>VOPJ01002394.1:21462-122983 GCA_014673585.1 Semibalanus balanoides
ACCAGCAACAGACGGACAGACAGACCCTGGCTCCACCGAACCAGCAACAGATGGACAGACAGACCCTGGCTCCACCGATTTAGTACAATCCACTTTTCGTAGCCTGAAGCTGGAACATTTAATATTTTCTCTGAGTGTCTTGGTGTCATTTATGTATTTATTGTTAAGTTAATATTACTATTCAGATTCTGACCATAGATATACTAAATAGTCTGATTGTATTGTATTGTATTGTATTACACAATTAAAACACTTGCCATTGTAAAATTGTTATTTCTAGTGTCGGGTCAGAGTCAAGAAAATAGCCAGTGGCGTAGTTAGTAACATATTAAAAAGACACTCGGTATACAACATACAAAAGGGTTAAATGAATATAAAATTACACACACTAGCTATACAAAACAAAAACAAAACACGAACCCACACACGCACACGCACACGCACACGCACACACACACACACACACACACACACACACACACACACACACACACACACACACATACACACACACATACACACACACACAGTTACACACTCATTCTCATCAGAATCAGAATCAGATGTATTCTCAACATATCCAGAAAACTGGCTATTCTATGTTAAGTTACAATGGCAATGCATGATAAAACATACAGTACAATACTATACAGTGTACACTTATCATTCAACCACTACTTATCAGACTTGTGGTAGGGCGGGGAATACTGTTCGTTCCAGTTATGTAGGGCCCTATAACCGAAAGACCGGCGCTGCAGTTCGGTTTTTATCAGCGGTAGCTGTAAGAGCGGTGCCGCTGCTGATCGTGTTGCGCAGTCTGTCACCTGACATCGGTAGGTGAGTAGGTTAGCCAGGGCGGGTGGTGTATACTCGCTGCTCATATTTCTGTTCAGGAGCGCGACATCGCAAGTCTCGATCATATTTTTGACAGAAGGCCAGCCCAGCTCGGTCAGCGCTGCGGTGACGTGATCGTACTTTTTCAGGTCCGTAACAATGCGCACCGCGAAATGTACGACCTTTTCAAGCCGATCTCGCTGTTTGGCACACACACCTCCCCAGACGCAAGCACAATACCTTATAAATGAGAAGACAAGCGTCTCAATGGTGTGTCTTCAGTGGGAGGTATTTATATAGTCAGAGCACCGTGCAGAAAAGGAGGCGCCATCTGCCCGCCTCGGTTCTCGAGCGCGAGAGTCCTGCCGGGTGGTTCGAGAGAGAAAAGCAGAGTTGACCTGGGCCTGAGAAGAAAATCCACTGGCTCTCCGGTGCAGCACATTTTGTGCAGAAAATTAAATGAGTGGAGTTCTTACAACTGGCGGGCGGTAGGCCAGCCCAGTTCATCTCGCACGTCCAATATGTGGTCAAATTTGCGTCGGCCAGAGACAATGAGCACTGAGCAATGCAAAATTCAAGATCTTATGGAAGCGTTGAATATTTTTATCTGACCCATTTTCAAAGACAGCAAGACAGTATCGGACGTGCGAGTACGCCTAATCTACCAGTTTTCCTTTGCCGCAAATGTGCTGTTATCTCTATCACCGGCTGCATGTGACTCGATCTGACCTGACCTGGCCTGGCACGCCCCAGGGTATTGATAACACGAACCTGAACGGCGAAATCGTGCCGTCTGACATGATTGAGGCTCGCCGGCGGCGGAGTACCGACTTCCCCGAGTACGAGCTGTGTGAGGAAGACGAGGAGCCGAGCACACCCGACCCGGACAACCCTGACGCTCCTCTGCCCTGCAAAACCATCATCCAGCTGGCGCTCATAGTAAGGACGACGACGACGCACCGTCAATGGGATCAGCAATGTGATCGTAAATAGAACATTTGTAGCACAGATCGGATGGCATAAGTTTAGTGACGGTCAAATTCGTGGTCATCTATTAAGTTGAAAGCATCCAACATAACTTGTATTATGGATGACGAATTTTAAGTGTGATGCCAGTTGATCAAAACTTTACTGCTCTGATGCTTTACTTGTTTGTTTGAGACAAATAGCGAACTTTAAATACTTTTTCCTCGTTTCTAATTTGTTCATAGTTGATATTAGAATATTATGTTATCTTTGTAAGTGAACAGCTCCAGCCTAGCTACATTGCTTCGGAACCGGCAAGACCGCACAGCCCCATCAGTTGGCGCTCGAGTTTACCACACACACCACTCTGTGCCCCGTCCTCACAGGAACAAAAACGTAAGGCAGCGAGCCAGGTGCCGTCGATGATGGACTCTGTGAAGCAGATGCAGGACAAGCTGTTGTCGATCGCGCTGCCTGGGGAGGATCCGTTCACGCTGAAGACGTCTGACGGACTCGAGATGACGCTAGTCATGTGAGTAAAGTTGAGTCAGTTACTCCCATTGAACGGTGTTCAGCGGCCAGGCCTTCTTCGTCAAACGGTATATGACAAATAGCAGGTCTGTGAGAGCCGGGTCATAACACCGTGCGTATTAGCTGCCTCGCAGGATGGAGAGCCCTCTGTGAGAGCCAGGTCTGACTCCTGTCCGGCTGCGCGCGCGCGCGCGCGCGTGTGTGTGTGTGTGTGTGTGTGTGTGTGTGTGTGTGTGTGTGTGTTTTGTTTTTGTTTTGAATAGCTAGTGTGTGTACTTTTATATTCATTTGATCTTATTGTATTGTATGTTGTATCATATCATTCTGTGACAGAACGGGGGGCCCTCTGAGAGGCCTGGGTCTGACTCGCGTATATCGTTCTGTTGCAGGATGAACGGTGGGCCCTCTGTAAGACCTGGGTCTGACTCCCGTATATCGTTCTGTGACAGGATGGAGGGCCCTCTGTGAGGCCTGGGTCTGACTCCCGTATATCGCTCTGTGACAGGATGGAGGGCCTTCTGTGAGGCCCGGGTCTGACTCCCGTATATCGCTCTGTGACAGGATGGAGGGCCTTCTGTGAGGCCTGGGTCTGACTCCCGTATATCGCTCTGTGACAGAATGGAGGGCCCTCTGTGAGGCCCGGGCCTGACTTTCATATATCACTCTGTGACAGAATGGAGGGCCTTCTGTGAGGCCCGGGTCTGACTCCCGTATATCGCTCTGTGACAGGATGGAGGGCCCTCTGTGAGGCCCGGGCCTGACTTTCATATATCACTCTGTGACAGAATGGAGGGCCTTCTGTGAGACCCGGGTCTGACTCCCGTATATCGCTCTGTGACAGGATGGAGGGATGGGCGCTGCGGGGCTACCGAATGCGGCTGGGAGAAGGCGAGTACCAGTTTCCCGACCTGTGTGCCGTCCTGCACGAGGAGAACAACTGCAGTGCCGCATACAACATGACGGTCGGTCTGCAGGCCATCAACTGGCCCACGCTGCTCTATGTGAGTGTAGGCCATCAACTGGCCCACGCTGCTCTAGTTAGTGTAGGCCATCACGGCCCACGTCTGCTCACTAGTGAGTGAAGCCATCACTGGCCCAACGCGCTCTATGATGAGTGTTAGCCATCAACTGGCCCCACGCTGCTTCTATCGTGAGTGTAGGCCCATCAACTGCCACGCTGCTGCTATGGAGTGAGCCCATCAACTGGCCACGCTGCTCTAATGTGAGTGTAGGCCATCAACTGCCACGCTGCTCTATTGAGTGTAGGCCATCAACGCCCACGCTGCCATGTGACGTGTAGGCCAATCACTGCCCACGCTGCTCTATGTGAGTGTAGGCCATCACTGGCACGCTGCTCTATGTTGAGTGTAGGCCATCACCTGCCCAGCTGCTTATGTGAGGGTAGGCCAATCAACTGGCCCATGCCTGCTTAGTGAGCTGGTAGCGCATCCAACTGGCCCACGCCTGCCTATGTGATGTAGGCCATCAACTGGCCCACGCCTGCTCTATGTGAAGTGCGTAGGCCCATCAACTTGGCCCACGCGCCTCTATGTGGTGTAGGCCATCAACTGGCCTGCTGCGCTATGTGAAAGATGAGCCACAACTGGCACGTGGCATCTATGTGAGTGAAGGCCATCAACCTGCCCAGCTGCTATGTGAGGTAAGGCCTCACTGGCACCACGCTGCCTAGTCAGTTAGGCCCATCAACTGGCCCGCTGCTCTATGTGAGTGGTGCCATCAACTGGCCCACGCTGCTATATTGAATGAGCCCATACTGGCCCAGCTGCCTAATGTGAGTGCAGGCCACAGGCCCAGCCTGCTTATGTGAGTGCAGGACCATCAACCGCCACGCTGCTCTAATGTGAGTGTGAGGCATCCAACTGCCCACGCTGCTCATGTGAGGTAGGATCATCAAGCTGGCCCACGCTGCTCTATGTGAGTGTAGGCCATCAACTGGCCCACGCTGCTCTATGTGAGTGTTAGGCCATCAACTGGCCCACGCTGCTCTATGTGAGTGTAGGTCATCAACTGGCCCACGCTGATATATGTGAGTGTAGGCCATCAACTGGCCCACGCTGATCTATGTGAGTGTAGGCCATCAAATGGCCTACCGGTAAGAGTGCCCTCCTTCAGATTGACCAGATCCACGGCCAGTCATACCGGGAGAGTACGGAGGCGGTCGGTCAGTAAGGACTTGGTGAGGGTTCGAGGGCTCACCACTCGCCACTACGTTCCCAGTCGTACGGAGAGGGTACAGACGCGGTCAGTAAGGACTCGTCCAACATGCAACTGAAGCTGGTGCAGCTGGCGCCGGGCACCACCGAGCTGGAGCAGCTGCCCGTGTACGATCTGCCGAGCCATCAGAGGGTCCGCATCACCGTGCCCAGGGGGAAGAAGGGTGCCAAGTCCGTGCTGCCAGGTCAGTCGCCATTCGGAGACACCACTATCACTAGACCACATCGTCGTTTGCGGAATTCATATTTCAAATCTGGCGGAGTTATTTGTTATGTCTTGGTATGTTTTAAATATAATTCGAAAATATAAAAAATCACAGCAATTTTGAACCGGGTTTTATAATTTATAAACCCTTGCAAACTCCGATTCGGCGTTGAAGTCTCCCGTTGCATACGCTTTGGTGTTATCTTCCGGTTAAGCACTTATGATATTGTTATTGTTATTCGACATATCGCGAGGAGGAAAAGTGCAGTGGGTGACTTAACCTTCTAAAAAGACTGCCACCTTCTAAAAAGTTATCAAATGTACGCCATTTGTGGTGCAAAATATGAAGTAATTGCTGCTGAACACGATTATGACATTTCGTTTTCTCACAAAAAGAGAAACTTCAATTCCATAAAAAATACGTTTTGTATTCTGGGCCTGATGACGTCATATGAAGGGAATTTGGGGAAATGAGAAAAAACCTTCCCGTGCATAGTTATATGTTGACTAATGTATGGCCAAAATGTAAAACAAGTCGGAACTATCATCAACATTATGGTAAATATTGACGACGTCATTCGGACCTGGTGTCAATTTTTGGTGTGTAGTTAGGGACCTTCAACGCCGCTTTTACACAAGTTCAGGGGTGCGGTGACTCTGCACGCCCGTGCGATAGTGCGCACGTGGCCTCACCCCCTATTTATATCCTAGGAACGGCTGAGCCGATTGTGTTCAAATTTGAGTGTGGTGTTAAGGGAATTCTCAGCCTCCACATTTTCCATAAGTCGGGGAAGGTGCTATTATGGGTTGGTGTCTTCTGCAGTGCGACCACCTTTTTTTGTGTATCTCAGAATAAATTTCCCAACGATTTAGTTGAAATTCACCATACATTTCCTTCGCGCTCGCTCGTTCATCGCCAACTACGGCGCTTTACTGGTATGTTGTTTTGACACATTAGCATTGAATAGTATCTGATAAATCATTTTGCAGATCGCACGACAACATGTGTACATTTTATTCTGCTCCCTACATTTCCCAAAATAAAACCGTCCTCCTACAAGTAAAGATAATGTCGGACTGTGTCAGAAAAAATAACACGACAACTTCCACCGATACCGACCACCGACAACTTTCACCGTTTTCCCGCCGTCCGCCCTCTGATGAGCTGAATTTGAACTATACGCAACCAGCGTGGCATGGGTTGCGTTTTGTGCATACCTGCGCCACCTTTATATATATATATATATATATTTTCTCAATGCGCCCACCAGCGACATCTATAGCACGGAGAAGGGGCTTAGCAGTAAATATAGAAAATATAGTCGCTCGCACCGCATTGAAAAGTCTTTAAGTCGCAAACCCACGATCCCTTGACGGGTGAGTACCTCGGTAATATGACAAATGAAAAACGCAAAATGCAGTATGTGTGCATTGATTGTCCAGCAGAGCGGACGGGGATACAGTTAACACTATAAAAACGATTTTAAATCATGCTTAGAGGATACCAAGATATTACCAAATTACCCTACCAGATCTGAAATTTGAATTCGGCAAATGACGATGTGGTCTAACCGTCACACGCCACCTCGCAAAGGCTGGAAGTGAAATTCACTGTGGCTGGAACGAAGGACCGATCTGTATTAACGTACAATGAGCGGATAGCTGCTTAGCAAAATGTGGTTATGAGAACATTTTTTTTTTTGTCAGCAGAGAATCTTCAAACACAGATTATTAAATTTGTTATGCATCGATGTATAGGAACTAGGTTTGGATGAAGTGTTGGCAATGTATAACACATTATATTACATTTGGTCGCATATTGACCTTTGTCGGCCCAAAGCGGTCGATGTATCACATCAAATGCTTAATTGATCAGCCTTACCTCTCTCCACTAGCTTCAGAGTTCATGGATTGATACATGCGTGTGGTATTGCCAGAGCCGACGTTTGTGGAGCCGCAGCCGAACGCCAAGGAGGTGATGGTGTACCACTCGTTCAACGTGTCGCACCCGCACGTGGCCATCAACGTGGAGGTGTCCGTGTCGCGGCCCGACGCCCAGCTGGTCATCTTCATGAAGCGCGGCAACAAGCCGAGCCTGACGCAGTATGACTGGGTGTGGAAGATCCAGCTGCCCGCCAACCTCACAGTGGATGGTCAGTGACACCAGACTGAGCGACGGTTAGAGGGAAATGTTTACCTTATTACTTACACTTTCTGCATTATGTTGCATGACACATGCGTGGTATCAAAATGATAACGTCTCAATTGAAAAGTAAAATAACAACTTGTCCTATTTCGAACATCGAAATGTGGACAGTTTACATATATGTATCTAGATCTACTTATATGTGGTAACAAGCCGTATCGTCATTTTCTATAACTGGCGTGACATACATATTCGCTTCTTTTATTTGAAAGCACTGTGACAGCGTATTTCGGTTTCCCGCATTATAATTGCCACCAGCTTAGAGAGATAAGTCAGTCAAAAATAAAGGTATTTCTTTGCAATTCGGTCTGGACATCGTCCATACTTGGTTATCCTATATTTACCTATATTTCCGGTCTTTTAATATGTTTGCATTTTTTTTTTTATTCTAAGAACAAACATTTCTTCCGCTAACAAAATATATTCAGAAAACGGAAGATATATTAGAGAACCAAGCATTGATAATGTTCTAACCGGATTTCAAAGGAATATCTTTACTTTTAACTGACAAACACAAACAATATATAGTATTATATATATATATTATATAAATACTAATATATATAATTAATAATATATTATATTATATATATATATATATATATAACTACACACACACACACACCCCACACACACACCCACACACACACACACACACACACACACAAAACAATATTCACGAAACTGGTTTTCTTTGAAAGGTCACTATTAATTTGGCCTTATAATGCCTGCTTGTCAACATGATTTGCTTAGCTCTGTAGCATGCAGCAGTGATCATGCTTATCATTTCAACTTTTATGTTTGTGTTAGCTTATATCAGATCGATCATTAGTGACAAAACATAATCTTTCGTGTTTGCCATATTTCTATCTTGGTAAAGGGGTATGAAAACCTGATGCTTATTTTACATTTGTACACCTTCCGTAGCCTTATTCTTTCCTTCATTTATATTATAATACATACCTCACAAAATATATATGTTACCATTCGTTACTTTTATGTGTGTATTTATGCATGTGAGTGATGAGTCTGTTTTGTTACTAATTACAATGTGCTGGTTACTGCTGCTCTGTATTGAATAGGTACCATAAATTGTGTGCACTTAGTTCCACATGTGTCAGCTGATCAGTGCCTTCAGACAAACAGACAAAGGCCGCATTTATTTTTCAGTTTCGCAGGAGCCAATTGAAGAGCCGATTCCGATAACAACAGCGGTTCCGCTGACCACGATTCGAGGTAAGTACAGTGTTGAGTGTCCTTTTGGCCCTGATGATGGCAGATTCGAGGTCCCTTTGGCCCTGATGACAGCAGATTTGAGGTAAGTACTTGTGATTTGAGGATTTGAGGTAAGGTAAGTACAGTGTTCTTTTGGCCCTGATGACGGCAAGATGTTTCTCTACAGTTTCCCAAAATAATTTCTAAGAGCTTATCATAGGGTCTGTTGAATAGTATGTTTACAGTTGTTCACAGTTGTTACATCTCACTCAAAGAGTAAAGTCTGCTTCACAACGAGCAAATTAATTGCCCCGCATTATTCTCAGATAACTGTACCTATATCAGGGATTCTGTAGCTGTGTAGCTGCGTGTAGCTCTGTAGCTGCATGTAGCTGTGAAGCTGTCTATAGCTGTGTAGCTATGTATATGTATGTCTGTGTAGCTCTATTGTTGTGTGGCTGCTTGCAGCTGTGTGTAGCTGAGTAACTGTGTAGCTGTATAGCTGTGTAGCTCTGTAGCTGTGTAGCTGTGTAGCTGTATAGCTGTTGTTAGCGTTAGCTGTGTACTGCGTAACTGTGAGCTGTCTAGTGTTGTTAGTGTGAGCTTTGTTGTAGCTGTGCTAGCTGTGTGCTGGTAGCGGTGTAACTGTGGAGCTGATTGTATGCTGTGTAAGCTGTTTTAGCTGTGTAGCTGTGTTTTTTGTACTTGTGTAGCTGTGTAGCTGTTTGTAGCTGTTTTGTAGTCGTGTTCTATGCGTGTTAGCTGTGTAGCTGTATAGCTGTGTAGCTGTGTAGCTGTGTAGCTGTGTAGCTGTGTAGCTGTATAGCTGTCTAGCTGTCTAGCTGTGTTGCTGTGTAGCTGTATAGCTGTATAGCTGTATAGCTGTATAGCTGTATAGCTGTATAGCTGTATAGCTGTGTAGCTGTGTAGCTGTGTAGCTGCTGGTCAGCTGTGTAGCATGTCATGTGTAGCTGTGTAGCTGTGTAGCTGGTTTATAGCTGCGGATAGCTGTTATAGCTGTGTAGCTTTTGCTAGCTGTGTAGCTGTTTAGCTGTCTAGCGTCTAGCTGTGTAGCTGTATAGCTGTTTTTTTAGCTTGTTAGTCTTGTGTAGCTGCTATAGTCTGCTGTGCTGATCTGAGCTGGTAGCGTTGTAGCTGTATGTAATCTGTATAGCTGTGATAGCGGAGTATCTGGTAATGGAAGCTGTTTTATAGCTTTATAGCTGTTATAGCTGGTGTGTGTATAGCTTGTGTATAGCTGCTTGTAGTGTTAGCGTGTGTAGCTGTGTACGCTGTGTAGCTGTGTAGCGTGTAGCTGTTGTATCTGTATGCTGTGTAGCTGTATAGCTGTTTAGCTGTATAACTGTATAGCTGTTAGCTGTGTAGCTTGTAGCTTTATTAATCATGTACTAGCTGTTGATAGCTGCTATCAGCTTGTATAGCGTGTAGCTGTAATTGTGTAGCTGTTCTATCTGTCTAGCTGTCTAGCTGTCTATGCTAGCTGTCTAGCTTCCTAAGCTGTCTAGCTGTCTAGCTGTGGTAGCTGTAGCTGTCTAGCTGGTCTAGCGTCTAGCTGTCTAGCTGTCTAGCTGTCTAGCTGTCTAGCTGTCTAGCTGTGTAGCTGTCTAGCTGTCTAGCTGTCTAGCTATCTAGCTGTTTAGCTGTCTAGCTGTCTAGCTGTCTAGCTGTCTAGCTGTCTAGCTGTCTAGCTGTCTAGCTGTCTAGCTGTCTAGCTGTCTAGCTGTCTAGCTGTCTAGCTTTATATCAATGCATTGTGTGACTACTCTGTTTGGTCTACAGTGCCCACCTGTGAGGAGCTGGAGGGAGTGAATGCCACACACGGCACCAATGAGACCTGCATCCCTGGAGCCATCAAAGAGCGTACGTACTCACTCCGATCTATTTACTTATTTTTGTATATGACCTCAAAAGTGAAACGACATCCAAAGGATAGTACCACTGAACTCTATAGAGATGGAAGGCGCATTGGCCGGAATACTTGTCTAATGACGGCGGCCAATGTTGGTGATCACAAGAGCGGTCGGCGGCCTGTGTTAAAGGAATAGGCGGGCGGCCACCCAGGCTGAACATTTTACAATATATTGAGCGAACTACTGGTGGTAGCGCAAAATGGCTAACACAATGTTCCAAACATTGAATTAAGATAATTCAAGGCGAAAAATATTTTTTTTTCGTGCAAAAATGGAAAAGTCCTAGATCTTCTGCATCAATTTTGGAACATTGTGGTGGTAGTCATTTTGCTCTAGCGACTAGTAAGTTCGCTTCATATATTGGTAAAATGTCAGCCTGGTGCCCGCGCCCGCCTATCCTTACACAGCCGCCCGACTGCTCTTTGTGAGTACCAGTACGGCCGCCGTCATTAGACAACTCGGCCAATGGGGTCGCAGCGGCATAGCTACCCTGTGGATAGTACCTACCCAAATCTGATGTGTGCAAAACAATGGCGTGTTTCAGCGGATCGATAGTAGTATCGATCCACTGATATATCGCCAATTTTTTGCACACATCACATTTAGGTAAGTAGTATCCTTTGGATATCGTTTGAAGCCATTTAAAATGTCAACATTGTACATATGTGGAAGGGTTCTGAAGCATTCTTGCTTAACGGACGGAGTTATTGGTTTTAGTTTCTGCCAGGAGGTGGATCAAGTATTTTTTTGAAGGGGGCGGCAGGGCATAGGACGCATTTATGGGGGGAACAAGGGTGCATTTTTCCATAAACAGAGACGCATTTTCCCGGGAAATTGGGGCGTCGTATCTTCAAAAATGAGGGGCGGATCTTGTATTTTGCGATGGGGCTGCATTTTCACGTCATGGGCCTACAGGGGCACCAAATGATAAAAAGTAACAACAAAAATCATGCAAAAATGCACATTTCCGTACGCTTACTTATTGGCAGTTTGTGCTTTCTAAAAATATAAATTGATTTTAGCAAGTTGTTATGAACTATTTGTTAAGTGCTCGCAAATGTAAGCATGCCGGCCGTCAGCAGCACGCATATTCGAAGGCGATCATAGATGTGCCTAGCCCTATGTCCAGGAGCGTAGGAACTCATTTGAAGTTGGGGGGCAAACGTTCTAGAAAAAAAATATATAGTCAATTTTGTAAAAAAAATACAGTTCTTGGGTCCCATTTTTTTTTTTTTGAAAATCTGAGAACCATTTTGTAGAACTTTCATTGCACGTGTTTAAATGTTTTTTATTTGCAATTAGCTTCAAAACGATATTTTTGCGATTTTTCTAAAATTTGTTTTTTTCGACCCAAAATGCCAATGTCACTAAAATCGGTATATCTGATTTTGTTCGACGCAACTGCTAAATTCTTCATAGATAACGTAAAATTGATGTACGCGAAGGTATACCAAGTTTAACATCGATATCTGCAACGCTTCATAAGTTATCTAGGAAAAACCGACGGGGGATCGGATCCGACCCGTCCCCAGGTGGCCGTGGGCTATGCCTCGTAGTTTTGGACCAGGTATTGAGACCCAAGAGTTGGGGGCGTTGCCCTCCCCCCGCTCAAAAAGTTGAGGGGCAGTTTCCCCCTGCCTCTTCGGCTCCTACGCCTATGCCTAATAAGTCTGTCACGGCTAAGTCACTCACCTCTCTCTCTCTCTCTCTCTCTCTCTCTCTCTGCTCTCTCTCTCTCTCTCTCTCTCTCTCTCTCTCTCTCTCTCTACTCTCTCTCCTCTCTCTCTCTCTCTCCATCTCATCTCTTCTCTCTGTCTCTCTCTGTCCTCTCTCTGTCTCGTCTCTTGTCTCTCCTCTGTCTTCTCTCCTCTGCCTTCTCTCTGTTCTCTCTGTTCTCTCTGTCTCTTCTCGGTCTCTCTCTGTCTCTCTCTGTCTCTCTCTGTCCTCTCTCTGTCTCTCTCTGTCTCTCTCTGTCTCTCTCTGTTCTCGTCTGTCTCTCTCTGTTCTCTCTGTCTCTCTACTGTCTCTCGTCTCTCTCTCTCTCTCTCTCTACTCTCATCTCTCTCGTCTTCTCTCTCTTCTCTCTCTCTCTCTCTCTCTCTCTCTCTCTTATCTCTCTCTCTCTCTCTCTCTTCTCTCTCTTCTCTCTCTCTTCTCTCTCATCTCTCTCTCTCTCTCTCTCTCCTCTCTCTCTCTCGCTCTCTCTCTCGTCCTCTCTCTCTCTCTAATTCTTTTCTCTCTCTCTCTCTCTCTTCTCTCTCGTCTCTCTCCTCTCTCTCTGTCTGCTCTCTGTCTCTCTCTGTCTGCTCTCTGTCCTCTCTCTGTCTCTCTCGTCTCTCTCTGTCTCTCTCTGTCACTCTCCTGCCTCTCCCTGTCTCTCTGCTGTCCTCTCTCTCTGTCTCTCTCTCGCTGTCTCTCTCTAATGTCTCTCTCATCTGTCCTCTCTCTCTGTCTCTCTCTCTGTCTCTCTCTCTGTCTCTCTCTCTGTCTCTCTCTCTCTGTCTCTCTCTCTCTGTCTCTCTCCTGTCTCTCTCTGTCTCTCTCTCTGTCTGCTCTCTGTCTCTACTCTCTCTGTCTTCTCTCTGTCTCTCTCTGTTCTCTCTGTCTCTCCTCTGTCTCTCTCTGTTCTCTCTCTGTCTCTCTCTGTCTCTCCTCTCTCTCTCTCTCTCTCTCTGTCTCTCTCCTGTCATCTCTCTCTCTGTCTCTCTGTCCTTCTCTCTTGTCTCTTCTCTGTCTCTCTCTCTCTGTCCTCTCGTCTGTCTCTCTCTGTCTCTCTCTGTCTCTCTTGTCTCTCTCTGTCTCTCCTGTCTCCTTGTTGCTCTCTGTCTCTCTCTGTCTCTCTCTGTCTCTCTCATGTCTCTCTCTGTCTCTCTCTGTCTCTCTCTGTCTCCAGACTCTGTCTCTTCTGTTCTGCTCTCTGTCTCTTCTCTGTCCCCCGGTGTCTCTCCTTCCCGTCTTGTCTCTCTCTCTCTCTCTCTCGTCCGTCTCTCTCTCTCTCTCTCTCTCTCTCTCTCTCTCTCTCGTCTCTCTCTTCTCTCTCTCTTCTCTCTCTCTCTCTCTCTCTCTCTCTCTCTCTCTCTCTCTCTCTCTCTCTCTCTCTCTCTTTCTGGCCGGAAAAAATATACACCTTCTCTCTACCCTGCCGAAATCCACCATCTCCTCCTGTCTGACCTGCCGAAATCTGCCTAGCTCTTTCTATGTCCTGCTGAAACCCACCATTCCCGCTATACGGCCAGTCGATATTATTTCATCCCTCTGATTGGTTTACCTAAATCCGCCCTGCCTGCAATTTTTTCGGTCTGCCGAAATCCACCCGACCCTCTCCTGGTCTGCCAAAATACGCGCTGTCTCTGACCTACAAACATATATGTATTCAGTCCTCTCTCCAGTCCGTTTCTACTCTTCATTAGCACGATCAACGCAAGAGGCTTCCTTGCTCAGAAGTCAGAGATGCCTCAGTTTAAAGGGACACTGTCTGCGCAAAGCAAAATTTGATATGTCAATCGGATTTGATAAGCACCATGAAGTCCGTTTTTTATTCGCCCCAGTCGCCCAATATCATCTTTCAAAGTTCAGTTTTCTTCCAGCCCATGACCTTGACGAGTCCGCCACCACTACGTAAAAAGGCAATGAATTGCAGCGTTGTGCAACTATGGAAAATTATGATATTTTTTGCTCAAGCATTCTGTTGAAATTTGTAATGTCAGAAAATATGTCATGTCTTATTATGTCTGAGTTAAGCTCATTAATAGGCATATAAAGGAAAGGTTTTGACCGAAGGGAAGGGTTTTAACCGAAGATTTTTTCGCTCTAACCATTGATGAAGTTTTCTCCAACAGAGTTTTTTTGGTATCGGATTGTTTACATTATTTTAAGGTATTCCCTGTACAGTGTTTTTTACAAATACGGAAATGTCTGAACTGCGCTGAATTTGGCGCTCAATCGCTGCCATATTATTTTGTGGTGTGTGGAAATTGCAAACCGTTTTTATATTATTATGAAAAATGAAATTAATTATAGTTTTTTGTATTTGCGCTTTTTTGGTGAGCATAAGAGGACGATTAAAAATAATATTAAGTCCCATAGACTTCTTTTGACATGTTTTTGCGATATCATCCGGAGAGGCAGTGTCCCTTTAAAAGACACCATGATCGCTAGGCCTTCTTCCAGCTTCCGAGGCTGCTCCGCGTCAATAGTTTGGACCTTATATCCAGTAACTTGTAATCTGGTGCGTCGCCAACAGAGGGCCTGGGAAACGGGCCCCGTCAGGATCGCTCCAGCCGGTGTTCGTCTCCCCCCCCACAGTTAACATGATTTCAACTTTGGCCCCATGGGGCTATCCCCCTCAAGCCACTGGCTGCCCCCCAGGGACACAGCCAGGGTGGGGAGGCATTTGGGGCAAATGCCCCACGTCGCGACTCAGAGGGGCCCATCTCGGGTCTGAAAGGGGCCCATCGTGGACTCGTGGGGCCCTCGTGAGTCGTGGGGCCCTCTGTCAGCCTGAGAGGACCTCTGTCAGCCTGAGAGGACCTCTGCCGGTCTGAGAGGACCTCTGCCGGTCTGAGGGGGCCCTCAGTCGGCTTGAGGGGGCCCTCAGTCGTCCTGGGGCCCCTCAGTCGGCATGAGGGACTCTCTGTCGGTCTAAGGAACCCTCTGTCGGTCTGAGGGCCCTCTGACAGTCTGAGGGGCCCTCCGTCGGTCTGAGGGAGCCCTTTGTCTGTTTGAGGGGGCCCTCTGTCAATCTGATGGGGTCTTAAATAGGCCTCTATTGGTTTGAGGGGGCCCACTGTCAATCTGATGGGGTCTTAAATAGGCCTCTGTTGGTTTGAGGGGGCCCTCTGTCAATCTGATGGGCTTTCAAATAGACCTCTGTTTGTTTGAGGGGGCCCTCTGTCGGTCTGAGGGGCCCTCTATAAGCCTGAGGGGCTCTCGGTCGGCATGAGAGGGCCCTTGATCGGCCTGAGGTATCCTTTGTCAGTTTGAGGGGCTGTCTATCGTTCTGAGGAGGCTCTCTGTCGGCATGAGAGGCCCTCTGTAGGTCGGAGGGCCCTATGTGTGAATGAGGGGCTCTCTGGTAGCCTGAGGTTTCCTCAGCCAGCTTTGAAGGTCCCTTTCTACCCGACGGAGCCCCCTGTCAGCCTGAACTGAAGGGGCCCTCTGTCGGCCTGGGTGGCCCTCTGGTGGCCTGAGTGACCCTCTAGTGGCCTGAGGGGTCCCTTGACCAGCTTGAGGGGCCCTTTTTATCGACCCGACGGGACCCTCTGTCAGCCTGAGGGGGGACCTCAATCAGCCTGAGAGGGGGTCTATGTAGGCCTGAGAGGCCCTAGGTCGGCATGTGGGGCTCTCTAGTAGCCCGAGGGGCCCTCTGGCCGCCTGATAGAGTCCTCGATCAGCTTAAGGTGGCCCTTGGTCGATCTGAGGGGCCGTCAGTCGGCATGAGGGAGAAGGTCGGTCTGAAGGGCCCCTCATCGCCTGGAGGGGTCCTCTGTCGATCTGAGGTCCCTTGACCAAATTAAGGAGACTCTTACTCAGCCTGTAGTGGCTACACCCAGAATAAGAAGTTAAATCGTGTTAAGGAAGCTAAAATATGTAGGAGACCCTGCGTTCATGGAGGGCATGATATATATGCGAAGGGGTCCAAATATCACTGACCGCGGTTATTTGGCAATACAAATGGTCTTTCGTCACTCGCTTGGTTCCGGTTCTAGTAAGGTTCCGCAAATCCAGCATAATAAGGTGAATGATCTCCCTTACTCCAAGAATAAGTTATTTGGTCCCATCCATTATCTTTTCTTGAGAAAGTCAACGAATTGTGTCGATTTTTGTCACATTTCTAATTACTCTATTCTATGTACTATGCATGGCTTATTTTTTATATAAATGTAGTCCGAACGTTTTGTATGGATGGATTTCCGAGGTCAGGACCCACGCTAAGCAGAGCTTGTTGCGCAGTGCCCTGCATCCCCACCACCGCTATCGTTACAATTTCCTGTGGTTCGGCAGACATTTAGTACGAATAGTTTTTACGTGCCTCGGATATACTGGACAGCGGGAGTCGCGCGCCCGCGTCGCACTCGCACGTCACCTGCCGCTAGCTCTGCCGCACAGCTGTCCACCGCTGCCGGCTCGTTCAGGCCATTCATGTCAGGTTAGCAATATAGTCGATGCGCTCGAAGCGTTTACTCGAACCCTGGTGCTGTTTCCTTACTACCGTGGTTAATAGTGTCATGATTAAGCCTCATGCGTTCTCCTCCACTGTATGTTCTACAGGGGCGGACATATTCAGAGTCCTCCCTCAGTTTTTAAAACTTTGTGCTTATGCTAATTGCCTATGTGTTGTTGGTCTGAGACAGTAAGTATCGACATGCGCAGGTGTGAGAGAGTGGTCTCAGATTATATAGGTGTATGGTACTGGTGCCCCGGGCACGGGTGGACAGCGTGCAGACGTCGGAGCGCGCTGTGTTGGATCCGATGCGGCGCGTGCTGCCGCCAGATAAAGTTGGGAGTTGTTGAGTTGGCGAAGAAGGTGATCTTTAGATTATTATGTCTGTGAATTGTATTGGCATGCGGTGGCACAGAATTAAGTGAAATTATTAATCTATTGTCTTTTTCAAATAAAATACTGTGAATTACAAGGGGCGACCGTTATTAAATCAAATGCAAGTGTAAAAAAATTGATAGAAACTAAGACAAATATCACACGATTTTATTTTTCATCACCGATATATTTATATATATGTAGTGAGGGGAGGGGGGTGTTGGCATCAAGCCATGCTAGGGGGCCCACTTTGGTGGCCCCCCCCCCGTCGCAAAATCCTGGCTACGCCCCTGCTGCCCCCACTCAAAATTGTGTGCGACGCCACTGGTTTTAACCCATTGCTAGATACATTTATTCCATCATTCACTGTCAGCATCACTGTCAGCCACCAGAAATAGCCTATCGATACTTTTTGATGCTTTTTGCCTATCGATACTTTGGTCAAGCGGCGTCTGATGGAAGTGGTCGGCTTGATGGAACTTGGTCGGCTTGATGGGCCCACAGTCAACCTGAACAGTCCTCGGTCGGCTTGTGAGGGCGTCGATCAGCATGAAGGAGAACTCGGTAGGTTTGAGCGGGCCCCCTGAGTGGCCGTAAGATGGTTTAAGGCCCCTTCAGATATGTCTAGGCCTGACAGAACCATTGCCATGCCTGACTCCTGACCGGACCCAGGCTGGTCTGAGAGGGCGATTGTCGAGGCCTGAGAGGGCCTCGCACCTCCGGTGGTCACTAGCCGGAGCGGTGCCGTCATTGGCCGAAGGGGCATCGTCACTGGTCACAGGGTTGGCGTCACTGGCCGCAAGAGTGCCATCACTGGCAGGAGTGTCATCACTGGTCAGATAGGCACCGTCACTAGCCGAAGGGGGCGCTGTCACTGGCCAGAGGGGCGCTGTTACTGGCTGGAAGGGCGCCATCGTTGGTTGGAGGGGCACTGTCACTGACGGGAGGGGCGCTGTCTTTTTCCGGTTTTCCGGTGTGGCGCCTTCACTAGTCAGAGGCACTGGCGGATCTAGAGCTCGAGTTTGGGAGAGGCCAACATTTCGCTCCGTGATATCAGCGATAAGTTGTTGACCAGGGAAGGGGGGGGCGGGTAGAGTTGGGTCGTAGCGCGAATGCGAATTGTGTTGACCGGTGGGGGAGGGGTCCTCAGCCCGGAAGAGTCGTTACACTGTAAACAAAATTTAGTCCCCTATGGATGACAAGATAGCTGTCAAGAACGACCCCGTATAAAGGATTACAAAAAATACATTGGGGTCTCTTTTCCAAACCTGCCTCCGTATCGGCACATTTTTCCACCCCCAAATACACCCCAGGGTGTTTTAATTTCAGGTATTCATTTTAATCCCCAGGGGTCCCTAAATACATAGTCTCAAATGGGAACTGCGTCAAAAAATATGCCCTATACCGGGCTAAAATTTTCACATTTTCTTCACAGCATCCCAAAAAGTACCCAATTATCATGTGATCCATTAATTTACACCACGCGAATAACCTCTTCTGCAGTGCTATATAATTTCGCGCTGATCATGTTTGACCTTAAAATAAAACTGTGTTTAGTGCTCTTGCGAGGAACATGTTATGTATTATAGGTACAGTATTTAAAATGACTTTTTCCTCGATAGAAATAAAATAATCAATCCGAAATATATTTGGTGAATTTTCGGCAAGTAAGTATCTGCAGCAGCTGATTATTTGATTATCAATGCGTATGGTTTGAGAATGGCCTGTGGCCGAAAATTCACCAAATATATTTTTGATTGATTATTTTATTTCCGACATTGATTATTGATTATTTTATTCTTTTCCCCGTTTACCATGAATCCCTCAATTCTGGCGGGCAGCGTCTCAATCGTTTCTCGATGTACGGTACAGATGTCCGCAAACCGGATTTTGTTGCTTGATTGATAGACAGATGATGACAATACATCAAAATGACTTAATACATGATAAAGGCATGATTTCCAGCTGAGTACTCTTTGTCAGCGCTACTTATATATCCTTTCCTCCCCCCCCAACTTGAACATACTTCCTGCGTCCCTGTACACCAATACCCCATTGTAATCGCAAGGCTGTAAGTATTTTCGCATAATGGACTAGTTTCAGGTTACCTAACCCATTGTTTTTATGCATTTGATGGAACGCGAATTAATTTAAAATATTTTATACATTGTCAATGTAATATAATTTTTTTCTGAATTATCAGCTTAAGTATATTAAGTATATTTACGTAATTTATAATTCTGCTCTCTGATTGGTCGTGACGCAACTTAGCAATAGTTCAGGCGATCGAAGGTACCTGAGGAAGCTTGAGCAGTTCGGTTGACACATTTATTTGTAATATATAGGTTCATCGGAAAAATAAACATGATATTTATCGCACGAAAATCAAAGCACGTGGTATGGCGGATCTAAACAGAGGCAATTTAATTTGTAATCACGCCACTTAAAGGAAATAGTTCACATTGAAAAAAAGAAAAAAATCGGAAATGATGAAGAGAAGCAAGAAAATAAGTATCATATTACTAGTAAGTCAAAGAAACCTATACTTACGCGGAAAAAGCAATTTAAAATGTCAATTATTTGGTGATAATTCATATTTTTTTCCTCTAAGTAATGCGAAATCAGCTTGCTTAGAAGCACGCATGTCATCAAAACGTCATCGATTTGAAGAGATCGTGGCGCATACAAGACAGTATTTGCCTAATAACTTGTTGAAGATGACGGAAAATGCAACGCTTTTAGAACCATGGAGATTAATTCGAAGTCAAATCACGTGCTTATTCATTTTTTTATTTGGCATAATCGCCGACGGAGTAAATCATTATTCGGCGAAGTCAAATAGATAAAACAAACGGCAAAGAATACAAATATTCTTTGCCATTATTTGTGTTTATCCAAGAAGAAGTTTCCGTGGTTCATCTATGGACGTTGACAGTTGTGTTAAATATTTCCATTAGGCCTATACCAGTATTCAGGTGGTGTGCGACAGGAAGTGTTAAGTCAGTGTATTCTTTTGCATGATCAGTGCAGGTGAAACGGGAGTTTTATTGTCTGAAACCCATGCACTCAAGGAAGCAAGCAAGATGAAGACGGATTTCGGCCCATCTGTAAGACTACATAGGTACGTCTGAATAATTTTGCTGAGAATGTTGCTGAGAATAACGTTTTATAGACGATTTATGCATCAAAATTACGATAAATCCTCGCAAAGTTTATTCTTGCAATCCAGGGAATAAGGTACTGAAAAAATGTGTTTTTGTCCAGTCCAGCTCTCTATAGACTTCAGTGAGTCCAGCACTAAGCGTTTCTAACAAACACTTTTCCCAAAGTCTTACGTCATCTCTACGTCATAATCATGCGTCACGTTAGCCAAAATCAGCCAATCAGCGATTGGAGTTACCGGGTATACCCGGTCCCGATTTTTAGGACTGAATATTGTATCCACCCCTGGAATTTTCTGCTTACCTTTATTTTAGGTATTAAACTCAGCGCAAGAAGGAAGCCTCAGTGCGAATGCTCAAAACATAATCAGTACACCATGCGCCCGTCCATTGACCAATCCAGCCTCGGTGATCACAACCCCGTCTGTTGACCCACCCGGCCTCGGTGATCACATCCTTGTCTGTTGACCACCCCAGCCTCGGTGATGACAGCCCCGTCTGTTGACCCACCCGGCCTCGGTGATCACATCCTTGTCTGTTGACCACCCCAGTCTCGGTGATGACAGCCCCGTCTATTGACCCACCCGGCCTCGGTGATCACATCCTTGTCTGTTGACCACCCCAGCCTCGGTGATGACAGTCCCGTCTGTTGACCACCCCAGCCTCGGTGATTTGTGAGGAGGAACTCATCACGTTCGGCTCCACCACACCGGCGCCGTTCACGGAGGCTGCCACGAACGTCATGAGCCTGGAGCTGCTGTCCACCACGGCCGCGCCGAACAGCACGACCTCGTCCGAGCGTCGCCAGTGTACCCCGGTGGTGGTGACGGCACCGCCCAGCGACGGCCGCTTCCCAGACGCTGAGCCAGTCGAGCCCACCAGCTACATCTCCGAGTACGTCCGGCTGCGCGTCGGTGAGTAGCAGACTGGACGCTGCACCGCTGCTGCCGGCCTGGCTGTGCACTGTGCAGCCTGCAGATCCAGCTGTACCCGGGCCTTTGGATGGTATACTTGTTACATCTCGCTAAAGTATGACACGATTAGCATAGCATAGCCGCAGAGCTGCAGTGTGCCGGCAGCGAACCGAAGGTGTGTGTGAGCAGAGCCAGTGTGCCGGCAGCGAACCGAAGGTGTGTGTGTGTGTGTCTGTGTTTGCAGAGCTGCAGTGTGCCGGCAGCGTACCGAAGGTGTGTGTGTGTGTATGTGTGTGTGTATGTTTGTATTGGTATTGTTGTATGTTGCATGTGTATGTGGTATGTGTATGGTGTATGGTGTATGTGTATGTTATGTGTAATTGTATGTGTGTGTGTGTATGTGTATGGTGTATGTGTATGGTTATGTGTATGTGTATGTGTGTGTGTGTGTGTGTGCGTGTGCGTGTGCGTGTGCGTGTGCGTGTGCGTGTGCGTGTGCTTGCCGTGTGCGTGTGCGTGTGCGTGTGAGTGTGCGTGTGCGTGTGGTGTGTGTGTGATGTGTTGTGTGTGTGTGTGTGTGTTAGTGTGTCTGTGTGTGTTGTGGTGTGTGTGTGTGTGTGTGTATGCGTGTGCGTGTGGTGTGTGTGTGTGTGTGTGTGTGTGTGTGTGTGTGTGTGTGTGTGTAGGTGTGTGTAGGTGTGTGTGTGTGTGTGTGTGTGTGTGTGTGTGTGTGTGTGGTGTGTGTGTGTGTGTGTTGTGGTAGGTGTGTGTGGTGTTTGTGTGTGTGTGTGTGTGTGTGTGTGTGTGTGTGTGTGTGTGTGTGTGTGTGTGTGTGTGTGTGTGTGTGTGTGTGTGTGTGTGTGTGTGAGCAGAGCTGCAGTGTGCCGGCAGCGTACTGTTGCTGACCGGGCTGGTTTGTGCCGTCTTCAGTGCCGAACGGCGCCCTGGAGCCGTACGACCCGTACAGTAACGACACCCTGCGCTACTCTTACCCGCTGTACGACATATTCGTACCGGACTGGTACGTGGACAACATGACCGGGGAGTACTGGATCGGAGTGGCCGAGTTCTCAAACACCACTGATGACGAGGTGAGTATCAGCTGACGCACCAACAGCTGACACCTGCTGTAGGCACCAACTGACACCTGCTGTATGCGTCATCTGACACCTGCTGTAGGCGTCATCTGACACCTGCTGTATAGGCGTCATCTGACACCTGCTGTATAGGCGTCATCTGACACCTGCTGTATAGGCGTCATGTGACACCTTTTGTAGTCGTCAACTGACACCTGCTATAGGTGTGTGATAACACTATACAGCAGTCCATACATCGTGAAATGGGCTATCTGCGAAGGAATTGACACACAAAATATAAAGGATATTAAAACATATTAGTATGAGATAATAAGATTTTCGAAAATTACGTAGGTATGTGTTATATGTTAGCGCTTGAATTTTGGTTACCAGTTAATCATTAGTTTAGTTTAGTTTAGTTTATTCAGAGTATCATCAACGGACAAGTTTACAGACGAAGTCACTAGGTAAAAACCAGGGCTGCGGAGTCGGAGTCGGAGTCGGAGTCGGAGTCGGTCGGAGTCGGTTATTTTGGGACCGAGTCGGAGTCGGAGTCGGGCTAAAATTTTACCGACTCCGACTGTCAGTTTATGGGCAAGTTACTTTTCATGTGGGCGTATTAGGATTTTGTGACTCTTCGGTGACCGATGACTGAAGTTAACGAATCCTTAATTCTGCTTTGTTTTGATTCTGTTGTTATATACCGATTTTTTATTAAATGAGGGTGTGTGAGTACTACAATAGCCTAGACAGGACCCTGATGTGTTGTCGGATAGAATTCAGTGTAACGACGATCATTTTACCAACAATCATGATAAATCAATTTTTAAGCATATAGAACGTTTATAAGCGTCCGTGTAGTTGCCGCACGTGAGTAAGGCATTGTCCCATTCAATAACTGTATATTGAACTCTTAATCATTGCTTTATATTATTAAACATGATGGTAGTGTAACAAAACCTCAATTTTTCGGCCTCAAGAGCTTTAAGATAGGAAATGATGAAATAACTAAATTTTTCATAAACATCTCTTCCATTAAAAAAACGCCAAATCTCGTTTTTCCTTTAAGCGGGAACTTTTTTGCAGGTGATTACTTTTAATATCTGCTGACAAAGCCAGGAACCAAGGTCATTACCTTCGCCTTGGTGGGGGTCATTTTGACGCCCAAACCAAACTGCAAGGTTTTTGAGAATATCGGGAGACACCAGCGCGCAGGGCGATAAATTTAGCGTAAACCTTAGGGAACCGAATTACGCCACATTCATGGGAGATCCAGAACGGTTGGCTTGGGTCAGTTTGGAGGCGGGTGGGCAAATCCCAAAAAGTCCTCGGCACAATTTCTGAAACTCATCGATTTCGTTTGCTTTGATTATCGGTACTGTTTTAAACCCGCGCCCCACTGGGCCCTCTGCATTTCCTTCGGCAGACTGGCGGGTGTTTGGAACACCCCCCTTTAACTCCGGCTCCTACGCATGTAGACGCAAAACAAAACAAAACGTTTGAACCTTATCACAAAATATTCGAAACTACATTCTGTTCCTTTTTTTCGGTCCACGTCAAAACTCTGGTCCCAAAGGTCACTCAAAAGGTAAATTTTCCGGTGTTTAGGACATCGGCTCCAGAAACCCCAAATATCTCGGAAACTATGGCATCTAGAAACAAACGTTCTAAAAATCGCTAGCCATTTGAAATTTCAATCGCACTAATTGTCCCTCAACATTAAACCTCAGGTCAAGTTGTGAGGCTCTAGAGGTCATTAAAGTCAAAATGCTGATTTGGCAAGAAATGTTTTCGCAAATAAATTCTTACCGTGACAAAGATAACGCAATACTGTTTGCGCCATCGTGTTTTCCTCGTCAAAGGCGCTTTGGAAATATGTCAAAGTTGATCATGTTAGGTCACTTAAGAAATGACCTCAGGTCAAGGTCAAGTGGTGCGCAAGTAGGTCCGTATTGCATATCAGGAGATGTGTCTTGAGCAGAACAAGCACATTGGTGAAAGTTACACTTTCTCCTAATCTTTATTATGTTTAGAGTTATTGAGAAAATGTGTTGGTGACCTCGTGATGACTCAGATGATCCCGTAAGGGTTCCTGAGCAAAACCTGACTTGGATCATACATAATATGCCTATTATAACATTGTCCAGAGGAATTGGACTGATATCGTCGAAAAAGAAAGCATTTTTATATCCTCCATTGACTTATAATGTGAGGTCACAATTGACCACGTACCTCAGGATCACCTGATATCGAAAATCACGAGATACAGCATTTTGTAGAGCTGATGACTTGATGTAATCCTTAAAAAGTTCATATCGATCCGTTAGAAACTATGGTCATGGCACGCCGCAACTGTTTGGTAGGTGGGGTCACTTGACCTGACCTGGTGACCTGACCTAACTCGATACGAAACTTGAATTTTCGCAAAATGTGCGGAAAGGAGCAATGATTAGTTATGCCAAATTTAGCGGCGCTACACGCCGCCGTCTTTTCGTTATCTTGAAAAAACAGGAGAGGGGTGTTCAAACACCCTCCCCCCAGTGGGGCTCGGGTTAAACCAAACTTTCCTTAGTAAAAGATGCTTATATTTTCTATTATCTCAGGATATGTGTCAAATTTCCACCGATTTGGGGTCGATTAGGGGCATGGGGGTCATGCTTCCCTCTGGATCCGCCTCTGCCCACATTGCGATAAGTTTTTAGCCGCTTGTCGTTTCAGGTCAGGTCGAAAGTAACCTTACCTCCAAAAATGTTCTGGTCGTGTCAAAGCTACAGGTTTTGAACTAATTATTTAAAACTCAAAGGATGTTATCAGCAAATAAGTTGCCTACAAATTGTATGGTATCTATATTTGTATGTCGGTGATCTAAGGTCAGATCAATTTCGTGGCCTCCTGATAACCTATAAGTCAATGGGAAATTATATAAACGGTTCCTACTCAAGGAAATGCATTACATCAGGCTAATTCGTTTAGGGCCAAATTGTGTTAGCTCATTCATGATGACCAATGTGCAATTGTTGCTCAGTAACCATTGCAATACCAGCTGAGGTCATTTGAGGTCGCCAGCACTTTGTGCCGATAACTCATAATTAAAAAGAGATAGAGACAATAGAGTCGAGACGCGTCTTGAGTCTAGACCTAGACCTAGAGCGTCTAGACCTACCTGGGTCACTAAATGAACTTGACCGGAGATCAAATTTTGAACTTGACCCAATCCGAGCATCGTGATTGTGGGTTCGAAGCGTCTTGACGAGACAAATAGAATAACGTCGATACTATTATCCCATCTTCATTAGTTAAGTTATCCACGAACAAATTATGGAAGAAAACGCCTGAGTGAGCTTTGGTGACCTCTGGAGCCTAAACCATTGACATGAGTTAAAATTTGAGGGCACCGAAGGCGATTTTATTTTTCCAGAGTTTCCTTTTTCGCTCCTAGCTATCATAGTTTCCGAGATACTCGGGGTTTTCTGGAGCAAATTCTAAACATGGAAATGCCGTCATTTGAAACCTCTCGTGACCTCAATATTGACCTGAGCCCCCCCCCAAAAAAAAAAAAATCGAAATGGCTCAGATTGGTCTTGTTGAAGAGCTTTCAACACATGTTTTCGATGTCTTTCTAGCTCCTTTTCGTTTTCAAGTTAGTGGGGTGTCGTTTCGAACCCCCATTAGGGGCGAAGTTGTTTTAGAGGCCCACCCGGAGCGCAGGTCAAAGGTCCGGAAGTCGATCCCGGAGTCGGAGTCTGAGTCAAGTCTTCGACTCCGTAGCGTCGGACAGTCGGTGAGTCGATCACCTGAAGACTGATCGACTTCCGCAGCCCTGGTAAAAAAACAGACAAGCACCACTAACGATGAGACAAAGTTTAACAGAACATAACATACCCAGAACACTATCATGACACTTGGTCTATCCTACTTGTCGCGCACGTATGTGATCACATGTTTCTTAAAATACAATGCGCCATGATTCCACACGTAGATGTCACAGTTGCAGTCCAGAAAGGCGTTGCAAAGTTATCAAGAGAACTGTCAGAAGAATGTTAGGAGATTGTTGCTTCAAACACCAAGTCGGACATTTTAAGGAAATATACAATATACATCCTCAGCCAAAATGTATCCAACGTTGGACCAAGGCGATTGGGCATAACACTCCACCTCCCTTTCTACACAAATCGACTGAAATCGATCCGAACTTCTCACATTTCCTGACTTTAGAGAAAATACCGACAAGGAACTTAGCTAGCACACGTTTGTTTCAAATGGGTTATCATTGTAAAATTAAGCGGATTCTGATGAATTTTCGTCATTGTATCGTATCCGACTTGTTTGGATTTGGCACCCCTGAGGCTAGTTTATTTGTCCGTTCTTGGTCGGCTGCACCGACCGATCCGACTGCTGCTGACATTGTCGTATTTCCGCCGTCAGGTCTTCTTCGACCCGACCGATCCGACTGCTGCTGACATTGTCGTATTTCCGCCGTCAGGTCTTCTTCGACGACCCATCATCGGTGAATCTGACCTTTTCCAACATGACGCACGTCTACTCGACCAACTACACTGTGCGGGTGTATACCTCGGGATGTCTATTCTACGATACAGTCAGCGACGCGTGGGACAGCGATGGATGCACGGTAAGCAGCGGTGTCGACACGTGGGACAGCAATGGATCCACGGTAAGCAGCGGCAATGGATCCACCGGTAAGCCAAGCTATATCAGGTTGTCGACACGTGGGACAACAATGGATCCACGGGTAAGCAGCGGGTCCCGTCGATTGTCAAACATGATTTCGAGGCACCAAAGTACGGCCCTGGTCGCATTTCTGTATACTTATGGGGCGGGCCCGCGGATACCACGCCGCCCACCCAGAGTAATGTCAAATTTATAAGAGCATTAGGCCTATGGCGTTGCATGGTAAGAATCGAATTATAATCTACAAAGTTAGCATTGGGGCCCCCAATGCTAACTTTATAAAAAAATATATATATATTTTCAGAAATCGACACTCCTGTTTCGAGGGGCGAAGAGGTAGGATCCAAGGAGGCCTATATCGCAGTAAATCGACTGAAATCGTCCAAAAGAAGCAACACATTTCCTTATTGTAAAAGACAATATAAGGAAAAGGTACAAAGCAATCGATTGTTAATCAGTTCTCAATAAAAAATCAACAAACAAACCGAGTCACAGTCATCAACAAACGAACCGAGTCACAGAAGTTCACAGAAGCACCTTCCTGGTGTCGGACGGTGCTTTAAACGAATTTTTGCCAATTTTTAGGACCGGCTGGCTCTAAGAATGACCGAAAGCCATCTCAAACTGGCAAAGTGCCCGATCAGGCCTGACATGCCCATATTTGACAAGCCTAGGGCATTATCAGATATTGCAAGACCCTCTTAGTCATAAACTCAATCTCTCAGGCCTCGTAAGGACCCTACCGGGCTAACATAGGTAAAACATTTTCAGACCTGAATAGAAGCCTCTCAGATTGGACGATGACATTCTGAGATCGATCGATGATTCTCTCACAGCGGAAGCTCCTCTCTAGTCTCTTACCGACTACCGAGCTGTTTCAGGTCGGCAATGAAGCCTGGGCCTCAAAAGCCAAACAAGGACCCCTCAAGCCGGGCCGATCAAGGGTCCCCTTAAGCCGACCTCGGTTACCCTTCAGGAGGGGTCATGACCCCCTAAGCCCCCTTTAACTACGCCCTTGGTTGTGAATTGGATCGCAAATCGCAATTTAAAAAATGCTAGCCTCTAACTTCGAACTCAATCCCAAACTGTTAGACCATGTCAGATCAAACTATGCGCTTCCTCAGATTCGACAGAGGCTCTCTCAGATGGCTGAGGGCTTTCTCAGAATAACTGAAAGCTCTTTTAGACTCCAATATCCACACCTAGCATGCCCCCCCCCCAACACATTGGGCCGTGAAGGTGCACCACGCGCTGGGGCACTAGGGGCAACACCGGTGCGACAAGGGCACCAACGCACTGGCGTACCAGTGCCACGACCGTGCCGGTGTACCAGGGCCACGGCGGCGCCGATGTACCAGGGGCACCACCGTGCCGGTGGGCCACGGCGGCGCCGATGTACCAGGAGCACCACCGTGCCGGTGTACCAGGGCCACGGCGGCGCCGATGTATCAGGGGCACCACCGTGCCGGTGTACCAGGACTACGAACCCATAGTGCCCGCCGTTTTGGCTTTTGAATGTGGTTCATGGCTGGAAATCCATGAAACGTATATGAGACTGGGAAGCAACTGCAAACCAAACTGTAGCAATGTTGTGAGAAAAGTAAATAAAAAGTATTACATTGTCGTGCCACTGCGTCGAAATTCCCTTTATTTTTGCGGTGGAAGAATCTCATTGAGTGTAGCATTTGTGTCCTTGGGCTTATATATATATATATATATATATATATATATATATATATATATATATATCCTTCGAGATTTTAGGGCCTAGCAATCAAGACAAAAAAGCAAAAAAAAATCGCCGCTACGCGGTACACATCAATCAGTGTTCTTTTCCAGTACAAAATGGTCGAATATGATGTTCAATGTCCATCAAGACAGCCCAGGTTCAGCCCAACTCCGATCGAGTTGAAACTCGCACATAATATCCGTCAGGGACCCAGAAGTCCACACCTAGCAGCACTCGGTGTCACTTCCAGTGGTTTGACCTTCAGAGGTCAAGCAACCGTCACAAGATCAAATTTCGCACAGAACATTGTGGCCTACCCTACCCAAAAGAGCTACTGGGATGAATCCAACGATAAAATACTCGACCAACCTCGGTCTTATTTTTCACACATCGACTTGACCTCTCAAGGTCACCATTTGGCCAGAGGTCATTTGTGGGCTTAGCCGCTGGTAAGTAACATTGCACAGCACATAACTGATGTACAGTGTAGCTCAAATGTTCTGTTCACTTATCATCGACACCACCCGATGTCGATGCGCCCAGCAAATAAATCCTTCGTAAAAACGGCTAGTAGCAGTCCTTTCACTATTAAAATACAACCTCCATTTCTCTGGGGCGATGTTTGTTTTCGTCTGTCTGTCGGAAGCACTATTAAAATACAACCTCCATTTCTCTGGTACGATGTTTGTTTTCGTCTGTCGGAAGCTAGCTTTGAAAGTATTCTTTAAAAGGGCATTGCTTAAGCGCATCCGTTTAATTCAATGTCAACATTGTCCATCGGTCATCGAGTCTGTGGGTGCTGCACGCAGTGAAATCTAACGAAACTGTCTATGCCCTCGCCNTCTGGATGATCAAGGTGCAGTTGTTGCTCATTGATCTCTACAAGGTCATTTGAGGTCATCTGAGGTAATCAGCAATGATTTAGTAATAACTTTTGATAGAAGAGAGATAGAGACGATCGGTTGACACCACTGTGATTGTCTCGTCTGGCCGCATCGATCCATATGCAACATAACTTACCTAGGTCGTCAAATGACCTTGACCTGAGGTCATTTTTTTTAATTGACCTTGAAAGGTCACCATGTATATGTTTCAAAGCGCCTTGTCAAGACGAACACGATGGTGTTAAAGTAATTGCCTCTATCATTATTAGATAAAAAGTTATTAAGAAACAAAATCCTATCCAAACTGATTTTTGAACCTGGAGCTAAACTATTGATCTGAGGCTCAATTTGGAGGACACCCAGTGCATTGCAAATTTATTAGGCTTTCGATTGTTTTTTTTTTCTTCTTTGTTCCTAGCTATCATAAGTTTCACGAGATATACGGGGTTGTTCGAAGGCGAAGTCCAAAAACTTTTGAAAATTTGACCTTTGATGAACCTCTGGTGACTCAATATTGACCTTAACTAAAAATGGTCTGTGTAACTTCGAATGTACACGTTGAGAGCTTTCAAACGCTTTTTTCCGCGTCTTTCTATCTCTTTTCGTTTTCGAGTTGGACGGAGGTCATTTTGACCCCCCCCCCACCATGGCGAAGTTGTCTCGGAGGCCCACCCGGGCGCGGGTTAAAGCAGGTGGTCACTCTGAAATATATGTTTATGTTTACAGTCTCAGCTGGTGCGTGACCTGGTGGCGGCACCACGAGCGCCGGGCCACCCGATGTACGCAGCGGCTGCCCGCGAGACGCGCGACATCCTCCTCACCTGGATGCTGGTGGCGTGTGTTGGACGACCCAGTCACGTCACCGGCATCATGGTGGACGACGTGCTGGCTGCACGGGTGAGTTCATACGTCATCTGAGCTCACTTGACTGTTGAGCTCGGATGTTACTGGCTTACCTTGATGATACATGGATGTGCTTGATTGTCATCTGCCAACATCGGACCGCTGAGCTTAAATGTCACTCGTGTCCATTTGTTGACGAAACATCGATGCGCTTGATTGTGCTGTCATCATATCTTCTTCCAGCTTGTGGACCTCCCGGGGTCAGAATGCCCAAAGTATCTGGTGCCTGTTTACGACCATAAGACGAGGAGCTCCTGCCACCTGGAAGTGGCGACCACGCCAGAAATCTGGCGGCGGATCATCGCCTTTGTTGAGGTGGAGCGGCCGGCTCTCCTCTCGGCGGCGGCCGCCGAGTGCCAGACGGTATGTCTGCAAACGGTCTTGTGTGCTAACCAGGGCTGCGGAGTCTGAGTCGGAGTCGGTCAGAGTCGGTTATTTTGGCCGGAGTCGGAGTCGGAGTCGGAGTCGGTAGAATTTTACCGACTCCGACTCCGGCTGTCAGTTATGGGCAAATTACTTTTCATTTGCGTTTACTAGGATTTTTAGTGGACGTTCGGTGACGATGACTGAAGTTAATGACCCTTAATTTGCTTAGCTTTGATTATGTTGTTATATACCGATTTTTAAAATGAGGTGTGTTGAGTACTGCAATAAGCTAGACAGGAACCAGGATGTGTTGTCGGATACAAATTCAGTGTAACGATCATTTTATCAACTAACATGATAAATCAATTTGTAAAAAATAGAATGGTTTATAAGCGTCGTGTAGTTTGCGCACTTGAGTAAGGCATTGTCCCATTCAATAACTGTATTGAACTCTTAATCATTGCTTGCTATTATTAACCATGATGGTATTGTAAAAAAACTTCAATTTTTCGGCTTCAAGAAATTTAAAATAGGAAATGGTGAAATAACTAAATTTTTCATGAACGTCTCTTCCATTAAAAAAGCGCCAATCTCGTTTACCTTTAAGCGGGAACTTTTTTGCAGGTGATTACTTTAATATCTGCTGACAAAGCCAGAACCAAGGTCATTAATCTTCGCCTTGGTGGGGGTCATTTTGACCCCCATCAAAACTGAAGGTTTTTGAGAATATCGGAAGACACCAGCGGCGCAGCGGCGATAAATTTAGGCGTAACCTGTAAGGGAAACAATTACCACACTCATGGGTGGATCCAGAACGTTTTGGCTTGGGCCAGTTTGAGGGGGGGGGGCGAATTCCCAAAAATCTCGACAATTCTGAAAACTCATCGAATTTCATTGTTTTATGTATCAGTAATTGAGTCTTAAAATCAAACTTTCCTTAATAAAAAGATACTTCTTTTTCTATTATCTCAGGATATGTGTCATTTGCACACGATTTAGGCGTGTAAGGCGTGTCGAGATTTGCACCGAAATTTGCGGTGGATTAGGGGCATGGCCCTGCTCCCTATGCGATCCGCCCTCTGCCCACATTGCGATAAATTTTAGCCGCTAGTCATTTCAGGTCAGGTCGAAAATAAATTACCTCCAAAAATGTTTTGTCGTGCAAAGCTTTACAGGTTTTGACTAAATTATTTAAAACTTAAAGGATGTTATCAGCAATAAGTTGCCTACAAATTGTATGGGGTATCCTAGATTTGTATGTCGGTGATCTAACGGTCAGATCAATTTCGATGGCCTCCTGATAATCTAAGTCAATGGGAAATTATATAAATGGTTCTACTTCAAGGAAATGCATTAATCAGGCTAATTCGTTCAGGGCAAAATTATGTTAGCCTTCATTTAGATGACCATGTGTAACAATGACCAATGTTGCTCAGGTAACCATTGTAATACCAGCTGAGGTCATCTGAGGTCACAAGCATCTTTTTGCCGATAACTCATCAAATGAAAAAGAGATAGAGACCAATAGAGTCGAGACGCGTCCTAGAAAAAAAAGGTTTCCTAGGAAACCTAGTCTAGAGCGTTAGACGCTACCTGGGTCATAAATACGCTTGACGGAGGTCAAATTTTGAATTGCCACCAATCCGAACCATTCGTGATTGTGGGGTTCGAAGCGTCCTTGACAAGACAATAGAAATAACGTTGATACTATTATCCCATCTTCATTAGTTAAGTTATCCACGAAAAAATATGGAAAGAAACGCTGAGTGAGCCTTTGGTGACCTCTGGAGCCTAACTACTGAACATGAGTTAAAAATTGAGGGCACCGAAGGCGATTATATTTTTCCAGAGTTTCCTTTTTCGCTCATAGCTATCATAGTTTCCGAGATACTCGTTTTTTTATAGCAAAGTTCTAACATTGGGAATGCTGTCATTTGATAACCTCTGGTTACCTCAATATTGACCTGAGCTCCCCCCCCCCAAAAAAAAGTGGCCGAAATGGCTCAGATTGGTCTTGTTGAGAGCTTTCAACACATTTTTCAAGTCTTTCTAGCTCTTTTCGTTTTCGAGTTAGTTGGTAGTCGTTTGACCCCCATTGGGGCGAAAGTTGTTTTAGAGGCCCACCCGGGCGCGGGTCAAAGGTCGGAGTCGATCCCGGAGTCTGAGTCGGAGTCGGAGTCGACTCCGGAGGGTCGGAGTCGGAGTCTGAGTCGACTCCGGAGAGTCGGAGTCGGAGTCACTTGAAGACTGATCGACTCCGCAGCCCTGGTGCTAACAGTCACATGTCTTCTGTATATACGACAACTGCTGTCTGTGACTTCTTGCATGATATCCGATATCCATTACGTGTTTTATTCTGATCGTTGCCCTGTTTCATGTTTTTACACAGCTCTTTCCGACGTCCAACGGAACGCGCCTGGACGGGAGTAACGTCGGTAAAATCCTGGCAAGGGTATGGCGGCAGGCGCTGCCCGACGACACCGTGCCGAGGCTGACGTCTCGCGGTCTGCGGTACGGCGCCGTCATGTCGACGGCAGAACTGGAGCCGGAGGCTCAGGAGTAAGTATTTCTTATCAGTTGTTGTTGCAGTGCATTGAGTCTCTCTAAAGATACATCCCTTGGCCGTTGACAGTGATGTTTTACTACTGTTCCTGTTCATGTCATCCTCATTAATGTATATACTTTATTATTGAATCAGTCAGAACAGATCAGTCGGTCGCCTATTTAAGATGTGTATCATACTTATTTCTGACAAGCAAACAAATTTGGTGAAAAGTTCAATAAAGTTTGATAAGTGATCATCAATCATATTGTGCCAGGTATTCCTACAGATGCTATAGGAAACTGGACTGATGTCGGCAGTGTTTGTTTCTTCCAGAGACGTGGCGGCCATGATGGCCCATTCTGCTGCCGTTGCGCGCCGCGTGTACGACGTGCACGGGACGACGGCGGCCAGCCGGCGTCTGGCGGGCATCGCCAGTCTGGAGCGCCAGCGTCTGGGGACCACCGATGCACGACCCGCTGCCTCTGCGGCCGCTGGAAGACCCACCGTCGTGGTCTCTGGCCAGCCCACCACCGCCGCCGCCACTGGCCAGCCGACCGCCGCCGCCACTGGCCAGCCCAATCTCGCCGCCGCTGCCGAGTTACCTGCAGCCGCCGGCCATCCCACCACCATAGCCGCTGGTCAGCTCACCGCCGCCGCCACTGGCAAGTCTACTGACAGACGATCAGCCGCCGCCGGCAGGCCAACCGCCACCGGACGGTCAACTGCAGGACGGTCCTCCGGCGGAAGACCAGCCGCCACCAACGTACCCGACGCTGCGTCAGCGATGTCGGTCCACCGGCGGCTTCTTCTGAGCACCGACGTCGACGAAGAGTGGGATGAGGACCACGTTTCTGCATCCTCGGCCGCTTTCATCGGCACACAGCTACCACTCGGTGAGTTTTACATGAAGTATGTGCATCAACCAAAAATTGTAACTTTTGCTAAGTTTTCTTGTAACTAGCTTGAAAAAGAATCCGCCAGTGAAAAAAATATTTATGTTATTGCAGCAACTGGTTATAGCGTCTTGAAGCGTAGCCAACCAAGCCAGTCGCTAAATTGTTCTTACCTTCTATTTCAGTTCTCACTGCTTGTCTGCCGATGGCCATGCCCACCGCCGTTTCTGCCCGGCACTCCGCCCAGCCTCCGCACGCGGCTGCCACTGCCGTGGCTGGACCATCGGCCCAGCCCGTCGGACCCTCCGCCCGGCCCACCGAGGAGTCAACGGACTCCGACTCTGGGCCAGAACCCGACCCACCCGCCGCCGCCGCCACAGCCGCCAGAGTGAAACGGGGGAAGAGGTGGCCACCCGCTAGCACCGACTTCCTGCTAATTCACGCAGCGGATGCTATCAAGGGAAAAGTCGAATACTCGTCTCGTGCGCTGATGGCATCACCAGGCGCTGACATCCACCTTTGTGGTTTCACTGCCAAGCAGGTGTATAATAAGGTCAAGTACTTGAGGGTCTGCCATAAGAAGGGAGACTTGGTACTTGAGTAAATCTAGCCTGGCGTCAGATTCACTCAAATACCAACTGCCTTGATTAAATTTAAGCTATATAGCTTAAGTTTAATCAGGCGAGCGGATAAAATTAAAGCAAATTAGCTGAATTTAATCAAGTGTGACACGTGCCAAATGCCGTTTTGATTATTGTCGATAATGATGCATCTTGATGATGAACAATGCATAACATTTTTGTTTGAAATAAAGAAATGTATGTTTACACATTCGTTTTTTTTAACGAGGAATGCGAAATGAAACAGGACGAGCGAAAAGAGGGAGTTAGGCAATGAGGTACTTACTAGGTTCCTATGCCTTGTTTGATGGCGTATCTGTTATATTTTTTGATTCAAGATCGGACTAAACTTGACAAAGTATGACGAAGCCGCGGACGACGACTAATACGTGTAACTAAGGTAACATACAGAACGATGCCAATGTAACATTCAAATGATGCTACAAAAGAAAAGTAAAAATACAAGGTAACATACAAACATATGTTTTTCTACCCGTCAGTGTACGTGCTACCCTACCCAAGTAAACATAATTTGAAAGTTCCTGTAATAGTCCATAGCGATTGCATGACACATGAAAACGATACGCATGGTACAGCATGCTTGCAGTCACGTACCAGACAGGCGCTTGTTTGAAGCCGGCCTTGTCAATAGTGTTGGTTGCAGTCATCAGCCATAGGAATGACGTGGCACGGGATAACGATTGGCCGCTCGGCTATTGAAAGTTGCAAGCTTGTGACTGGGCCGGCCAGTATCGAGTTCCGTCCCGGGTAACTAATGCTGTGCCGCACATAAGTGACCCATACCATGCTACGGCCGACGGCAGATGACACTGCAACCAACGGACTGTCGCGACTGGGCGGGCCAGTAACCAGTGCCGGCTTGGGAAACTGACTGCAAGCATGCTGTGCCGCGAAAATTTATCCCGTGCTATATAATCCCCTATGGCTGATGACTGCAACCAATGCTCTCGACAGTGCCGGTCGGTAGCAAGCGCTGGCCCGGATGCAAGCATGCTGTGTAACACGTATCGTTAACCGGTGCCATGTTAACGGTATGGCTGATGGACTGTACTCAACGCTCGACGATGCTGTGCCGCTGTGTGAGACAACGCTGTGCGGCAGATATTGTCTCGATCACTGCTGCCACAGGACGTTCGCGGCAAAGCCTGCAGCTAGTATCGCCTGCAATCCACATTTCGTTGGATGTCAATCATAAGGGATCATTGATGCTGCGGCCAGCTAATTCAGCTACCTGGAGCGGCACCCCATCACGACTATACGGTTTCTCCACCTTAAGAGCCGTTTCACCAGACAAACTGACCCGAAATATTATGTGAGAGAAACGACAACGGGAATGTCAAGAACATTCAAAGTTCTTTATTTTGTGTTGTTATGAGTTTTTAGACGGGACACCCGGCCATAGCTTAACAACGTTGTCCACCCTGGTGCAACATTACATGTTATGATGGAAAGGTGATCTGTCGTATTTCCACCTGCCCGTCGTAAATCCACCCACCCCCTTAATGCTTAAGAGGGTGGATATGTGAACCTGGTAAACGGTTCGGTACAAGTCAGGATCATCAAACCAAACAACAAGCCAGTGCAGTCGTGACAGTCCGGTGGTTGTATTAATCTATCCCCGGCCATAACATGTCGTTTGCTATTGATGTGCAGCACACAGGCTGAGCCTCCGGCTCTGCAGTTGACATGACAGCACCGTACCGGTCGCCGCGGGACGTCAGCCTCGGCACGGTGACGTCCGGCGTTTCCCTGGAGGTGTACTAGCTGAAAGAAAATAGAATGACGGTAATACGGGAATCTAAGGTAATGTATACAATTANCCCTATCCCCTGCGGGCGGCCAGAATTACTTTAGCCCTCGCACCAACGAGGGGCGGATATCCGCCCCCCACCACAAGTTTTTCCGGACTAGTGGAACAACGGCGGCGCGTAGCACCGCCAAATTTTGTATAGCTGTTTTGGCATCAATTACCCACACTTTCTAAAAAACATTGACTTCCTAACTTCCAAGGTCACGTTGTCAGGTCACTTTAAATGACCTGACCTCAAGTCACGTTATTGTAAGTTTGACATCTTGCCGAAGCCACAGTGGTGAACCAAACAGTTTGAAACTCACTGTGCGCAATAAGGCCTTCGATATCTACAGTTCGTTTATCTTGGATTTTTTAAATCGATGACCTGAGGTCATGTCAATTTTTTAGACCTCCCATTATTAGTATATGGGAGAAAATTGAAATGTTCACCAATCTAACAAAACCTGGCTAAATGTGGTCAGTTTTCATCCTAATCACTATTTTGCAGCAAAGTATAAGAATGCAAGTTGTATTTTTCATCCGTGAGTTCGTTAAGGTCAAATCCAATGTGCCAAAAGGTCATATGGTTTTTGTACAATAACTCATGTTCTACGTAAAATATATTATTGTGAATTTCACCATTCTGTTTCTCTTGTCAACCTCCATCGATTGAAATACATTTTAACCACACGATGGTGACAAAATGATTGTTCCTCCTTTAAAACTTAAGAAGTAAGTACCTCAAAACTTGTTCAGATAAAATTAAGCATTTTGGACCTTCGCGCTGACCTCTGGAAGCCTTAATATTGAAAGACCGACTGAAATATGAGGACATGTGGCAAAATAATGCTTCAAGAGCATTGCAGTTCTTTTTTTCTGATTGCTCCTACCTATCTTAGTTACTGTCTTCTGAGCTAGCCCGGATTATGTAAAGCTATGCTCAATGTACTCAAAGTTTTGGAAAATTTGACCTGTTTTAACCTCTGGTGACCTTAATATTGACCTGATTAAACACAAATAGCTAAGATATCTTCTCTAGTACTCGTCACGGCCTACTTCACTCCGTTATCTCTTCCCCCCGTCGGTTCGAAGTTGGCTCAGACCCCCGTCGGTGCGAGGGTTATCCTGCGTGGGGGGCATATTCTGCCCCCACCCCTTCCCAGAGATCTCGAAGAACCGCTACGGCTGATTTCGATGGGACAAACACCATTCGATTCGTCGTGACAAAAATCTTTCTTTTTGGTCCCTGAAATTGCTCTTTGGGTAAAAAATGGGGGTCAGGGGGCCAAAATACGATTTTTTGTGTTTTTTGAAAAGCCATTGTGGCCATGTGATTCCACCGATTTGCATGCAAAAACGTTTTTGAGCTTCCAATGTCATGCTCTTCAATGTGTGAAAGGGACAAGTACAAAAATAGAAAATCATATTCGTACCCAGGTATACAAAATGAGATTTTTTATAAAAAACATGTGCTTTTGCTTAGTGTTTGGGACGTAGGAACGTCACATGTGGGCTTTGTTGCTGTAATTTGTTAAATGTAACAAATTTTGCATAGGCGAATTCAGGCAAACAACGTGGGGGGCACCATGTGCGGGACGCCTTTTATAATTTTGCTTATTTGAAGTTGGGCCTAAATTGACGAAAAATATCGCCTCCCATTTTATGAACCTGAGTTCGCCTCTGCCCCAAAATATGTTAAATCCAATTATGTATGATGTACAAAGCATCGACTTAGTTTCTGACGCTTTTATTCCACCGCAAACTACAAAGGAAGTATGCGCCGCACAACCGCATTCGAAACGACCTCCTAAAAACATGACCCTGGAGCCGCCTCTGACTGGAAGATTTAAAAAAAAATATAGAACACGCGTCATTTATATTTAGGAAAAGTCCGAAAGATTCAAGAAGATAGACTTTCTGGTTCAGAAGCTGTGGGCGAAAAACTACCGGAGGGGCAGAATCTGCCCCCGCAGGGTATAGGGTTAGCCGGCGCGGCGTAGGGGGAGGGGCAAATGTTACCCCCCTCCCCCTCCCGGATTTCCGCAATAACTTGAAAACTGTAACAGATAACGACGTCAAAGTTTTAGTAACTTATTCAGCATCAATTTGACGTCTTCATAAAAAATAGTCGAAAATAATTAAGAACTTTGGGAGATAATAACGTTTTGATGACGTCATGTCATGCCATATTGGGTTGAATAACGATAAATGTTTGATGCATCGTATAACAAATAGCTTTGATGCAAATTGCAAACGCAAAACTGGATGGGAAAGGAAATTCAATTCTATACAAAATGGCAAATTTGGATTTTCCCTAAATCCCAAAAAACTGATTTTTTCAGAAATTTTCCTCTAAAATTAAAATTTTCAAGATATAGAACCGGAATATTAATTAGAAAATTAGGTGTAATAAGTATCGAAACCAAATTTCAAAGTAATATCTTCATTTTTTAGTGACTGATTGCTCTCCAAGCATAAGTAGGTTATGACGTGATTTTTCAAAATAACTGTGTTTTTTTTACCTGATACAGATATATAAATGCCATTTTTGTGTTTATGAGACAAAATTGACATAGAAAATTGTATTGTTTATTAAAATTATTCAGTTTCCAGTTTTGACATTAGATTACCTGATCTTGACCTTCTATTGGGTCAAATAGTAAAAATGGTTGTTGCTATCGATTTTAACGTGAAAAAACTGAAACATGTGTAACAAGACTTTCTTTGACCTCTTCGTGACAGTGACCTTTTGTGACCTGACCATGACCTTGACCTTTGCACGCAAATTCACTTTTACTTAACCCCGCGCGGCGCTAGCGGGGGGGGGGTACAATATTACCCCCCACCCGGATTTCCGCAAAATCTTGAAAAAAATAGTAACAGATAACGACATTTCAAAGTTTGGGAGTACCTTAGCCAGCATAATTTGACGTCTTCCTTGAAAATTCATTTTTTTTTAGAACTTTATGGGAGATAATGACGTTTTAATGGACGTTCATGTCATGCCATTTAGGGTTGAATAACAATAAAATGGTTTGATTGATGATTAGAAAAGAAAAACATAAGGGTTTAATGCAAATTCCGCAAATTAAAACTGGTAAAGGGAAAGGAAATTTAATTTCTCTACAAAATGGCAATTTCGGATGTATCAAAATTGGGGTTTTTTGACCCCCACAATTAAAAAAAAAAACAACAGAAAATTTTACCCTATTTTTCAATGTTTTTAAAAAACGGAATATATATAAGAAAAAACCAAGTTGTAATGAAATATCCAAACCAAATTTCAAAGTAATATTCATCATTTTTCAGTGACTGAGTTGCTCTCCATAGCATAAGTAGGTAATGACGTCATTTTTCAAAATAACGTTTTTGATTTTCGTAGGACCTGATACAAATATAATAAATGTCATTTTTGTGTTTATGAGACAAAACCGAACCTAGAAACATGCATTGTTTATTCATATTAGTCAGTTTTAGGTTTTGACCCTTTAGCTGACCTGATCTTGACCGTTTTATGGGGGTCAAGTTGGGGACAAATTACTGTTTCTATTGATTCTTAACGTGCAAAAAACCCCTTAAAACAATTTGTCACAAGACTTTCTTTACCTCTTTCGTGACAGTACCTTTTTTGTGAACCTGACCTTGACCTTGACCTGTGCATGCAATTTCACTGTTTACTAATGCAGGAGAAGTATTAATCTTTGTTTAGCTTTATGTGCAGTTGATAGTTCCTAATTCAAAAGATTGTAATTGGAAAATATGAAACCATTAAACTCAAATTAACTCGAATTTTCCATATGACCTGACTGTGACCTTACATTTGACCTAACTTGAAAAATTTTTTAAGGGGATGAATTCGATTTGTCTTCATTGAGAGCTTTCGATCGCCGCACTACTGTGCGGTCTCGCTGGCGATTATTGGTTCTGGAAGTATTAAGAGGGTGGATACAATTGTACACCACACACACCACACACCACCACACCACCACACACACACACACACACACACACACCACACACACACAACACAACCACCACACACACAACACCTACGGCCGCGCGTTCGGCTTGGAGACCCCTAACGGCCCGCGCGGNTCTCAAACAAGGGATAATCTTAATTTATGAAAGATTTGAACATTGTAATGTCTTTAAAACCTATTTTTCAACCGGTTTGAAGTATTTACAAGTTATGTTGTCATTTACGTGGCATGCTTCGGTTTTTACAAGTTGGAAGATTTGTTCTGTAATCTATTGTTATTTTGAGGAGGGAACATAAACTGTACCCGCATGTTTTATAACAAGATAATCTCCCTATTTATCACAACAAAGAGGTCATTATCAATAACTTCAATGTTTTCTTATCAAGATTACAGCCATTCAGCATTGGAATTGTCCAGTGACTAGTCTACAAAGTAGTACTTTTATTATTTTTAATGGTTATATTTTTTGGTTATGGTTACAATTTGTTGTGGGGTAAAATACATTGTAACTTTTTTATTTTAACAATTATATTGTAACAATTTAAGCGCGAATAGTTTAGCTGCCGCGAGAGTGCTGCTGACCTTTTCCTGTCGATACAAAAAAAAATACGGCGTCTAATGTTTTCATGACTACTTACATGATATAAAGCTTGCCATAGGTTATGCAGAATGTTATTTTGGTTTTGCATAGAGCCCTTGGTTTTGCTGTGCAACTGGGAAGTGAATATCCTCATGTAGGAGTGGTGGCAGGCAAAGAATACCCTCGTTTTATTTATATGTTGTTCTTTATCTTGTTTTTATTTCCATAATTCAGTAAGCTGAGATAAGCTGACTACCACTCAGCTTTAGCAAACCAGACCAAACATTGTACCTAATGTGTGGTGTCATAATGCTGCATATGCCTCTCAAAAGTGATTTATAGTTATGTTGGAGGCATGTTTGTGATATTCCAGCTACATCCAGCTATATTGACTCACATTTAATAAGAATGGTTACAAATTGTGAAAACATGGTTCATTGTGTGATGACTTGTGGTGACAATTTTGTGCATAATGTTTTCAAATGGTTACAAGCTCAGTCTTTAAGATTGTGGTTGTTTCTGAAGGCCATACCAATATCTATGTTTTCATAAATGTATCAATGCATTAATTTCCACATGTTAATAATGTATGGGTATAGCAGGGCATTTGTGAATCATGCTTATATGGTAAAAGCCAAATGTTTTGACACATTTTTCTCCAGACTTTTCATGCTATCGGATTAGTGTGCAGATAATACAGATGCACAATGTTTTAGTGATTCTGCATTGTTCGCATTCTGATTGCATGACAAGTCTGCGGTTATATTATATATCTGTGGTTACAGTATTTTCCCCCCTAATTTATTTATGGTCCATGTCAGATCGCACAAGAAAAAACGCGACTTCTCCGATTTTGATAAAAATTTGTTTATATGAAGTGTCAAGTGAATGGAAGATGCACACCAAGTTTTAGGTCCCGGTGACTTATAAGATCTGATTTAGAGGTCATCAAAGGTCACGAATTTTTGCGCAGTTGGTATCAATAAAATGCTTATTACTTCTGTTTTAATGCAGTTAGCGTAATCAAACTTGTATCTAATATTCAATAGGGTTTCACCATTCAGAGAATGTAAAAAAGTCACGTGACGTAAATATGGCCTTTGACCTTGTAATGTCAGTCATAAAATTAAGTTTATTTAATTTTCGCCTCCTCGTAAAAACAAACAAACTTGGTACAAGGAATGACCTTGACACCCCCTAAGAATGTGCAGAAAAAGGGGCGGATACTTTTCAAGTTTTTTAGATACCGCCCTTTGAGTATTGAAAGGGAGCGAAATAGACAAATGCCCCGATGCTATTTTTATGTTGCTTGCGATAATGCAGGTTTCTTTGGCCCGATTGACGTACATTTTTTAGTGAGTACATTTAATTTGATAGGTGCATTCTGTTTCCGAGTTTTCAGATCAGTATGACTTCCCATCACCTCACATGACCTTGCAATAGTATATCACCCACAAATACCCACAAATACAAATACGCACTTGGTCAAGTACTTAAAAAGTCGTAATCTTTGAGGATCTCTACATCTGACCTTAGAGGTCACCGGACCTAAAAGTTGGTGTGCATGTTTTTTTTCTTCTTCACTTTACAGTACATTTGTACCATTTTTTATCAAAATTTGGAGGGGGTTGGGTACGAAACCACTTTTTTGTGCGATTTGACAAGGAATACACCTTATGTGATGGGTTATGCTAGAGCACAATTCCTCACCTAACCAATAATGTAATCCAATAATCCAGTGAAATATAGCGTTTTTTAAATTTTATTATTTTTAACATGATAGGCTAAAATTTGAACTATATTTTGTATGGATATTTAGGAAGTAATCGATCATTCTCAGATCACCTCATGCACATAAACATAACTGAGATCTAAGCGGTTGCTTTGCATAAATGTGGGAAAGGCTTTTGCATCCTACTTTTCAATGCAATGCTGTCTGAAATTAGTTTAACAACTGCGAGAAAGCTATTGAATGATATCAATATATGTCTTGATCCTTATATCCTTGATTTTGAGTACAGCTGTGACCTGGATCACTATGCTTGCTGAATTGTGTACATTTTGATTATATTGCCTATGAAATTGAAGAACAAATTTAAAAAATCAAAAGCAAACTATTTTTTTGTGGTTATGCTAACATTACCAACTATTGAAAAATATCAACCAATTATATAAAAATATAAACTTATGGCGTATTCATTACAGTTTTGATGAGAAGTTTCACCGATTAAATGATCACTTATAACTGAAGCTACTGGTAAGTGAGTACAATTAAGATATCTAACTTTGTAATTTTGTTACCTCTTCACCAGACTTTGGGACTGTTTTGTTACATCTCTGCATGCATTCAAAAAGTTATTTCAGAAAACTATCGGCTGTCCTTCCAGGTCAAGTGAATGATCTGAGATCAACAACGTCTAAAATTTAACGATTTGTATCTGTCCGTTGTTATTATATAACCCTCGCCAGGTTGATGTCATTATATAACCCTCGCCAGGTTTATGTCATTATATAACCCTCGCCGTTGTCATTATATAACCCTCGCCAGTGAAGGAGGTTGATGCCACCCCATTGGTTTTTCCAGACTTACTCACGTACAGGGCTGGTAGAATTCCTTTGAGTGGCCCCGACCAAAAGTCGCACATGACAAAAATACCTCAGCCAGCTAGGATCATTTTGGAGGTTCCCTCTGCATAAAGGTGCGTACATTCAGGCGCAGGGGCGCCGGAACTCTCCGAAAGTTGGGGGCTGGAGGCATTTTGAAGTAAATTATTTCCATGCAACGCCATAGGCGTAATGTTAAAATCTGAAAATGTTGGGGAAGCTGCCCCCTCTGCCCTCCCCCTGGTTCCTGCGTCCTTGTTCAGGCGTTGTCAGACATAAATTGTTTGTTGTGTTTTTCCAGCGCGGAAATACAGACGCTGCTATCTTTACTAATTACTATTATACCGTTATATTTATCCGTGATGGAGGATGCCTACGCATAAAGACACGTGAGTTGACACGGTTTATACAAATACTGCTGGATGTTCACACTGAATGGCCCGGTTTTCTACTATTCATAGTATAATTATTCAAAGTCTGCTGGTAAAACACTATGATCCTCTGTCCAGGCAGTATAATCATATGACTAAAATACACAAGGACTGGTTCCGGGTCCGGGACGGGGACAAAAGCCTACTTACTACTTGATAACTGGAATATCTACGTTTTTTTTCGTCGAAAATATGGAAAATCATTGGAAGTCAAGAGCTGAAACGCAACTGCTAATTTCACAAATGCAAGTGTTCATACATACCGACTGAAGTGATTATGATAACGTGATGAAGAATACATCTGATTTGATTTTGACGAACAGTATTTCTAAGGATTATCCCTTAGTTTCACAGGAATGATATAGTAATTATTTGTACTGTCATTTTGCCCCAGGTACTTCATCAGAATGAACATTTTGTCCCCGCCTTGTCCATAGCGACAGAACACTTTACCATCCCTGCTCGCGTAACTATCAACTGATCGCAATGCAGCTTGCATTACCCTCCTTTGCATCAATTTGACCAATGTTACGAACATTTTGTTTTTCTAATCTGTATGACCCGTGACCTTTAACCAGTTTATCAAGGTCTTGCTTAACAAAAATGGTGTCCCGTAGTACAAATTCTTGAAGCATGTGCAGCTCCCGAGTGTTTGTTGTTCAGGAGCATATGCAAAGGTGTTTATAGGTGAAAGTTGAGGCTTCTGCAGATATTACAATCTCTATTGACCTTTTCAGAGGTCAACGGAGGTCATCGACCTCCGATGCCCTTTGATTTTTTATTTGTTGTTGCTTTCTGTCCGTTCCAAGTGCAGTTATTGACGCTGATTTCATTTATAGGATCCATTTTGCATGATTATATGATCAACTGGGGTCATGCGCTGACAAAGCTCAACAGAGGTCACTGAACTCAGATGACCTGGCATTACTGTTTTATTCTGTCAGTTCTTATGTCATTCTGTAATGCTGATTTCAAATTTGGCGTCTTTTTATCATACTAAAATGTTTTTTTACCATTTTAGCTTGATAAAATCTCATTGTTTTACACAATTAAAATTTAATTACATTTTGGCTTTAACATGACTGCAGAGGTCACCTAATGACCCATGACCTAAAGATCAAACGATAATGATTTCCTCTCATTACNAGATGTAGGATGAAATGACAAATAGAATACTCGTAAATCTAATAATATTCGGGGTTCAATATAAATCATGCGAATATTTCGTGTGTTTTTGTATTTCCTCAGCTCTCTTTCTAAATAACAGAATAATAGGTGAGGCCCGGCCTCAAATTGCGTCCTATGAACGGAGCCGTACATATTTGGTTAAAAGCTATATGAACTTCAAGCGTCTTTTGCAGGCCGAATTCGACGATATCGCCGTATCACCACCGCTCAAGACATTGCCAGTTTATTTGCAATACCCCGAAGTAATAACTATAATTGATGGTGACTATGTTTCAAATGAACCATGTATATCACATCGGAATTTATTGCCATGCTCGCTGCATTTTACAATCAAAAACTATCATAAGCCGGTCTGACATTATTGTTGTTAACCACGCACTCTTACAGTCCAGCCCCTTTTGTCTCCGTCTTAAGCTGGCCGGCAACACTAAGCCCATTACGGACTGCGAAAATCAACCGCCCGACTAACCGCTTAAGCGAGACACAGGCACAAACAACACAAGCAAGAGCACAAAACAAAATCGCAGTTAACATAAATGACCATTTAAAGACTTAGTGGGAACCAATTGCGGTAACGGCCGCCACACCCGGATGAACAAATTTGAAGGAGTAGTACCAATTCCTGGATGTGTCCGCGAAAGAATCGCGGCGATATCGCGGCCGAATGGCGCAGTGTGCGGCCGGCTTTACTGTGCCGATCCGCAGCCTGACTCATTCAGTCGCAGTGACTGGGATACCTCTGCAGGCCGACTGGCTTCAGCTACCTACAGCCTGTCACACTGAGAGCTACAGAACGCAGATGCATAACTGGGTGTGCCAGCCGCCCCACCCTCTCTCTGGCTCACTGGGCGCGGCTTTCCCATGTCATTTGTCTGTGCCTTCCCGTTCCGCGTGCACGGAGAGTGAAAAGGTCGGCCTGGTAGCGATCTACCAGCAGTAGACCACACAATCATGACAGATCTGCGTGACATTTCACAAACCATGACCAGCACTCTCTCCAAAGTCTGAAGATGTAAGACCGTGTGAAATAAAGTTTTGTATTTAAAAGGCTTTACACGGGTACCGTTGTGTGGTGGAAGTGCGTCGGAACGCGGTCATGTATACACGTGCGTGTACGTGCGTGTGTGCACGTGTGCCAGAGGAGAGAAGGTCAGGAACAGTTTTGTAATAGCCAGACAGGTTGGCTAGAAGAGCATGCTTTACAGATCTAAACAGGTCAACTTTGATTCCGACATTAGCTTTGATAATGCATAGTTACTCAATGTAACACATACTTGAGATGCAATGTCATCTAAAATGCTTTGTCATCAGATTGCCATTTTAGATGCCCCGAGAGGACGACATACATCTGCGGAGGAATACTCCATATTGCTCTTCTCTGACCGCTGGCATTTCAATGTCAATTTCAATGGATTTCATTATTTATCATACAAATCAATGTTCCCTTTTGCCAGTAGCGTTATCAATTGTATTACCGCCAACTAAGCCTAACAAGAAAACTGTTTTACCTCTGACATAATTGGAGCTAAAAATATAAATCGGTCGGTCCGGTATTGTTCGTTTTGTCCTATACTTCGGCAACAGACATCAATCTTGAAGTAGTCGAGCAAATCGACATTAATACCTTCTGTTGGAGACTTGTTTTGAGGTCACTGACTCTTAAACTTACAAGGCCTCGTTATTGACGAAAAGCATTATTCCATTTATTGCGTAACATGCCCGTACGCAGAGCAGCAACGTGACATGTGTGTATTGTGCAATATGTAATTCGTATAGCATAGTGCCTTGTTCTGTAGGATATATATATATACATTAGGAACTAGTTGATTGTTTATACACAATAAATGGTGTCACATCTAAATAGAGTAACTTCTCCGAAAATCAAAGTTATTCCTAGAACACCGGTTGATAGTGAAGTACAAGTCCGTATTACCAGGCCCTGACGGCGGAAATAACAAGGAAAGGCGTGTGTAAAACGACACGCGAACCCGACTTCGTCTACGTCCAGACACTTATCTGACAAACTATACAACAACGCTATCTTGAATGTCGATGAATCAGGGTTCACTGTTGTTCCTTTTCCCCTATCCGTCAATTATTTTTTTTCTGTCAAATGGTGTCCATATGCATATGAGTCATATGAGACTTTCCAACAAACATGCCTCATCTTAACCCTCGCCCTACGGGTGTGTGGGGGGGGGGGGGCTGACAGGCCCCCTGAGTTTTTTCTTGAACAACATTTAACACATGCGGTGCATTTTGATTTTAAAAAATCCGTAGATGAGTTAACAACAAATATACAGATCCTATCAAAATGTGAAGTGTAGGTGTACGACTATTGTTTCGTGAGCGTGACCCAGGACTTTTTCGTCAAGGTCATGTCAGACCCCAAAGGACCTGACCCCAAAGGTCACACGTCGACCTATATACTCAAATTGGAGTGCCTTGGATTCTCCTTATGACAGAGAACACGTTTGAAGTTACCGTTTACGGTGTCTCTATCTCTCTCCGTTCGGAAGTTATACTTAGCGCCCTGTACATGTGCTTTACTGCAAGATTTATAATAATTCTCCTTTATGGCGACGATTTCCGTGACCTGAGAATTCAATAACTGACCCAGACTTAAAATATATATTTTGCCACATAGATAATATGATGACCAACATTTTAACGCTAACTAAATCGTTTTTTACTCATATCTTTCGTAATTTCGACGCGTCGTCATTACCAAAGATATGAGTAAAAAACGATTGTCCGCAGACAGAGCAAAATTGCTTTTTTTGAACGTGATATCATAGATCATTCACTTGACCAGGAAGGTCACCTGTTGACCTGAAACCTAAAAATCGTATACTGCTGTATTTCTCTCATGACATGCAGGCCACACGCTGGTTCCTGCTGCATTGCTCTTTCTTGCTTGTTTTGGAAGTTACCAGGGATGCCTGCCATGGCATAGCACAATAGCGTCTCGTATAGCACAATGTTATGCGGTTAATGACAAAGGTGATAAAACCCCTACCATGTTATTTGTTAATGTAGCCGTAGGGCAAAGGTGAGAAAGGTTCTGCGCAGGGCGAGGGCAAAAGGGAAATATTTACATTTTTCCACACAAGTTGAGTATTACTTGAAATCAATAGACGGGCCAAAATGAATGGTACATTCATCACATTTTGCATAAAAAGCATTTCTACCGAAAGATCTTTCAAGTTAATGTTGATAGCCATCCACACTTTTAACGACCGTTACCTATAAGTACTTGTAACGAATATCTATTTCCGGGCATGTGTCGTATTGTTTTTAACACAATGTTATGCGGAAAATATGTGATTATGTGCCCTAATATCCTAAACAATCAACAAAAAATGAATAATGTTGTAACCAAATTAGCCACTGGGTCTAGTTAGTGGTTGCAACCCTCAATTTGTGAAAATTGGTTCATTTGTTTTCAACATTACTCGTCTCGTATAGCTTTTCTCTGGCTATATACAACACAATGCTTTAGCTATCATGAACAAGAAACATTTAACAAAATGAACAAACAATCACAAAACTGGCAATGAATTCGGAAGTTTAATTGGGCGTCCCAACGAGGATCTTTTTAGCGTCGGCGATTTGTTTCATTAACCAATCAAGAACGTTGCCACGCTTCTGAGCGCACTTACTTCATTTATGACTCTATGACTTGTTTACATATAAACATTCAAATCAGAGATAGTGATGGATAGAGATACCGTTCGTCACCATATGTAAGTAAATATTTTTTAATTTCCCGAAATGTAATTTTTGGAACATACAAAGCTGCAGCTGACTTCACTTGTTATTTGAGGCACAATCAGTTTGATACCAAACATGTATCACATAAAAACGCAGATAAGTAAATACAAATGTGAATACTTATATTTAAATAACATAAGTAAGCTTCCTGTTATCGTAGCATATAATACTTTTGGTATGTAAGCCTGCACCAGACTTGTGCCTGGATCCTAGGGTAGGATCTAGGATCTCAGTGGATCCCTTGTTATAAAATGCATGAAGATCTTGGATCCAATCGGATCCCCTTGCAAAAAATGGATGAAGATTTGAGAATCTCCTGGATCTCCAGGAGTAAAATACTTCAGGATCCGGAGTGCTGTTCACGGGTGCCGCAATCTGCTGCGGTCGCTGCGGCCGCTGCGGCCAGCAGGCGTGGGGGTAGAGGGACGGTGGGGATGGGTGGTAAGTATGACGTCACACGGCTGCGGCCGCCAGCGATTCCTGCGGCTGGGGGAAGTCAGCCGCAGCGACCGCAGAGAAACTTAAACCATTTATGGCGCAGGTGCGTCGTCTGCGCCATTCGAGTTTGGCGAATTGACAAAGCCTCGTAGAACATAGGTTGAAATAATATGAAATAGTATTAAATCTGCTATGTTATAAATCCCTAAATCCGAATATGAATAATAATATGATAATAATAATAATATTGATTATCTCGTTTATTCCATATCCAAATATACGGGATTGATAACATATTGTTTTTTCATTATATTTAATGTACTATTGGTTCCAAATAAGCGTACCGTTGGTTGGGCCGGCACAACAGTTTTTTAAGGAGTATACGCCTTGTAAAAATTATGAAAAAATGGTGGGATGAGAGCCACTGCCATCTGGGGCACTCACTACATCCAATCCAAAAACTTTTCCCAAGGCGGTATATCCCTTTACTGCTGTGCGGCAACCCAGCGGGAAACGCTTATTTTGGAAGCCATAGTACAAAATATTAATGAATAAAAGAAGCGTGTGGAGTGCATAAGCCAAATATCGCTTAACGGCCAAAATTATTCAAATTTTGAGCCGCAGCTTGTGTTCATGGCGCGCACTCTCGTGGTGACGTATGGAGTAGTGGGCGGAGCCTAATCTCTGCGGCTGGCTGCCCGGCCGCAGGAATCCGTGAACAGCACTCAGGATCTTCTATTTGATCTGTACTTTAAAGGAGCCTCAGAGCTTGAAACATAGTGTTAGGGCCCACACAACAACGCCAAGATGCAGGGACTGACATCACAATTTGCTGTTTCTATTTTTCGCATGTAGTATAATGTATAAGGTAGATATCTAGAACCTGCAAATTACCTTATGAGTTGTGTCTATCGGAAACAGATATGGTCAGGCACGTAGCCAGGATTTTGCTCAGGGGGGGGGGGGGGGCACGTCGGAAAAAACACATTTTGCCCCCCCTACAAATCTCATTCTAATCTAGTTGAAATCACATTTTGCTCGATCAACCATATGTTGGCCTGACGCGGGGGGGGGGGGGGGGTTCCGGGTTTTCAGAGGAAATCTCATTCTATCTAGTGTGGAATTTATTTCGCTCAGGGGGAGGGGGGGGGGGGGCATGGCCCCCGTGGCCCCCTTGGCTACGTCCCTGGATATGGTAATTAATTTTCCTATTATGTTAAAACTATAAAGAAGTAGGACACCCCAACCAGCGTCCCTGTATCCCGAAGTTGGATCTGAGATCTCATTGGATCCCTCGGCATAAAATGTATTCAAGAGCTGGGATCTTTGTAGATCCTTCGGCTTAAAGTGTACCCGGATCTGGCGTCCCCTGTGGATCCCGGGACAGAGGACACGGATATCCAGATCTCAGCTGAATCCTGGATCAAGGCACATGTCTGAAGCCTACTAAAAGGTTAGCGGATTCCTCCTGGTTACTTGATAAAGTGGTAAAGCTACTGAGATTTTGACGAGATTAAAAACAAGTGACATGACTTACGCTTCTTTGACACTTGTAATATATCTCCATGTTTATAATTTTCTGCATTGAGTATGAAAGTTTTTGGTTTAACACTGAACTTCCTTTCAATTTTGTATTTCTTTATAGCTGAATAAGCATTACGAGCGAGCGCGAGCGCGAAGCGCGAGCGAGTCCTCACTGAATACCGGATGTTATCACATATAAGCGGCCGTGCCGGCCCGACCCGACCATAACGCTTTTCCGAAGCTCTTATTTTTGGAAGCTTGCATCCTATTGACAAGCGGTTTTCACCATCTGATAGCTCCATTCAATCACATTATGTAATTTACATGTTTCGTCTCACGTGAGGGGTCAGCATGGCGCGTGACTCGTGCCGCGTCAGGGGTGTCAGAAAACGTTATCAAGCTATAGGTGAGAAACTGCTGAACCGATTAGGCTGAAATTCCACTGCCAATGTTAAGCAAGTCAAACTCTGGGTCACACTGCACGTGCGCACGTGCACACCCCTGTTCCGTCTACGAAATTACCTACAGAATATCGTTGCAATACCGGACCAATATCTCGCCAACAAAAAGTCGCAACGACACAGGTTAAACACAGATACGTAGATCAATGATCGGCCCGGCATAACCACACCCAAAACCACCCACACCATCACCCTACACGATCACCCATTTCATCATTCACACCATCACCATACACAGACCCAAAATAACATAAATCAAATTGCACATTGCGCAAATGTTCCTTTATGAATGATTAAGCTGAAATTCCAAGGCAACTTTAATACTAAATTCGGTGTATGGTTTGAGAACACAACACTGGCAATGTCACGCAAGTCAAACTTTGGATCACACTGCACGTACGCAGATGCACACTGCACATCCCTATTCCATGACTAATATCCTTGCTATCGGGTTTATTCGGACACGCTCGTCCTTCGCCGTTTAAGGCGTCTTACTGGTTACTCAAACATTCCAAACTCAGATTGTTATTATTATGAGCTGTGATGACAAAATATGGACTATTCTACTATCAAGACCTTAGATAATCGCACAAAACCCATGAAATAATAAAATGTTAAAAATGCCTTTTCTGGGGAAAATTTCATAACATCGCCAAAAAAAACATCAAAAGTTGTAACATCCATAGAGATCATATATATATATATATATATATATGATATATGATCTCTATGGTAACATCGTCCATCAATATCCCGGCTCCTGTGACAGACACTTGTATGTACCTACATACACACTGGGCGTTGTGAGCTCAAATGCATGAGAGCCTATAGTTTGTCGGTTGTGATGGCCGAACTGGCACGATTTCGCCGTTAGTAACGACCTACCAGCCTTGTTAGCTCGTCTCATCGCCCGCGGCGTTTGTTGTGGTGAGAACTGAGAAGCACCGCTTTCGATTTTCAAGTGGGATGCTTTCTCACGATACACATGGTTCCCGACGAAGAGGAAAGGGAAAGTAATCCATGCGGCATGAAATTGTATAGTAACATAGACAAGATAATCACGTGATTTGCTTTGCATGGTTAACTGCCACCTTCCTGATGATATAAATTGCAAAGTGATTTATCATCACTGGCAATGCCATCAACGGAGTTGATGAGCATTACTTCATGCTAAAACGGCAACCTAGAGAGCCCTCATTTCTCCTCAACCCTTGGAAGGAGAATGAGATCCGTGCACATACCAGCTATGCTCCAAGAGGCCTTTCTGTGAGCTGTGCCTTTCTGTATAATTTGTGCTAACCAACCAGCTATAATCTTATTGTGCAGTAGTTGAGTCTTACTTTACTAGTGAGAGCTGAAAATTGCACGTGTACCATACACAGCAGCCTGAGGGGATATGTGATGTAACTACTCACATTACACCAACACGCTTGGTGTCATGAACATGTGGAGAAAACGCATGGGAAACCTCCTATAATAGCCGAGCTTTCACAGTGAGCCTTGTTGACCCCATGACGGCCGGCATTCTCCCCGTCAGCTTTCGCGCTGGCTCGGCGCCCGTTGATTAAGCCCTGCGTAGTACGGCGCTGGCAGGTGATCGCCGCCAGTCAGGAAACTCGGCCCGGGCCGGCGGCGGCGACCCGCGGGACCCCGGTCAAATTACCACCGCGGCGACCCGGCACTAAACCGGTTCGTGGCCAGGCTCTTCCGGTTGTGGGTCACCCGAGTGGCGGCTGTGGGATTGATAGCGCCTCATATCGCAGATGCCGGCTAATTTGATGGCGTGGTCATTTTACTCAGTGCTGACTGCTGAGGTGACACCTGCAGGTCGTGCACTAATTGCAATGTGAATGTGGCAACACGGGAAATGCGCCCGTCCTGTTGGCACATTTCTAATGGATGGGGATTGGGGACGCTCACGGCCAAGCCAACGACATGCAAGCTGTAAAACACACATGGGTAGCGCCATTTTCGGGGGAGAACCCATTCTTAACTTTCAGACAGGTATGTCTGCATCATATGACTTATAACGATGATATTGTGAATGGAGATTCTTTCCATTCAAAAGTATAGGCTTGAATCGGACCAGAAAGACTCAAACAGGGTTCGAGGACGAAATGCAAGAGGTGCAGGAACCTTTGTTGCCGCAAATTAGCTCTTTGCAATAGTCTTATACACATTCTTCAAAATGACAAAATATTGCAATGTAGTGTTCTTTACTGCTCGCTGTCATTCCTGCATATCACTACCGATAATGCTAATTTTACACTCTGCTGCGTGTTGAACATGCACAGTACCTTTGCAGCTCTGGTATTCCGCCATTATCATGACAAATATCTAAATCACAGATCCTAGGCATGTCGCTGAAAGACACCGATATACCTATTAAATCATATCTGCCACTTTTATTATCCCGGCTTTGCATGCTGGAATGCGTACTGGTGCAGAGCAGCGCGGGATTTCCTCCGGAGTATGCTGCAGATCTGCAGTCGTAGTAAGCTCACCTTGACTGCGTCCGCAGTCCGCACGACGCGGCTGTGTCCGAAGCAGACACACACTTCCGACTCGTGCTGTCCTGTGGTTAGAAATAAGCCCGCCCAGGCGCTGTCTTTGCAGAAACTCGGCTATTTGCTTATATCAGTGAATGAGTTTAGAAAAGTAAATAGCACGAGAGCATTTTTCTTTTTGAAAATGCATGTAGTGAAATTTATGCTACTGCTATGTGAACAAGAATGACAAACAGGAAGTGTGTCTACTTTCTTTTGTGCATGCTTGCTAGAAGTGTCGTAACATCCTTTTATTCCTTTCACCACAGTATTGAACTGTTTCAGCCATTGTATCGTTGTTTCCTTCAGCGACGGCTTTCGTGTGTAAACCACAAATCAGATTTCCCTACACATTGTCTTCCTGGTCTCGCTATTTTTATTTCATTAGTTACCCAATACCCTGCTTCCTACAGAGATACCAATTGCTTTCTGTCTAATTCTGACCTCGAAGTGTTCGTGAGCGTACTAAATCGACGAGTTATTTCCCTTTATGATATAATTATACAGCACTTTTAACATAAATGCCCGGTACTAATATAAATCGATTACCACTAGCTGCTTCTTGTCCTCCGTTCAGAGTCGCGGGACTTTATAGAACACCCTCCTTACCCATACCCGGACAGCTCAGGATGTTTTCCCTATGTAAACATGCAATTATAAAGAATAGTGTTGTTTCGCATAGGCTTAAAACGTCCTTCGGTTATCACCATATTTTCCTAGTTCCAAAAATAATCCCCGTTACCATTAATTCTTTTTATTGCCTATCCACAGCACCCACACTCGATTGCGGCCCTCACGGCACGAGCAGCACCAGTAGCGTGTCAGAACCCCCTGACCCGCTCCTCACTTCTGCCCAGACTCTGAGCTGCGAGCCTATGACAGCTGGCGCCTCCCTGACGACCCACCCGGTCAACTGACCGCACACCGCTACTTACTCCCATTCACTCAGTTGCGTGCTTAAACCGCCTCGAGCTGTGTCCGCCACCACAGCTTCTCTAACGGCAGCGCTCTCCGTTCCAGGTCAGTTCGCGTTCGACCCCTCCGTGCTCCAGCCTCGTCTGGGCCGACTGCCGCGCCACGCTTCGGCGGCCGATCTAACTACGACCGACTTCATCGTCGCTGACCAGCCGGGCCCGGCGCTGGCTCGTCTCAGCGACGGCAGTCTAGACAGACGACAGGAGCGGATCGGGGAACGGCTGCGGACAGAAATCAACTACGCAGCCGGGAAGCAGCCGATTGTGTTCAAAGTGAGCCCACGGCCGTACGCGCCGCTGCCGCAGGTGGAGCGTCCCCTGGGAGCAGCGTCCGCGCAGGTGCCGCGGCCGGTCGTCAGCCCAACCCGGCCCTGGCAGAACTCCGTCAACGGCTTCAGACGACCGGGAGAAGTGTTCGGCCAGCGTCCAGGCCAGTTCAACTCAGGGGGTTCGTTCGGCTCGGGAGGGTCGTTCGGCTCAGGGGGCTCGTTCGGCCGCCCGTCTGGGGGCCGCCCTGGTGACCGGTTCCCGAACCGTCCCCGACCCGTGGTGCGCCCCGGCTTCATCGTCCGTGACAACCCACCAAGAAGCCCGCCGTTCCCGGAGACAGTGACCGGACCTCCGTACCGACCACCATCCAATGGCGGTCTCCGCGAGGTGTATCGCCCTAAGCCCGAGGGCACGTTCTTCGTCCAGGGCCGCGACAACCCGGACCGGCGCGGTCTGCTCGCGGAGGAAGTGGCAGTAAACGCCGTCGGAGAGCGGCCGGACCTCGTGCTGGTGGAACGCACAGAGGGTCCGCTCAGAACCTCTGAGACGCCAGTGTCCGGCGGCCGGCTGACGGCGCGCGGTCCTCTGGACAGCGGAGAAGGCAGGGTGCATCTCACCAATGCGCACACGGTGTCGCGCGTGCAGCGTCCGAATGGAGGCGGGAGTCGTCAGGGGCGTCTGCTGAATAATTTCGCTGCAGGTATCTTTGGTCTGCCACCGACGTCGCCGTCATTTTCAGCCCAACCGATCTTTGCCGCATCTACCCTGGAGCCTGCTGGCTTCACTCCGGTTCCACCGAGCAATGCGGTCCGATTCACGGACTCCCTGAGCATGACAATAGGCGGCCCCGGTCTGCTGGACCGGCCTCAGATTCACGTGACCCCAGCTGGCAGTCACGGCTTCATATCCCAGACCCGCACAGCCGGCCCGACCGCTGCTGGCTTCCTCGGCACTAGACCAAGCGTGTCGCTGGGACCAGGCAGCGGCAGCAGCACCTCCAGGCGGCCATTTATCACCTCCACTCCTAGTGCACTGTCTCTCGGCACCGGCAGACCGAGAGTGGCGACCGCAGCACGCTCCCGTGCCGCCGCTGGCCCCACTATGCCGCCATTCCTCTCCGAGCGTCACCGGAGCGTCCACCCTTCTGCGCCGGGTCATCTGGGCGTCGCCCAGGCTCTGACCGGCCGCTCGACTACTGTCCAGCCACTCCTGGACTTCACCTCGCCGTCAGCTGCACCGTTCACGGCTGGGCCGTTTGCCAGCACGGCGGCCCTCACGCAGAGTCCCGTGACGTTCCCGCTGCCAAATGGCCAAGTGTCGTTCCCCAGCTCGTTTGCGGCTCCGGGTCAGTCCGTTGGTCTCGGCTCGTTCGCGGCTTCGGGTCGATCCCGTGGTCTCGGGTTTCCCTCTGCTGCAGGGCGGAGACAGCTGTCCGGGAACGGACAGCGTTCCTTCCTGGCCGGGAACGGACAGCGTTCCTTCCGGCTGCCAAACGGTCAGGTGTCGTTCTCCGGCAACACTCCGCCGCGCTCGGCGATTCCTGCTGGACCGCAGCTACCGGTGTCGATGACGCGCTCCAGTCTGAGGCCGAGTCGCCTCACTCCAGCGAGGGTCGCAGGACCACCGCTGCCCTCGGAAGGCCCTCCAGCCGCAGGGAGTCAGCAGACGTTCGGTACCGCCCGCGCCCCGTTCCAGGCGCCGTTCGTGGACCGACGCAGGGGGTTCCAGCAGCACAGCTCGGGATTAGGGTTAGGAGGGTTAGGGTTAGGAGTGGACCCACGCACCCGCAGGGGGTTCCAGCAGCCCAGCTCGGGGTTAGGGTTAGGAGGATCACTGGGAGAAGAGTTCGCTGCGGCGTTTGGCACTGACGCGTTTCTGACAGGCACTGGACAGCAACAGGCAGGCGGGTTCGGGGCGGCGGGAAGGTTCCCGAATCAGCTGCATAACCAGCTTGGTGTCGGAGTGGGACGTCGCGGTCAGGCTGGAGTGACGCCGGGTCTGTTTCCCTCAGCGTCTACCAGGGGACGGGGTCTGTTCACGTCAGCGTCTGGGACCGCCCGAAGATCTAATGGGTTCCCGACCACAGCCAGCTCACGGTTCCCGACCACAGCCAGCTCACGGTTCCCGACCACAGCCAGCACACGGTTCCCGAACACAGCAAGCACACTCAATTCTCGTGGTTTGTTCTCCACTGTGCCAACAGGTCGCAGTAGGAACAATGTATTTTCATCACCAACAAGTCCTTCCACTACCCGTGGGTCGTTCCCGACGACGCCAGCAACTAGAAACAGAAACAATCTGTTCTCCTCGCTGACAAGTCCTTCCAGTCCTCTCAATGTGTTCCCAACAACGCCTTCAAACCGCAGAACTAACAACGTCTTCACTTCAACAACCGGCTCTAGACCTCTGAGATCATTTTCAACTAGACCATCAGGTCGTAGCACTACTGACTTTTTCAACTCGCCAACAGCCCCATCAACTCCGCTAAACGCATTCTCAAGAACTCCAACAGTGCGCGGTAGAGGCAACACCTTCACTTCACCGACAACCCTTCCGAGCAGCCGTGGCCTATTCCCAACCACACCCTCATCCCGCCGCGGCCTCTTCACACCATCGGGATCCTCTAACAATCGCGGCGCGTTCCCGACAGCCCAGTCCGGCCTGTCCCGCACCGGCCGACGCCAATCCTCCTCAGCATCCGGCTTCTCCGAGTTGGATCGCGGGGTAACCCGTGCAGGGCCGACGATGCCGGGCCGCAGACGGACCAACGAGGGTCAACGAGGACGGGTCAGCGAGGGTCGCCGAGGACGGGTCACCGAGCAGCCTCTGCTCGACTTCGACGATGAGGTGCGGTACTTTAAGCCACCCGGCCGCCAGGCGGCGCTCAGTGACGAGCGGCTGAGACAGGCTTCCTCGGCGGCCGGCCTGGGAGGCACCTCCATGGCGCTGCTGGCCGCGGCTCTGCTCCGAGTCGGGGTCTGAGGTGGTGCGAGAGCCTGAAGTGGCGTGAGGGCTGAGTCGAGGCCACCTGAGGTGGCGTGAGGTGTTGCAGCGGAATGGTGGATGAGCGTGGCTGGTGTACCGAGTCCGAAATGCTGCCAATACGCTGATCACAGAGAGAAGAAAGGAGGCAGATATGAGAGGATGATACTTATGGCGATATGATTGGACAGGAGGGAAAAAACTCCAGCGATTGGTGGTAAATCACTTTCATCTAAGTGTTTGTAGTGATTATGTTTGTTCCACGCATTACTTTAGTTGCTTTATGTTAAGGCAGGAGGCTCATTCGGCTCGGGAGGTTCGCTCGGCTCGAGAGGTTCGTTCGGCTCGGGAGGGTTGTTCGGCTCAGGGGGCTTGTTCGGCCGCCCGTTCGGCGGCCAACCTGGTTACCGGTTCCCGAACCGTCCCCGACCCGTGATGCGCCCCGGCTTCATCGCCCGTGAAAACCCGCCGAGGAGCCTGCCATTCCCGGAAACAGAGACAGGACCTCCGTACCGTTCGCCATTCAACGGTGTCCTCCGCGAGATGTACCGCCCCAGGCCAGCGGGCACGTTCTTCGTCCAGGGCCTCGATAACCCGGCGCGGCGCGGAGGCTGCTGGCGAAGGAAGTGGCAGTGAACACCGTCGTCGAGCGGCCGGACCTCGTGCTGTGGAGGAAGTGGCAGTGAGCGGACGAACGCTCTGTGGGGTCCACCTTCTCCACTAGCTTGGCAGTTTGGGTGATTGCTTGTTTGTTATCTAAAAAGTTGTGGAGTGATGTCGCCGTCGGTTTGCCATGTCTGGTGTATGGAATGTGTTTGTATGGCTAGACTCCAAATGGTTTGACAGTATAAGGCAGTCGTGCTACTTGCTTATTGGTAGATTGTGTTGATGTAAATGGTTACATTGCTAGATGCACTAGTTTCATTGAACTTAAACTTAGGTGTTACGTATAAGTATTTATTTTAATCAGAGCACATCATAGACAGTGTATCAGATGTATCGGAGAGCTGGAATGTTCGTAAATAAATGAAGTTTTGTACGCCTTTGTGAGCATCTATGGTGACCAATAAACGTAGTGCTATTTTAATGCATTTGCGAAATGATTTAAACTCTATGTTCATCAACAAACAGGAATGTAGTTTTCTATTCAGTTTGGGGGGCTTCAGTCCCCTAGCTTGGCCTTCAGCTCCCCCTCAAACGTTGGACGAGGAAAGTGGGTTAAAATTCTGGGGAGAAATCTGCATTTTGTGGATTTTGATGGTACTTCAAGCGATTTTTCACAGCTCAGCCCCCCATCCACACTTTTCTTAGAGAAGCTACTCCCCTGTGTTCACCAATTCATCACTATGCACCACAAATATGAAGAAATAATATGTTAAGCAATGCTTACGAATATTTTAACAGTATTTTCTGAATGAATACCAACGATGTTTGATCATACTTCTGCGATTTTTCGATCGATATTGCAGGGGAAGGACGAGAGGGCCAGTTAATGCTAGGCCAGTTAAGTGATAAATATTGATTGCTATACATTTTGAGTGAAAAAGAGCGCATCTGGTAATCACATGCTGGCCAAGATAGCATGTAGGGCATGTTTCCATTGCTATTCTGCTGAAACACAACATGAACTGACAAGTAAGCAGGCGATTTAAGGCGTTTTAATTAAATTATCATTTTAACCCGCGCCCAACTGGGGGGGGGGGGTAAACTGCGGTTTTATCAAGATAACGAAAAAGCGGCGTCGCGTAGCGCCACCAAATTGGGCATAACTTATAATTGATTGCTTCTGCACATTTTGAAGAAGAAGAAAAAATAAAGTTTCGTGTCGGGTTAGGTCAGGTCACCAGGTCAGGTCAAGTGACCCCACCTCCACAAAAGTTTGTGGTCATGCCATGACAACAGATTCTAAGGTATCAATATCAAACTTTTTATGATTGCATTAAGTCATCTGTATCTACATTTTTTGTCTCAGATTTTCGATATCGGTGACCTAAGGTCGGGTCAATTTTGTGACTCCCCATAATAAGTCAATGGAGAAATATCCAAATGCTTTCTTTTTTCAAGGATATCATTCAATTTCTTTCTGGCTAATGTTATCATAGGATATTATGTATGATTCAAGCGCAGGTTTTGTTCAGTGACCCATACGGGGTCATCTGAGGTCATCCGAGGTCACCAACACCTTATCGTCAGTAACTCTGAATATAATAAAGATAGAGAATCGCAACTTTCACCAATGTGTTCGACTCGTCGAGTCACGTTTCTTAACATGCAACATGACCTACTTGGGTCACCACTTGACCTTGACCTGAGGTAATTTTTTAAGTTGACCTAACATGATAAAAATAATTGATTTAGAAGCGCCTTGACAAGAAAAACACGATGGCGTAAACGGTATTGCGTTATCTTGATTAGATAAGAAGTTATGTATTTGCAAAAATATTGCTTGCATAAATTAAGTTTTTTTTGTCTTAATGACCTCTAAGCCTAACCTATTGACCTGAGTCAAATTTGAGGAACTAGATCGATTACCAATATTAATTGGGCTGGGCATTGTGATTAAACGCTTGTGTTCCTAGATAGCATTAGTTCTCGAGATATTTAGGGGTTTCTAGAGCGATTGTCTAAATATGGAAAATTTGACCTTGTGATGACCCATGGTGACCAGAAATTTTGACGTGAACGAAATTATAAAATAGTTTGGAAATTATTTTTGATGACGGTTGGAACAGTGTTTTTGTTTTGGTCTACGTCTCATAGGAGCTAAGTTAAGGGGGGGTCAAACAACCCCCAGTAGAGCGCGGGAAATGCAGAGGCCCAGTGGGGCCGAGTTGATTTGTTAACAATGATTTCTAAGGTTTTCATTATGGTATAATAGTGACGATATTTAAATTAAAAAAATAAATAGGTACAACTATTCCCTAATTCAAAGTTGTAAGATTGTGGAAAAAAGCAAGTACCTACCTAGTGTGCTTCATGAAGGTCACTGACGTCGTCCTTTCCTACGTCCTGTATGTAAACAAAGCTTATGATCAAAAGTGAAGTATGTGCGCCGAGAAGCATGACAACGTCCCTGATTGGTCAATGTAACAAATCGCCGACGCCTGATAGGTTGCCGTCCAAGCGCATCGATGCACTTTTGATGTAATTGACGGGTTTATATTGTTTGTTTTTTGGGGTGGATTTTTTCATTATCATATAAATCATAGTGCTATATACAGCCAAAGACAAAACAACACAAAACTCCTAGGAAAGGTTTTATGCAAAATGTGATGATTTACCAATATATTTTGGACTCATCTGTCGATTTCAAGTAATAGCTCCATTTTGTGGGAAACGGTAAATACTTTCCTTTAAAAGAAACAAAATAACCTGTAAGCATGCGAAATAAAGGACGCGAAGGAGCATCGGGTAGATACTATATTCACGAAACTGAATTCGCCAACTCTCCTAGCACAACATGGCCCAGCATATCTGCAACTTACCACGTTCAGATCTGGTACCTGGGCTTTCTTGAATTCAGACTAATTTAATTAAATCTGTAAATTTAATTACGGCGCTTTTCAGCGTTGGGTACAAAGACGCATGAAGAATATCTGCAGCAAATTATTACCACAGTCCACATTAAGATCGAAACGATAAAGAAGATATTATTTGTTTGAATATTAACATGCCAACATGGGAATGACATGTGGGATTGAAAGATGTATTGATAAAACACCGAAAGGATATTAAGCAACACGCACGTTTAGCTAACGTCGCGTCTTATCACAAGCACCTATCCCGAAAAAATCATAAATCCAACTCGCAAAATCGAAATATCTGAACCACTCCTCATTTGTTTTGGATACTCGTCATGTGCTCCATTATATTTTCAAATATTGCGTTACTCTCCGCTCAAGCGATATATAATATTTCACGAATTGCTTTGATTTTGTCACAAGATATCAGCATTTACTAAAAATACAAATCCTCATTTTTTCTCAGCACAAATCAAAGTTAAAATTATTTGACAATTATCACGTGCACTTTTGTGTCCCCACATATTTTTCCTGAACAGGTCCAACAGGAAGCGGAACGGTATTTTTTGTGCTTTTTTAAGCCAACCTTAAAATGGATCGTTTGACGCCAAAAATTGAAAGTCGGTCGGTAATTTTTTGAGTTACATGTATTTCAAGCCCAAGATGACAGCCGAAATCGAGGTAGGCGAAGCGATATCTCGGAGCCAACAGTCGGATCAGGATGATTAAAAAATATAAGTTTGCATCCCCGAACACAAATTTTGACACCCTGCTGGTGACCTTTGACGTCACAGAGGTCAAATTAAAAAATGGGACATTTGGTCAGAAATGACCTTCGTGACTTCGTTTGACTTTGGAGATATTTACCTAAGATCACCTAAATTTGGTGGGCAGTTTCCGTTACTCCGTTATTCCGTTACAAACGGAACTACTTTTATCAGTAACGTTGTAAGGATCTCGTTATTTTTAAAAATAGGTAACAGACAAAGAAGCCTCCGTTACTTTATAATCAAGTACGTTACTCCGATACGCCCTTTATTTTGTGTTAAGTTAATGAGCCGTTGTGAAAAGGTCGGCCATGTCAACCACTAGCAGGGGAAAATAGGACCAGCGTATACAAATCGATATCTTACCGAATAAACCTCATCTAAGGTCATACGACGTCAGTAACTTCGTTTGACATATGCTACATCAGGACCCTAGTTGAACATATTATTATGTAACAATTGATATAGAAGTTAAAATCTGCGTCACATGTCCTCCATACTACTAAAGGTCAAAAAGTCATTTCTTATCATTGGAAGTCAGCGACTCGTTTGACCTTTGAAATGGTTCAACCGGTTCATGATCTCAGTAGAAACCACCAAATGTCACCTGTTAACATGCACCTGTTCATATGTTTCGTGAACAACACAACCGGACATGTGCAAGGATCTGAAAGAGGGATCTATGATTCTCCAGAGAAGTCTCTCGACAAAAGCAATGTTGGATCTATGATCCGACTGGATCCCACGACAAAATACAACAGTGGATCTTGTATCCCAGTGGATCACTCGATTAAATTTGGCAACGGATCTTAGATCTCATAATGAATAATGCAAATGTATCTGATCTTAACGGATCTCGGATCTGACAGGATCCGACTGTTAATTATGCCAATATTTCTTGACAAAATATAACTAACGGCATACGCCCATGACAGTTCCGTTTACAACGAGTTGTAAAGCATATGACAATTACTTAAAATATGGGTTCAGAAAATACATATCTGTATAATGGCCGGACTAGGATCCCAGTGGATCCTAGTTCAAAATGGTACCTGCAATGTGGGGTCCCGGCGGATCCGTTGACCAATGTTGAAGACGGATCTATGATCCCAGTGGATCCATTGACAAATTGTGAAGGTGGATCTGTGATCCCAGTAGATCCGGAATCCAGATTCAAAAGATAAGATCCCTGGATCCGTTTTCGGGATCTGAGCACATGTCTGCAACACACACCCGGAAAGTACACCAATTACAAACATCGATACTACGAGACGCCAGTTGCGTCAAACGCGGCCCTGAGACACAGATCATAGATCGCAGGTCATGGACATTGGGCAGTAGAGGTTTTACATTTTCGGAGTATTTTATAAATTTGCTTTATTTACTTTCAACATTAGGAGTGGTGTATACTTTTTCCGTGCATGCAACATAGCACAACTAGATTTAGAAGCCCAGGCATAGCAATAGCACGTGAATTATACCACACTTTTGCGAGTATGCATGAAACAGTGTTGAAGGCTTTCCAAAGGTGTAGGAAAACATGTTTTACCATATGCTGAGACATCCCTTTAGTATTAGCACGTGAAGGTGGTATTATAAAATACCACACGGGGCCGATACATAATTTCTTTAGGACCGAGTTCGTTGTTGGATTTTCCGCCCGAGACCGAAGGCCGAGGGTGGAAAATCCAAAGAGTCTTATAGATAAGGTTGCGGATTGAGTCACGTGACCGAAATGAGCACATTAATACCCGCGCACCGACGGGGGGCGGATATCCGCCCCCAACAGGTTTTTCAGGACTAGCGGAAAAACGGCGGCGCGTAGCGCCGGTAAATTTTACACAGCTGTTTGGGCATCAATTGCGCACACTTTTTTTACTTCCTAACTTTTAAGGTCACGATGTCAGGTCACATTAAATACCTGCAACCTCAAGTCACGTTTGTAAGTTTGACATCTTGCCGAAGCCACAGTGGTGAACCAAACAGTTTGAAACTCACAGTGCGTGATAAGGCCTCAGGTATCTACAATTTTTTATCTCGGATTTTTTATATCGGTGACCTGAGGTCATGTCAATTTTTGTGTCCTCCCATTATTGCTATTGGAGAAAATTGAAATGCGCACTATCGAACACAACCTGGCTAAATGTGGTCAGTTTTCATCCTTATCACTATTTTGAAGCTAATCAGAAGAATGCATGTTGTATTTCTCTTCCGTGACCTCTCTAAGGTCATATCCAATGTGCCCCCAGGTCATATGGTTTTTGTACAATAACTCATCTTCTAGGTGAGGTAGAGTGCTGTGGTTTTCACCATTTGTTTCTCTGTGTACCTCCATTAAATTGAAAAAAATTTGACTTGACCTTGAAAGACCTCAAGTCGGTCAGGTAATTTTTAGTTTCGACTTAGCTAGATCATACAAATAAGATCGATGCGCCGTGACGTGAAAACACGAGGGGAAAAATTGCTGCCTACTCTTTTGTACTAAAAAGTTATTGCACAAAAACGTTTTCAGTAAAATTAAGCATTTTGACTTTTGCTGACCTCTGGAGTCTTCACTATTGACCCTATCAAAAAATATAATGACATGTTGGCAAAAGAGTGTTTCAAGCGCATTGCAGTGCTTTTTTAGGATTGCTCCTAGCTATGTTAGTTACTGAGCTAGCCCGGATTATGTGAAGCAATGATCAATTTGCTCGAAATATGGGAAAATTTGACCTGTTTTGACCTCTGGTGACCTCAATATTGACCTGATCAAAAATAGTCTGAGTAGTTTCTCTAGTACTCGTCACGGCCTACCTCACGGAGTCTTCTGCTTCTCGCTACGTTGCGTAGTTTTCGAGAGATCTGGGGGAGGGCGGTTATCCGCCACCCGTCGGTTCGAAGTTGGCTCAGATGCGCGGGTTAAGTAGGGGATCTAAGCCAAAGAAGAACACTCAGGGAAAGTAGCACACCTATTGCACACTACATGTCAGTCACCGAAATTAAATACATTATGTGATAAATTAATTCTTTTAGTTTAAAAATTCAGCTACAAAATTAAAACTGTACTGTATTTGAATAAACTAAAGAAGTCTAATCAATCAACGTGTAAAAAAACAAAACATTATATTGCATTCTTGAAATATTGTTTATCGATGACTGAATATTTTCTTTCAATGTGGCCTCACGCATGGAAACTATCGAGAACGTAGATATAATTTACTGCCATATACAATTAATGCTTATACAAGACATATTTATGTGTGGGCAAAATTGCTCTACTTAACAAGCACTTATGTACCGTAAGCTTCTTTTCTCTGTGCATAAAACACGACAGAAGTACTGGTTGGATTGTCTACTTGCGCCAGTTTCGTCACAGCAGTAGAGGTGAGGCTCCCCGCTTCCCATAAAGAAAGCCGCATAAATGATATAAAACAAACACAATATCTACATTTTTGGGACTCAATAGATAGCTTATCTTATGCTTCTTAGCGTGAAATGCAACGAATTTGGAATCTTAGCACGAAAATCATGAAAAAATGCTTAGTTTCGCGACGCGAACAATTTGTCGCAGCAGTTGCGTGTTAAAATAAAAGAAAAAGCCATTATAAACATCCCAAATCGAAATAACATCACGTGATGTCGCACACCTGGAAAATCCTACAACGACCGAGGTGCTAAAGAATTTATATCGTCCTAAGTGTGGTATTTATTTTAACATATTTCTACCTCCGCTTTGAAAACTGCGTAAAAATAGTTTGGTAAAATGTAAATGCCCGGCGAGCCGAAAGCTTTGAACAATTGACTTAACATTGATTTTCGAAGAGCTGAAAACCCTTTACACATGCTCGCGGAATGCTAAACTATTAGTGCAGGGAAATATTGCCCACCCCTCATGTTTTTCTTTAGATATCTCCAAGACAGCTACAAGTAGCTGTATGAAACTTTCGGACTTTTCCTAAAAATTGATTTTCACATCTGAGTCAAAATTTTGGAGTTCTGACTTGAAACAGAGGCGGTTTCCAGGGCCCAGTTTTGGGAGGGATTTCGGCGACAATTGGTCCGATAATCCCGGAAATGCGATCTTCACGGATTATTCTAACTGCCTCAAATATGAAGAAGGTTGCATAGTTTACCGGTGATTTAAAATAAGTTCAAATTAGTGATTTTCATGATATATTGTATTTTTACCGGCAGAGGGGTTCATGGTACTTTTGAAAAGGGAGAGGATTTCCAAAAAAGATTATTGAAACGCCCTAGCTGGACATCAAAATAAAGCAATATAAATTTGTGTTTATAGCTATGAGATTGCTTGAAGATTAGTTTTTCCTTCTAAATTTTTGCAAATTTATTACGTCTTAAGTTTCAAGGGCGTGTCCAGGCACAGAAAAAGGGGGTAAGCTTGCATAGTGATAACGATATACCAGCGATTACGGAGCAATAAACAGACAGTTGAGAATAATGACTGGACACATGAGTCTAGGAGAGATAATAAATACATTTTATTGCAGAGGCGCGCTCAGGAATTGAAAAAATGGGGTCATATTATTGCAAGGAAACTTTGATGCATGGGCCTACAAGGACATAACATACTGCAGTTTTCCGATGACCAAACCACCAGGGGGTCCCTTTTGAAACATTTGAAGAGAATAGGCAAGCCCAGGTAGGGTAAAAAGCGGGCAACTTATGTGAATTGAAAATTTGCAAGCAAACTAGTAATTGTTAACTAGCTAGTATTATATTAGCGGGATTTATTCCTATAAAAGGGTTTTGCACCTCCCCAAATGGGATCCTGGATACGCCTATAATGATTTGCAGCATTCAAAATGGAACTATCTATGACCAGTACCTAATTTATATTCCGTGGTAGAAGCATGACTGCGGATCATATTTTGTATATTTGGCCTCCCTTTTTCGTATAACCTGGCCACCGCCTATGGTACAAAAGTCATGCTTCAATTTAACTATTTTGTATGATGTACAAAAATAAACGAACTATTGCATTTATTTTCAGAAAAAAAAAAACATTCAAAAAACGTTTGAATTACGCTTTAACTTCGCCTTCCAATTTAGTGAACCTGCACAACGCCTTATTATTTTTTGAATTTTTAACAATCGTCATTCACATATCCAATTTCTTACTCAATAATCTATCGATCACTGTTGACTTTTCGAATTAAAATCGGTTAATTAAACATTGGCAGCTGTTGTTGGAATCAAAAATACACTCTTAATTTTTTGTACTTCTTGGCCCTCCGTTGCCCCCCTATAAATTTATGAAATTCGTTTTTTTTGAGAATGTAGATCATGTTAAGGGTGAATCGATCACCATTTTATTTTTGAAAACTCGGCACGGGTTAGATCCTCGAGATCTCCGGGGGGGGAATATGCCCCCCCCCTGCCACTAATAGGGGTAGCCGGGAGCCTGCCACTAATAGGGTTAAAACATACTGCAGAGACATATAGATAAAACTTTTTCGCTCAATTTGATCTGGGAAAACATTTCTGCCCAGGCCGAAATGTAAAGAAGTTGTGTTGATTTCGCTCGTTCAATTCGGTCTTTCGGTCTCAGTTCATTTCCAGCTCCCCGTTAGAGTCTGAATTCCTTTCACGCTATATTGTCTGTCACTCAGTTACTCTCTCTTTCAGTCACGCCACACTCTCTCAAGTTTTTCATATATACAAACAACCGCGGCCGAGTCGCAGAGTCCGCTCGCCTCCAGTGCCAAGTCGAACTGCCGGTCCTCTGTTCCCGCTGCGACGTACCGCCGCCGCCGGCCGCCACACGACGTCACATTCTCTTAACCAATCACTCTGAGACTTCACGCGACCAGTCCAACTTGGCTTTTAATACCCAAATATTGGTAAAGTAGACCCACGGCTATGTTTTTCATAACTTACTAACTTTGTTACAGAAATTGTTACACAATCTCGTGCAAATGAGTATTTAAAGGGAATAGTTCACCTTGAAAAAAATCGAGTAAAAAAAGCTCAGAAATGATGAAGAGAAGCAAGAAATTTAAGTATCATATTACTAGAAGTCAAAGAAACCTATAAATTTACGCGGTTAAAAGCAAAATTAAAATTTCAATTATTTGGTGATAATTCATATTTTTTTCCTCAAAGTAATGCCAAAATCAGCCCTGGCCTGAGAGCACGCAAGTCAGTCGATTTTAGTGAGGGATCGTGTCGTTATACCATGGGTGGTACTGGCCCAAGTACTTGTTTGAAGATGCCGGAAAATACAACGTTTGGGAAAACCAGACAGTACTTGCTTTAAGTAGGTAATTTGTCACTATTATATTTCACTATGGTTGAAAAGTGTTGGTGTCCGCCCGTTGCTCACTGTCCGTGCTCTGGACGTCCGTCTGGTTATGTGTCAGTTATGTCACAACTCACAAGGTCATGCGCGGTCTCACGTTACTGGCCGTACCGGTCTTGGCCGGTCGGCCCTATCACTCAGCGGGCGGCTTGCGCCGCGGGCGGGCCCCAAATCAAACAGGCGGAACGGCGCGTACTGGGCGAGGTGGGGATTCGGATTGAGTGGGGGAGAACCACTGGACGACAATGGGGCCAGCATCAACAATTTGGTACGCGAGCTGGAACGTTCAGGCCAGCGCTGAAACGCTACACATAAGCTGACAGAACGTTGTTTATAAAAAGTTTATATAGAAGGATTTAAACATCCAAAATCATTATGCATTAGCATTACCTGACAAAGTTCATTTCTTGCAATAAAAGGAATTGAGGGACTGAAACAGTATTGGGTTTTGATCCAGCACTACACTTGCCATAAGCTCTTACGTCATTCTGTTTTCGTTCATATATACGTCAACTCAGCCAAAAATTCAAGCCAATCAGCGATTGGAGTTACCGCGTATACCCGGTTCCGACTTTAGCGGACGAAAATTTTTAAATAATTAAAGAGGTTTCTTGGAAAATTTGTGGAAAAAGCGTCAACAAGTACATTTTCGAGCATGCGCCACAACTTTGGCTATCTCAACTCAAAACCCTATGTTAAAGGTGAACTATTCCCTTTAAAGGCCGATGGCACACCGGTTGCGTTCTGACGCAGGACGCATGCGTCTATGCGTCGAAAACGCATACGTATGCGTAAAAATACTCATAGTTCTGCGGTCTTTTTTTGGTGTGAACGGCCAAAAAAGCTCGGGGAAAGCGCGTGGATTACGCATAGCATGCCGTCGAAAGGCGTCCGTCCCTTGAATCTTGAACATTGTTCGAGATTTCGAGCGATACGTATGCGTCGGAGACGGGGGCATAGTGCTGGTTTGCAAAGATGAACCCCGTATGTCAGAAAGCTTAAAATCTGTGGCATACGTGGTTCTTGAGCTGAGTGGGTTCCTCAGGTTTCCATTGGGACCTTCCATATTTGTACCCTATTTTAACATAACCTTAACATTCTTCTTTTTCACTGAAGCTGAAGTGAAGATTTTGCCATGGCTCTTTAAGAGCTTTTGCAGCAATATTTAATAAATTTTGTCGAGGCCCTATTGCTATAATTTGGTGACCAACTGTGCGTCTGGCGAAGAGTCGCGGTAGATAAGCGAAGAGTGCAGATTTGCCAGGTAGTTAAGGATGCAGATGCAGCAGAATGTTCAGCACGCAGCAGAATGCACAGCAAGCAGAATGTCTTTCTTCATCCTGATCCATATTGTCAAAACACTCATCTAAAACCTTAAACTCTTGAAAATTTTGTTCTTTGTTAAATAACGATAAACGATTCAGCATTAACCTCTATAAGTGTCTAAAAAGTCACGTTAACCTCCGAAAAGTTCACTACCACTTGACGACAAATCAAATGTCATCTTTGTTTGTTTGTTTATTTCAAATGTTCATCACCGCTGCGCCATTAAAATGGTTTACATTTAGTGCGCTACCAAACTACCAGGAAAGAGCTACCATATCGTCCAAGCGTGCGACGCGTGCGTCTGCGTTTCACTGGGCCACTGGAGAATTGGACGTGCATGCGTATGGATTTTCGACGCAGACGCATGCGTCTGCGTCAGAACGCAACCGGTGTGCATCGGCCTTTAGAGTGAAAAAATCACAAAGAGTAAACAGAGGAAAAAAGAGAGTAAGAAGACATAACCAGAATGAAAAATAAGAGTGAGATAACAATAGTAAAATAACAAGAGTGAGAAAAACAAGAGTGATAAAAACAAGAGTGAAAATAAACAGTGAAAAGGCAACATATGGTAAATTTCATACCACACTTGAGCCGGAATAATGATTTGGGACCTTGGTCCGTGCTAAAATTTTCGTTTTCGACCTTCGCTCTCGGGCGGAATATTCAGCGCATACCTCGGTCTTCAATAATTATGTGCCCGACCCTGTGTGGTTATACATTCCTTCCTGTGGCTGGGACAATTCAATGATCTCTATTATACAATATAGTTAAACAAAATATGTTCAAAACATAAAACACAATGTATAGTACCAATAACATACAAAAACAAGAACATTACAAAACTACCAATATACAAAAATAGCCAGAATTACGTATGATATAACAACATCAAAAACCAGTAAACAACGCCTCTGCCTTCCGGCTTGTATGGGCCTTCCGTCCCGTGCCTTTCTGCCTTGCGAAAGATCGACGACCGAGGGTGTGCCGGCTGGCGCGTGCCGGGGGCGGCAACCCGGGACAAGAAACCGACCAGCGACCAAGCGCCTGGCCCGCTGTTCTTTTCGGAACGGCTGTTTTCTGGCTGCCGTGCTGCTGCTGCTGCTGTGCTGCTGCTGCTGCTGCTGCTGCTGGCTGCTGCTGCTGCGGCGGCGGCGGCGGCCGGCGGCCGGCGGCAGGCGCGGCGGCGCGCGGCGGCCGGCGGCGGCGCGGCGGCGGCGAGGCGGCCGCGGCGGCGGCGGCGGCGGTCGTTGTTGCCGCCCCCGCCCGTTACGCTGGCCCAGTGTGCCCCGTTGCGTTGGTTTAACAGTATGGCGAACTGGACACTTGATAGATGTAAAAACTCTTCTGATAGGCGTGCGTGTGGTTGTGATGTGTGAGTGTGATGCGATTGTGTGTTTTCTCTTCGATTTGCTCGTTAGTATATCGTGTTTTTGAGCCCCGGTTAGGGATATATGTGTAGTATAAGGACTCAGTTGTGCTGATTTGTATGTGTATAAAAACCAGCGGGAGCCGGATAAATTGAGAGAGAAAAAAACAAAAAACAATGATCTCACGAAGTTTGCTTGCATCGATAAACTCAAGGACCGTTAGGTCCGAGGTATTTTCAATTTCTGAACAGTGCTGGAAAATGGCTGCCAGTCCAGGTGTTAACAAAGATGTGCAGCACTCGACCTTCGGTCTCTTGTCTTTTTTACGAGACTAGCATTCATGACCAGCAGAGTTCAGAAAAGTATTTCTCGTTACCGTTAGACATCTCAAGAGGATCTGACTAAATGGAAGAGCCTGCTAACGTGCAGAATAACATTTTCACACTTTCAATTCTGCACGGTTGAATAGGACATTTAACATTCAAACCCAAAATGAAGTGGATAGAAACATGTTTTATCATATGTCGCAGTATGATTTGTAGCATTAGCGCGAGCGTGTAGTAATATATAATACCGCATGAGGCCGGTGTAAATAAATTGTTCGAGCCGAGTCTTTCTTGATTTTTGACCGAGGCCGAAAGGCCGGAGGGGCAAAAATCAAGAAACACAGAGGTCTCGACAATTTATTTCCGGCCGAAGTGGAGAGGTATGATTTACCCAATCGGGGTCGGCTGAAATGAAAAAAATGAACCCCCATATCATGTTTGTATTTAAATCATTGCAGTTTTTTCATGTGTATTTTACTGTTATAGTACTTATATGTACATGTTATTTAGCAACGCCAAGCCAAGGGGCTCGAATTTTGAACGGGTTTGAATGATAAACCCCAGAAATATAGGCCTTGTAAAGGATAAAAGCTAAGAATGTTATTAATTCAATTCTGTGTTACAACGAATCAAAGACGCATAGCGATGTTCTTTCGTTATGTCAATGGTCATTTGATTGTGGACGCGCGAAGGGGGCCAGCGTGCAAATTTTGCATTTTTAATTCAAGGGAAAATTTAATTTGTATATTGGAACTAAAGACCGTAAAGTAGAGCAAAGCCTTCAAGGAACACCTTTTCCTGGTTGCACATCTCCAGTATGATTAAAAATATTTTGGAAAAAAAATAACGATAGTATTTGCATACACTTACGTTATTTTAGCCATACGGGATATAGTAATATTCACTGATGACGTATGGCAGTCCGGCGCTCCAATAGCTCCTAAGAGACGTAATAATAAGTAACTACTGAGCAACATAATATAGCCATAACTGTAACAAAGCAGCGTCAAAATTATATTTAAAGCAGCACAGAAACTATAACAACTTTTTTTGCGCAATAAATGGTCACTTATAGGATATGGACCCGGGGGAGGTCTTGGAAGATCAGTTCTTACGTGGCCTTCCGCATTACAAGCTTTTCGGTCCAGCAAGTTGGGCATTGCTGAAGAGTGAAGCAGCTTCCGAGTGCTTATATCCGAGTCATTGCGTTCGCGTCGACTGTTTTGCATGAATGGTTAAGTATGATGAAGAGATGAAATATTTTCGTATGTAGGTATGAAGGGAGTGTTCCCTGGGGCCAGCAAGTACCACCAGGGAGAGCCTCTTCCAGACACTTCATGTAATTCATTTTCCCATTTTCCAAATTTAGATAAGCAATTGCAAACTTGTGTCATGCCACGAAGCGACGCGAAAGTTTCCAGTTTATAACCTAGATAGCTGGACTTTGACTGCGGCAAAAACAATGTTAACAATACATTTGCAAAGGCAGGACCATTTGACTTCGGGGGTGGGAGGGGCAAATCATAGTTTCAGGACCTTTAGGGAGCATTTCGTTACCTGGATGCGCCCCTGGCTGAAGCATTACAGCACTGCACTTACCTGAGCTAATAAGTTACACCACAACTAACATGATACCTGGATTGGACACTCAATTGTCGGACTCTTATTGCAGAGTCTGAGCTAATAAGTTACACCACAACTAACAAGATACCTGATGTATTACTGAGCACTGCACTTACCTGGGCTAATAAATTACACCACAACTAACATGATACCTGACTATTACAGCACTGCACTTACCTGGGCTAATAAGTTACACCACAATTAACATGATACCTGATGTATTACTGAGCACTGCACTTACCTGGGCTAATAAGTTACACCACAACAGTACTAACATGATACCTGATGTATTACTGAGCACTGCACTTACCTGGGCTAATAAGTTACACTACAACTAACATGATACCTGACGTATTACAGCACTGCACTTACCTGGGCTAATAAGTTACACCACAACCAGTTACTAACATTGATACCTGACGTATATTATACAGCGAGCTAAAGCACTACCTGAGCTAATAATCCTACACCACAAAAAATAAACCACCCTATACCTGTGAATTTGCTTTCTGATGTTTTATTTAATTTGTTCTAATCTAGACTACTTCAATTGGTTCGGGATCTTATTGACAGTAGCCTGAGATTTGTAAGCGGGAGCTGGCATTTTAAGCTGTGATAATAAAAACTTTGTCTCGGCTCGTCCAAATGCGAGTCCAGCACCGTCTTTCACTACTGTGCTTAGTAATAAGAGGCCGGAAATTGAGTGTCCAATCCAGGTATCATGTTATCTGTGGTTACACTTGTCTTTTAAGTATTATTTAAAGCAAAATATTTATCTTTTGATCCATTTTTTCCAATCTTAATTTGATTGGGCGTCGTAGTCACTATCAAATACACATGGCCATGTCTTTCCTCAGTAAAATGTAATGATGGAAAATGCATGATCGAGTAAGTCATTTCAATACCTGCAGCTTTTGAAAGGACACACACTGGTATTCGGTCGTGAGGTTCATCTTTGACCTTCAAGCATTTTCAGATCAGGTTTCACGTCCGGTGGATCGTTCTGCAACAAAACCACATAACCAAAATAAGAAGAATAGAAATAATAATTATGCCATAAAACCACTGGTTCTGTCAAGCCACTAGTAATATTCAGTGTCCAGTACCGAAGGGTGACAGGATCAAGTAACGCGCGCAGATGCAGTAATCACATTAAACTAACATCAGAACAGTTCATCTCCAGTTGCCGGCCGGTGCGCACGCGCGGGTTGTTGTCTCCCTTCGGCAGGATTACTCCTGCGTAGCGCTCTGGAGGTGCCTGGCAGCGGCCCCAGGGCCGCCACCACCCCGCTGCTCCGGACCTCTTTGGGTGTCGGGTAGATGGACCCCAGGTGTCGCTAGTGCGGCAAGCTCCCAATGAGGGCCGGGCAAGTGGAGCAGTATGGCATGAAATTGCAGCCGTGTCCTGTGTCCGCAAGCCCTACCTTCCTTTGTGTCAGACGTTATTTCACCGACAGCCGCAACAGCAGCGTCGTCTGTGCTCGGGTTGTAACTGATCGCACCAAACCCCGAAGGCTGGCAGCAAGGCGTGTTCGTCCTTATTCTGTGAATGTACTGCGCGTGACCCGGACCAGTGTGCACAGTCGCCCGCGATTGCGTGTGAGCAGTCCACCACTGTGCCCTCGGCAGGGAAAATATGCCTTGGAGGCGGTCGGGTAGGTTCTTCATTAGGGTCTTGTACCAGTCGTCGGGTCAACTCCCGGATGAACCTGGCTTTTGGCCGACCCGAAGCTGCCATCGCGGTCGGGACCATCCACGGAAACCTCCCCCGTGGCAGGGCCGCGGCCTCCTTGGCTATGAGGTCTGCCCGCTCGTTCCCCTCCAGGTCACAGTAGGCGGGGACCCACTGGAGGTGCACGTGCCAGGATGCGTCATCTGCCAAGTCGGTCAGCCCCTCACAGATGGCCGCGCCCAGACGCGAAGTCTGGGCATCCCCATACATGTAGGGTGAGCAGTGGGGAACCTTGAGCTCGCTGGTCAGCTGAGCCGCCCATAACACGAACAAACTGGGCGACAGCACGCTGCCCTGCGGTAGTCCGGCGCGGAAGGTGCGTTCTCCGGAGTAGGTCCATCGACTTCGACTCGGTCTCTAGGCGCCTAGGGAGACGCGTCGGTCTCTTAACCACTGCCACACCCAGCGGACCAAGCACAGCGTGAGGCCCTGCTCGATCACGCTGACTCGCAGTAGACGGTGGTCTATTGTGCAAATCCGTGATAGCCATTTATAAAAGAATGACATTTGCTTTATTTTGACGTTTTCCATTTGCANATATATGCAAATGATACTGCAATATTTTTCAAGCATCATAATCCAAAATCACTCCAAAACATAATAGACATAGCTTTATCAAAAATATCAGAGTGGTTGGAAGCTAACTACCTTACATTAAACACCACAAAGACCTTATTTCAAATATATACAAAACGTAAAGATAAGATAACAATAAATGTAAATAATAATGGTGTTGATTATAAAACAGATGAAAACAATTAAATATCTCGGGGTACTCATTGACTCTGACATGAAGCTTGTGTCTCACATAAACTGCATCACAAATATAATTAGCATAAATACAGGAATGATAGCAAGAACCAGACGATACGTTACCAAAGTACAACTCCTGCAGCTACATAATTCACTCATTTTTCCTTTATAAACTATTGCTGCTTTAAGAATATTTATATGGCAAATGTTAATCGAGTGAAAGGAAGGCCTTATATTAATATAATAATTCAAACTGCATCACAAATACAATTAGCAAAAATATAGGAATGATAGCCAGAACCTACCGTATCATATACATTAACGACCGTACCGTAATATACCGTAAACCTACCAACAAGAACGATTTTGTGCACTATTTTCCAGCACACAGCCAGAGAACTAAGACAGGAATAATGATTGGTTTCTTTATGAGGGCTTACCGCATATGCTCGCCTGAGTTCCTGGACGATGAAATAGACTATATTAAAAAGGTTTTCATTAAGTTAAGATTCCCAGAAGCTCTGATGATAGTATTGAAAAAGAAGGCGCAGAAAACAAAAGAAAGGTCAGAGAGGCAGAAACAATCAGAGAAACAAACGACATTGGTCGTACCTAACAGCCCACAAGCATACAATATTACAAAGCTGATGGCGCAAGAGATTAACCCGCGCCCCACTGGGCCTCTGCATTTTCTTCGTCCGACTAAGGGGGTGTTTGAACACCCCCCTCTAACTCAGCTCATTTGGCACGTAGACCAAAAAAAAAAAAAAAACACTGTTCAAACAGAGGTGCAAAAAGTGTCAAGATGGTCACGAACACGAACACAAAACGCCAAATTAGTCACAATAACNAATGCACATAGCTACATTAGACAATGCCCACATTATGGCGCACCACCTTCGTGACATCGTGCGCACACTTTTCCTTCCAATCATCGTATCAGGCATCATGGCTTATATAATCCATTTAACTATTTCGCAGTTCAAGCAATCATCCAGTTTGTCTCACCAAAAATAGAAAATAACAACCACCTGGATATAACGCGTCTATGGCTGCAGAACAAGTCTGACCCCCTTGACCTCCGGAATTCCATTCAAACGTTTTTCAAGGTTTTGTTTTGATGCGCACAAATCATCGTCGTTTCGCCGCACTGCGCCAACTCAAGGTCACAAAGTGAATCTGACACTAAAGCGTTGCCAAGCTAAAGCGCTGACCCGACACGCTGCCAACACTAGACCGCTGCCTAACACAATTACAGCCGCTACATGGCGGCTACACCCACCCCATTGAATCGACCCGGATTCAACGAACACAACACAAACCAAATTATCGTTGCCACCGGCGAACCGTCTCACGAAGGCCCAACACACATCTTACACTAAGCTGAACATCGCGTTGGAACGACATGTGAACAGGCGAGCAGAACATCGACGCTTTAACGAAGATCCAGCTCCTCCCGGTGAGGCGTACCTCACGAACTAGCATAACACTTCGCATAAGGCTAACTACCCGACGAACGGCATCACCTGACGCTTCTTCAACATAGCACAGCACTCAGCACAGTTTGACAAGCTTTGATATCGGTCTGAGATACTCAGAGTGACCTACGCGAACTACAGCTTTCCGCACCAAACCTCTGCTGTCTTTGTGCGTGACCTTAATCCTGCCAGATTCCACTGTCCCCTGGGACCTACACCTACAACTAACACAACATCATCAACGGAGAGATTCTTCTGGACATCTACCCACTTCTGCCTCTTCTGGAGCGTCGGAAGGTACTCCTTGACCCACCTCGACCAGAACAGCTCAGACAGGTACTGCACGTGACGCCATCTTCTCCTGTAGATATCGTCACACGAGAACGCACCAGGTGGATCTGCAGCGCCACCGCGTAGCTGAAGAAAGTGATTGGGAGTCAGTGGTTCCAAATCACCAGCATCTGACGACACGTACGTGAGTGGACGGCCATTCAAGATACCTTCAACCTCACAGAGCAGCGTGTGGAGTCCTTCATCATCAAGACGCTGCTGACCCAGGATTGCACCAAGGATCTTCCGAATGGATCTGATCTGACGCTCCCACGACCCACCGAAATGACTGGCGCCCGGAGGATTGAATTGCCACTCAATCCCCTTCCGCAGCATGGCCTCATGAACAGCATCTTGGTTCATCTTCTCTATCTCTTGGCGCAGCTCGCGCTCAGCTCCAACAAAGTTCGTTCCATTATCCGATCTCATCGTGCGAACCGGACCTCTTCTGGATATGAATCTGCGCAGAGCATTGATAAACGAATCTGTGGACAGACTGTTAGCCACCTCAATGTGTACTGCGCGGACCGTCAAACAAGTGAATATGACACCATATCGCTTCTCTTGCCGCTTCCTATCTGACGACAAATGGACTAAAGAAATCGACACGACCATTCGTGACACGGTTCACCTGGGGGCACGCATCCTCGGCAGATCTGACATCAGCTGCGTGCCAACTCGCGCCTGTCTCTCCTGCACGACCACGCACCTCTTGCTGACTGACCGGACCGCCGAGTTGCTGAGAGTTATGCCAGTACCGTTGCTCGAAGCCTGGCCAGAAGGCTCATCTGCCTGATGTCCCAGCGTCTCATGAGCGTCTCGGATGAAGCAGCTCAATTCCACATGACCGCTTTTGGCAGAATCAAAAGGATGTTTCGACTCGGTCATGCACAACTCTGACCGATGCAACCGTCCTCCAACTCTCGAGACAATTCCGGACGACACGGATCAAGACCGTACAGCCTGCTGGATCTCTAACCTTCTTGTTTCGCCCCGGGCCGGTGGCCTTGTAACGGTTCATCCGTGTCCTTGCATGAGAGCTCTCTGATGATATCTGATCACAGCTTCCTTCCGCTTCCTGTAGTTCGCTGTGTAACCACAGACGAGACGCTTCTGCTTCTCTGCAATCCCGTTGCGACAGACGATTGCTGGGCGTAACATTGTTCATTTTGTCTCTGCTCTCTCGTGGAGGGTCTTCCTGATTCGAAGCAGCCCACTGCCACTGCCTTTTCAAGCGTGCCAGCTGGAGTAGTAGCCGGATGAGTCGGATCTGTCGGGCTCACCTATTCTTTCTGGCTCACTGTCCGCGGTGCACAGAACATCCGTTTCACGCTCCGATCTCGTCTGTGATACCGATGGCGCTGAAAGGCATCGTGGCCACATTTCTCACCTTTCCACAGGAACTCTGGTCCATGCAACCAACGAGCTCGCACAAGAGTGAGTCTGTTCTAAGCCGGCGGGAGGCGTCGTCTGCGGGATTAGACCAAATCACATACTCCATTCAGACGCAGAGGAGCCATCCTTGATGATCGCCAGACGGTTTGCTACAAACGTCTGGTAATCTTGCTTGCGTTGTCACATGAACGGCAGAACTGTCGTGCTATCCGTCCAGTAAAATGTCTGATGGCACATAAGATATCCAGCTCCCTTCTGTATCATGGTGTTCAGACGCACACCTACCGTCGCCGCTGAGAGCTCCAGGCGAGGCACAGTGATTTTCTTCAGAGGAACGACTCGAGACTTCCCCATGAGGAAAGCACAGTGGACTTGTCCATCCTTGTTCACTGTCTGAGATAGGAGACTGCTCACGTAGCCCTTCTCACTCGCGTCGCAGAAATGATGCAGCTGATTCTGCAAGACAACAAAATCTGGAGGCGTCTACAGTTAACTCCGACAACTTCGGCAGCTCTTCTACCCAACTCCTCCACCTCCGAGCCTCATCTTCAGGAATGTTGTCGTCCCATCCCACGCCTAATATACACAAGTCCTGCAGGATCTGCTTGCCAAGCAGGAGAAAGGGACCTGCGATACCCAGTGGATCATAGACTGAACTGATCACAGACAAAATACCTCTCCTCGTCGGAGGCATGTCCTTCCTGGTTACACTGAATCCCAGCTTGTCTTCGTCAATCTTCCATCGCACCACTAGCGCTCTTTCCTCAGTCTGACACGCATCTTTGTCCAACCCTACGTCCATCTTCTGACTGCAGTCCTGTGCAGGCAGGTCCTGAAGGACGAGCTTCCTGTTGCTGACAAACTTCGTCAAATGGAAACCACCTTCCGCGCAGAGAGCGCGAACTTGCCGCACGATCTCCTTTGCTTCCTCTTCAGACGCTAACAGATTTCAGGCAGTCGTCGACGTAGAAGTTCCTGAAGATGACCTCCACGGCTTCCTGCGAGAACCTGTCGGCGTTGTCTTCGGCCGTCTTCCTCAGCGCAAAGTTCGCGCAGCTCGGTGAGGACACAGCGCCAAAGAGATGGACTGTCATCCTGTACTCAGTTGGTGCGCTCTCCCGATCGCCGTTTGACCACCACAGGAACCGAAGAAAATCCCTGTCTTCCCTTGGTACTTTAACCTGATGGAACATGGATTTTACATCAGCAGTCAGCGCCACCTCTCCCTGTCTAAATCGCATGAGTACGCCCACCAGACTATTCGTCAAGTCTGGTCCCTGAAGCAGCATGTCGTTCAGACTCAGCATACCTCTCAGCTTAGCAGCGCAAGTCAAAACGACTCTGATCTTCTCTGGCCGCCGTGGGTGGTACACACCGTGGTGGGGGATGTACCACACTTTCTTGTCCTCCCTGAGAAGACAGTCCTCGGGTACCTTTTCTGCATGACCTTCTTGAATGATTGAGTTCATGAATGCTGTGTAGTCCTGAGCGAACTGTGGACTTCTATTCATCTTCCTTTTGAGATAGGCAAGCCTTCGCTCTGCCATCTGACGGTTGTTAGGCATCCTTGGGTCTTTCGTCTCTGAACGGCAAGGCCAGCTCGTAGTGACCGTCTCTGATCTTCACACTCTCTTCTGTCTTCTTTTTCCACAGTCTGTCTTCCTGTGACAATCCCAGTTCTGCACTCGACATGTTGTCACCAAACTCAGCATTGTAGAGCTCCTTGATCATCTGATCAGGGTTCTTGTCGATCTTGATGCGGTGTACCCTGGCTCGGTGCTGCTTGTCACATCCTTGAACGGCTGTGCTCCCTCTTCTGGGACCAGCTATGGTCCAGCTGAACGCTGTTCTCACGGCATATGGTCCCCCGTCTTCGCTTTTCACAACCTCCAGCGGTTCTAGCGCCTGGACAGTTGTACCGATGAGAGACGCGATTCAACATCACGACTCTACTTCTGGCAAACTGATGCTCTGCAGGTGAGGCCACTCATCTACATCTCTCTGCGTTGGGATCTCCCCCCTCGATACAGGTAAGCTGTCCAACGTGTACAGTGGAGGCAAAGGAATGCTACAGACTCCATCCAAACCGCTCACCTCCAGCCCTCCTGTCACCTGTGTGTGCAACACTTTCTTGCCTGATACGGTCGTCAAAGCCAGAGTGCGCTGAGCACTGGGGACATCCAGCTGGGCTAGCAGAGTGGAGTCGATGAACGACGCAGAGCTGCCGTTGTCCAGGAAGGCGTACGTCGTCACAGCATGCTCTTGTCGACCTGCAGGGAAGATCGTCACCGGGACGATATTCATCGATCCACCGCCTTCTGAGACCGCGCTGACATGGGCGTTGGATGCCTGCACTTCGTCGTCCACCGCCGAACTCCTCTTGGCCTTTCCATCCAGGTCTTTGTGGTCGGATGGTCTCTGATCTGATCTGCTTCACTGCAGTCCTGTCGTTCCTGCATCGTGGAACAGGGTCACATGTCTCCCATTACATACTCGACAGAATGACCTCCTACGACACTGACTAACAACATGACCAGCGCCGAGACAACCGAAGCAGAGTCTCCGATCCCTGACAAAGTCAGTCTTTTCCTTCAAACTCCTCTGAAAAAGGTTTTCACAGTTATGTAAAAGGTGAGGGCCCCTGACAGAAGTAGCACCGTCTGGCTGTCTGTGTCTTGTACCTCCGTGGGTGTGCTCAGAGCTGCAGTAGCGAAAACTCGACCTCTTGGTGACCTTGTGTGCTTCTTTTGGTTCTTCTCTACCAAAGACCGGGTCTCTAGCAATGGCTGCTTCCTTGTCGACAAACCGAACCAAGTCCTCAAACTTCAGTCGTCTTCCTTCGTTCTCTGTGATGTGGTGCGCCACTCGGCGCCACCTGTCCTGCATGCTCAGATGCAACTTCTCGACAACGACCTTCATTATATGAGGATTGTCAAGCTCTCTCAGACCTGGTGTCATCTGCATAGCATTCTTACATCCGACCAGAAAGATAGAGAACTCATCTAACGGTGCAGCATTTGCTCTCAGTGGAGGCCAAGAAGTCACCTTTTCGATGTACGAGTTAGCTACTCTGGTGGGACATCCGTAACGTTTTTCTAGCAACGCTCTGGCTTCTGCATACCCTTCTGTTGGCTCCAAGTGCATGCAACTTCTTTCTTACCAACTCCTTGGCCTTCCCAGTGACATGCTGTTCCAGGTAGCAGAGCCTTTCCCCTGGGTCATCTGCTCGAGAGGCGATTCTGGCATCAAATGCACGAATGAAGGAAGCGTACTGCATTACATCACCATTGAACTTTGGCACCTCGGCTGGAGGCAAAGTGTTTCGTGAGATTTGTTTTGACAGCTGGGTTGAGTGACGATTTTGTTTTGACAGCTGAGTTCCGTTGCTTGCTGCGGGGATGCCTGACTGTTGAGGATTAGGATCTGAGAACTGAGGATTCTGAGGATTGTGAGAATAGGATTGAGGATTGGCATCCAAGATAGGAACAGGCTTGGATTTACTTGGAGGTACAACAGTTGCAGGTTGAGAGACTGGCTGCTGTTGGGTTTCTTCATGGTTGACTTCTTCCAGCTTCAGACTGTTGAGCTCTGCTTCATTTTCTGCCATGTCCACTTGCAGCTCCATTTCTTCTCTTTTTAATTGCATACTTGCTTCTGCCTTTTCTTTCTTCTGTTTGAGCACCTGTTCCTCATGTTCTAACATTTGACGTAACTCCATTTCCTGTTCCATGAACAGCTGTTTCTGCTTCAGGGCTTAACATCTTGCTTTTAAACCAGCACTCCTGGCTGCTCATTTAGCCCTTTCAAGTGCCATTGAACCTGACGTAGACCTGCTACTACTACACGAACCAACAGAAGAAGCGCGACTTAGGAGCTGAGGATCCTGACGACCTGAGTCACTATCACGAACAAAAACAAACAATCTTCTGGATGCAAAGACCTCAATCAACCAAGCACTGCCTCAGCCGCTCCTTAAGAGTTTCCTTAGTTACGCGACTAATATCTTGAATTGCGAAGCACCTAACTCCCTTTTTAGATCAGGCCCAGAAAGCGAATCTAACGTCAATTTGTCCTTTTCTGCCATTGTGACGAGCTACTTCAACAATGAACAGCTGAGTCTGAGAGGTGCACAATTTACAGATATGTGGGCAGCACACTTACATGATACATCATATCGGCACACATTAAAGGGAATATAGCACCTTTAACATTAGTTTTTAACTGAGATAGCCAGATTGTCGGGTGTACTGAGAAACCTCTAAATCCTGAAATTTTTCCTTCCACAAACGACCTAGTTTACTAGTTTGAAACCGCAAAAACCGTTGGTCATATGTGGTCATATTTCCAACGTCACAATCCGTGAACATATCGCATACGTCATCAGTAAGTTACTCCACTGTGGATTTCCACCGCATTGCTTTTTGAACGGTCCGCAGCCGTATTTCAGCTTACCTTGCGTCCCTCGGGGCGGACACCGAAAGTGTATTGACTTGAACCAATTGTAAAATGAAATGGAAATTTTCTTTGTCAGTTTTATTGGATTTCAATTTGAAATAATGCAGACAAATGGGTCTTTGAAATGCCTGACTGTTGATGGGGTAGCTCGAACCGGTAGCTGCGCAATATTATCCGCAATAGAAGCATTTCAGTACCTAACTATGTATTCACATCAATGCCAAATGGGCAAATTCACTATGGTGGATATGTTATAAATAATTTTTATGTCAATTGTGAACGCGATTTCCAATTAAAAAATTACCCATAGATACTATGTGAGTTTGACAAAATGTGTTGATGTGGCTGGTCAAATGTCATGGGCAATACATCAACAATATAAGACAAGTTTGTGTTGTTTACGAGGAAGTTCGGTTTTCCAAAAAACATAATTGGCCATAAACCTTTGTGAATTTTTAAATTGGATTTCCATTTGAAAATAATACAGACAATAGGTCTTCAAAAGGGCACAACTGTTGATGGGTGTTCCTTACCGTTTACGCTTAAATATTCTCCGCAATAGGAAGCATCGTGCAGTGCTAACATGAATTTCATTTCAATGGGCTAATCACACATTGGTCAATTCACTCTGGTGTGGATTATAGTTTTTAAGTTAACTATCATTGTCATTGGTAAGTTGATTTCCTATTAAAACATTACTAAAAGAATCTTAAATACGACCCTAGTGAAAAACATTAACACATTTGTAATCGCGTCCAAATATTTTGCGAGTATGGAACCAGCGAACGCAGTTTGTTTCGTTTTTAACGCATCTGATTCAAGAACGATTTTTTGCCGTTCGCGATGCCTCTTGTGACGTCACAACTCGCTTTGGTGACGCAATATTGTTTGTGACGTCCACATGTAAACATATGACTATTTTTTTCAAAATTACAACAAAATACCTGACTTTTTTCGCAAAAATGAATGCCAGGACCGTAATCAGGCATTTTTCCTCCTCATTCTACATACTTTTCCCGCAAGGTGCTATATTCCCTTTTAACACCTTAAAACACACATTAGCACTTTAAAACCTCCATCAGGCAGCAATAGTCCAAACCTTGACTTCCGATGACACTGGTGCAGGTTACAGCTTCCTGCAGCAGCCACCAGGTGTCCTTGCAGGGCGCATCCAGAAACTGTAGGCTCCTGCCGCAACTGGAGTCCGTGTTCTCTCTTTCTTAACTGGCTTCCTCTCCCTTTCCTCCTGGAAGTCTGCTCCTTTCAGTGCAAACAGTCTGCTCCTTGAAGGGTGTATTCTGGATTTCAGGTTGTCAGCAGCCAAACCCTGAAACCAAGTGGACCGGTTTTCTGCCAGAAACAGACCCCAGTTGGCAGTTTACCAATCAGAACACTGCACATTGTGTCACAAAATAATGCATCATAGCTACATTAGACAATGCCGCACATTATGGCGGCAACCATTCGTGGCATCGTGCGCACACTTTTCCTTCAATCATCGTATCAGGCCATCATGGCTTATATAATCCATTTTAACTATTTCGCAGTTCAGCATCATCCAAGTTTGTCTCACCAAAAAATAGAAAATAACAACCACCTGGATAACCGTTCTATGGCTGCAGAACCAAGTCTGACCCCCTTGACCTCCGGAATTCCAAAATTCAACGTTTTTTCAAAGGTTTTTTGTTTTGGATGCGCACGAAAGCATCCGTCGTTTCGCCGCACTGCGCCAACTCAAGGTCACAAAGTGAATCTGACACTAAGCGCTGCAAGCTAAAGCGCTGCAACAACTAGAACCGCTGCTGACCACAATTAAACAGCCGCTACATGGCGGCTACACACCCCACACACACACACATTATATATATATATATATATATATATATATATATAATATATATAATATATATATATATATATATATATATTTAGTCCAGCTGAGCGCGTGCGCGTATAGTCCCCAGTCCAGCTGTGCGCGTCTCCGCGTGCGGACGCGCCAGCTCTCGCGTGGCTCTCCTTCCCTCTCAGCCCCATGTGCCTAATCCGGCAGTGTGCGAGTATTTGAGTGAGTGTCTGAGTGGAGGACTGAGTGTTTGGACAGTAGTGCAGTGCGAGGACCGTGGTAGTGACCGGCTTATCATCGGTCACCTACTTTTTACCATGCATCGGGACATTGCTTGGTATGTCGTGTTTTTCTCAGCGATAGTAGCGGCCTTATCACCATCGCTGCGTGTCCAGCGCCGAGCCCATGGACGCGTTACCAGCCACCATCCACCCCAGCTAGCCCTGCAAGGCATTACCCTCCGCAGGATGATCGTCTCTACCGTGACGCTTTGTCTCGACGGACGCCCCGACCGAAGACCTCCATCCGCCTGAGATCACCTGATGACGTCACGCCGACTCTGTCGGCCGCCCTGGTCCCTGGTCACTGCAGAGAAATGTGACCTTGACCGGGCAGTCTGCGCATCTGCGCCCGCGGTGTGGGATTACCAGCGCCTGAGTTCACCTGATTGTGACGTCACGCCGACCCTCTGTCAGCCGCCCCGGTCCCGGGTCGCCGCGGCTAGCCAATCACGGCCCGCCTGCTTCCCATCCCAGGAAAGTGACCTGGACCGGGCGGCTGGCGCCGCCGCGCCTGCGGCGCGGGATTCCCAACACCTGAGAGCGACTGCTCGTGACGTCACGGTCATCCTGGGTCAGCTGCACCCGTACCCCGCCCTCTGCCGCCGGCGGCCTGTGCCGCTGCTGGGGTGGGAAGGGCGCGGCCTGACCGGATGAACAGCGCCGCGGCTCCGGGCGAGGTCAAGGACGGCCGACTCGCCGTGGGTAGGCGCTCCTACCAGCGTAAGCGCGGCCAGACGGCCATACCGAAGGAGTGAGTACAGAACGACCGGTGGCAGGGACATCAAGATATGTGCTTTAAAACATTCATCTGTTAAGCCAAACCGTGTACACCCAGCTGACTATTGAACTTCCCGGGTTATGTTATTAGGCGCGCTGATTGTCCTTGGCCTCCTAAAGGCTATGGTGGCGTGGCAATCATCTATCGTGAAAAATATGAGTATAAACCTATCAAAACTTCCAGAAGACGCGGGGAAATGTTTGCATCCAAACTTGAAGTCACTCGCTGGAGCCTTGTTCAAATGGGATAGGTATAACTGAAGGTCATTGGTAAGCATCGATTAGCAGACTCGCGACATCAACTGCAGCAGTCTCGAGCTGACTTTGATTACACTTGAACAACAGTACCGCATGTGCTCATAAATTTTCCGTGCTGTCCGTCGTTATCGCGGTGATTAAACCTGTGATTTGCTGTCAACCTCGTCCTCATCCAGAACTGTTTACTTGAATACGCTTGACAAGTACTCCCTTAGCCCAGGGCATCGCTCTTCCGACTTATTCATACTGGCTCTCTGTTGGATGTCATTATCTTCAAAAACCGTGGACATTGTTCGTAGTGGTACGTTTTTTGCCATTTTTAGTCCCCAATTATTTTTACCTCGTGGCCAATGCTGTCCTTTGCCTCGGCCCGCGTTTTAAGCCACGTGTTATTGAGAGCCGTTCATTTAAGCGATTTGACCTGTTAAGTTTCGAAACTGTACTGCTTGCCAAAGACTGGTCTGCCGTGTACTTGTCCCCAACTGTATCCGATGTTTGGTCTGCATTCCTTGCCGACTTTAATCCGATCGTTCAGCGTCACGCGCCTGTCAAATCTATTACATTACGGAATCCCACGGCTCCACCGATATCCGACAAGACCAAACTCCTTCTCCTGCATCGCTCAGAGACCTTGCGTGTGCATGGCCGATTGGCTTCTGTGGAGTAACCGCTCTGTAAACCGTTCTGGCCGTTCGGCCTTTCGCTCAGCAAAAGATAAATGCACCATTAGCGATCGCATTAAAGAGTCAAGGGACGTGAGCGTCTGGAAGAGCGTCAGAGATATAGTGGGAAAGCAAAAGGCCGAACTGAACAGGTGCTCGCCATCTATGTTCGCCGATGCTTTAAACGACTTTTTCGTCGGAGTTGAACCCAGGGTGGCGGCAGAACTGAGAGTTACGGCCCGGCTCCTCAACTCCCCCACTCGCTTACCTAGAGTGGGGGGGCGGTGTGCCTTCTCAAACTTTAATCCCATCAGTCTCAAATCGCTGGCATCTATCATGTTCAGGCATGCAAAACTCTCCTGCACGCGGCGATGACGGAATTTGCATCCGCATCTTAAAAACTTGCGTTTAATGCATTGGCCATGTACTGCTCCACCATTATAATCTATGTATCACCACCTCCGACATTCCCGACCTCTGGAAACACTCACTTGTCCACCCGATTTACAAGTCGGGTGATCCCTCAGACCCATCGAACTTCCGTCCCATCTCTATACTTCCGGTTATTTCTAAGATAGTGGAGCGGGTGGTCCAACGCCAGCTATACTTCTACCTTTCCGCCAACCACCTTCTCTCTCCCAGCCAGCACGGGTTTCGTCCGCAGCATTCCACGGAGACGGCTCTCACTTGAATCTCTGATGAAATATTTTCGGCTTTTGACACCGGCAAAATCTCACTTCTTTGTCTCATAGATTTGAGCAAATGTTTTGATGTCATTAACCACGAAAAACTTCTCAACAAGCTCCAGACTCTCGTCATAAGTACACATTGGTTTCAAAATTATTTAAATGGTCATACTCAGAGTGTTAGTTACACCGGTGACCTAAATGCAACTGTTTAGTTCCAGTCAAGGTTCTAGTCTTGAAAATGTTGTTAGATATGACAATGAAACGTTGAAATATGAAACTGATACTCGGTTGCTTTTTAATTTTACTTACCATGACCTTCGGCGACTTTTAAACGAATACCGATGAGCCGGGAAAAACGAATAATTCAACCAGATCGAAGTCATACAGAAAAGAAAGAATCCCCCCACATCCCCAAATTGGCCGGAAAACTTGCTGTCGTGTTTAACAAACAGTGTATTAAAAACAATCTCCTCTCGAAGTTCACAAATATCCATCTCGACGAGGATGTACGACAGAAAGGATTTACCCTTGAGTTTCGGAAGAAACTATAGGTAAATCAAGTAGAAGAAAAGACGAAGCTGCAGCATAGCTTACAAGACAAACTATCAGGTGAGCAGTTCTGTTTTGATAATCTTGACGTACATGACGATTTGAAACGAAGAACGTTTGATGCTCTCACTGAACAGCTTTCCACCACCAGAGAGTAGTGGAAGGTAGGATACAAAAGAAGCTGTGTAACCTGTACGGTGGATGGCTACCAATTCCGAAACCAAAAGAAGGCTACGTTAACCTGTCTAAGGCTACACTTACTGACGACCAGAAATAACTTTTAAATCTGGGGATAAGCTTTACGTTCGCCCCAAGATTCTCACCGCAAGCGAAGAAAGCAGAACTAGAGCTCCTGTACCAAGACATCTCTAGGCTTCAAAGTCAAGGCAAGATCACAGTAAACCCCGACCTACAAGAGCAACTTCAAGCTGAAAGCACGAAAAACCGAAGCAAACCTAACGCAAACCATCAACTAGGCCACGCCTATAACCATGCCGCGAAACAACTCCGTGAAACCCCTGACATCCCAATCATTCGTAAGGCAGATAAGTCTCTCAGATGCTTGTAGTTTTAGATGCAAGTGAGTATCACGCCAAAACTGCCGAGATTTTAAATGATGGAAGTAAGTTTACGCACCTATCAAGCAACCCAGTGGAGCAGTTAAAGAGAGACGCTAACGACTTGATCAATGCTGCAAACAAGCACACGAAGACGTACCAGCTCGAACGGGTCACAGGTGAGTTCAAGCCCCGGCTTTTCTATGGAAAATGTAAAACTCTATAAAACAGGAACCCACTCTGGTCCTAAATATCTCAGATCCCGTTACACCTATCACCCCTCGCTTAAGAATCGGCATTTGGTCGTCTCCGCTGCTCCTGAAGTCTTATAATCTGAATTCACGAATTCTCCGTACGAAAACAAGGCAGGGCATGTTAGCATCTCTCGATGTGTCTAGCCTGTTCACGAATGTACCCTTAGAGCGTACCATCACCATCATCGCAAGATACGCATACCATCATGAGACCATGGCACCACCTGACATACCTGAACATATCATGTGTGCGATGCTGCGCTTGTGCACTACCAAGGCCCTTCAACGTGTCTCCCCGGGGGAAAACTATTCTACCAGAAAAGACGGGGTAGCCATGGGACCCTCTAGGCGTGTTATTTGCGCAAGCATTCATGGCTGACGTCGAAGAACACGTGTTAGCTGATGATACCATCCGACCAGACATGTACTATCGTTACATCGACGATATACTAGTCGGCGTAAAAGATGATGATGCTTTCGAGAACCTAAAAGTTAAACTAGAAGAATATTCAGGACTAAAGTTTACCATTGAATAAAGCGTAGAGGGTAGAATTAGCTATCTTGATGTTGACATAGACGCATCTGATGACACTCATTTTGTGACAAAAGTGCACGGAAGGACCGGACGCCTGGTAAGTGGCCCCTGCATGGTGACAGCCAGTGGCCCCCCCGACCGCGTTACAAAGTGAGCGTCATCAGATCTACGTATACCGTGCCCCTAAACACTGTTCATCGTGGCGCTTAGTTTCATGAAGAGCTTTGAGAGGGTCAAGCATGATGCCTCATCAAGGAACGGCTTACAAGCGCTTTCGACCGTTGATGAACAAATTCCAGGGAGCCCTAACGCGACACCTAGACCTTACACAAAACCAAACCTGAAAACTGTACACAACCATCTACTACCCAGAAACCATGTCACCAGGCTACAAAGCAGACGAGAAGGTGCTTAACAACATCATACAACGTAACTGTAAAGTACAAAACCCTACACATGAGCTAAAACTTAACATCTTCTATCAAAGCCCAAAAACATCATCCCTGATCTTACGTAACAACTTAACCAAAGACAACTCTTCCCTAAAACAAACCAATGTGATATACCACTTCAAATGTACTACAGGAGACTGCGCGCTTCTGCCAAACAGTGGTTATATCGGCATGACAACAACTTCACTATCCCGTAGATTGACCATGCATTTACAAAGTGGTGAACCACTCACACACATGGAAAAATACCATCAGCAACGACTCACAAGACCAACACTCACTGCCAACACGACCATCCTCGCCCACGGAAGCGCCGGGAGACAGCTAGCAGCGCTAGAAGCNTTGCACGTGATAGAATAGAATTATATGTTTGTAATACGAGCGACTTAAATGCAACTGTTAGTTTTAGTCATGGTTCTGTCTTGAAAATGTTGTTTGATTTAACAATGAAACGTTGAAAATATGAACCTAATATTCAGTTGCTTTTTATTTTTACTTACTATGACCTTCGGCGAGCTTTTAAACGAATACGACGAGCCAGGAAAACGATAGTCCGACAGATCGAATCAACAGAGAAGAAGATTATCAATGCAAAACTTGCTGTCGGTTTAACAAACAGTATAATATATATATATATATAGATATATATATATTATATTTATATATATATATTATTATTATATTATATGCAGTAATATCTGGTATATCGTTAAATTCCAAAATATTGTCGAGTTGTACTATGATAGCACAGCCAGCTGCCACTGGCTCAAGTTGTCTTCGGACTTTCGAAAAACACTGACGTCGGTAAATAGGGGGAGGGGGCTGAGGACGTTCGTTGAATAATCAATTCTACCCCAGCCGTTGTCACATACATATTCAATGTTGGTATCCAGCATTGGTGCAAGTATTCTACTGCTCTGCAGACCGGCCGACCCTGAACATTTGTTGATGCACCTGAAGGACGGAGAGGCGCTGCAAGCGGATGTGCGCCGTCAGGGTCATGGAGCTGGACAATCGGTGGAGATCGGCCATGGGGACTCCCCGACCCCAGTCCAGCCGAGACAAAGGTGGCTCAGTTCTGACTCAGCGTGGAGGTGTATAATTTACTGCGCATTATCATACCACCCGGAGCAGCTTACAGCTTGCATCTTATCATGTGCCGACATCAACGAATCGTGAGCGCGAGGCGAAGTTACTCAACCGAATACCTGTTGTTTTGCACGGAAGTCAGCCGCTCGAGAGACTGGTCCAACAGACAGGCACGTTTCCCCACAGGATATCTTTTCTATATTAAAACAGTCGCCGAATGGCAGCGCTTGATGGAACGTCAGCGCTTAACCCTATTCCTGGAGGGATGAAAAGTATACGAATCTGTCGGGGGGGGGCTTATTCGGCCCCCTTCAGATCTCCGCTGCCATAAGAGCCTAGAAAACATGAAACTTGGTGTGTGACTAAGGTCGACAATGAACTCTCATTATGTTAAATTTTGTGACCTTGGGTCATTATCTTCAAGGTCAAATGACGTCATCAATTTTTTTTTGTCAAAACACGATATTTTCAGGAAACCTTGCCATTATCTCGAAAACTATGGCAGCTAGGAAGAATCCGAAAAAAATCACTGTAAAGCAGTGTTAACTGTCTTTCATCCATAAGGCATCAGAAATGACCTCAGGTCAATGGTTTGGACTGTAGAGGTCAACAAATGTTAAAAAACCTGTTTTTGCAGCAAATGTTTGTTCGTTTAATAACGTTTTATCTAAAGTATATACAGCACTTATTTGTACCATCGTGCTTTCTTCGTCATTGCGGTTTCGAATAATATAACTTGTCAAATCCGAAAATTTACCGGGCCAAGGTCAAGGTCAAGGTCATGGTGACGTAAGTCCGGTCAAAAATGCATAATCAGAGACGCGTATTGACGAGACAAACATTTTGAGGACCATTTGTGAGTCTCTATGATGTTCTTGTCACGAGTTATTGATACAAAGGTTAGTTGGTGACCTTGAATGACCCTTTCAAAGGGTCCACTAAACTAAAAAATCATCCTTTTCATCAAGAAGGGCCCTAAGATCTACATGATACTGAAATAATTGGATTGATGCAATGTATTAAACCCTCGTTTGTCGTTTTCACCATATCTTTATATGGGGAAGTTAGCCATTTGACTGACATCAGGTCATCAATATTTAGATATCACCCTGAAAATTTCAATACATATTATTTGGCATGTTTTCTCTCACATAAATCCTTTTTTTTAAACGTCCTGAAAATAAAAAAACTGCATCATTTTTTGAAAAAATAAAGTTTCCAAAAAAATTGATTTCAAATTCAAAATTTTGGACATTTGCGAGATAGCCATCTGAAAAAATAATCAATTCTTCCACCGATATCTGTTTTTTGATACCAACTTCTTTTCAAACACCAACTCTCCATGAGTGCTAACCATGGAAGATTTTGTGTTCAAAAACGCCGAACACAGCCCCCCTAAAAACTTCCTGGACCCCCTCCCTAGATAATTCAATTTGGAAACAAAGTACACCATTCGATGCGCAATGAAATGTTAGGAAAAGCCAGCAAGTTTGAAAATTCTGGGTTGAGTTATGAATTACCCGTACGCGAAAAACCTCAAGGGGGCCGATTCGCCCCCCCCCGACAGTAATAGGGTTAACTAGACATGTATCCGCTGTGGCAGTGACGCACCAGTTTTAAATTAAGCCTTGTGAATGTTGCATAATGCATATATTATCTCAGTTCTCGACCATAGTGGTGAAGCCACTTCCGGAATTTAGGGGGGATGGAGGCATTCTGAAGTCGATTCTTTCTATGCAACGCCCAGCATTGGCGTAATGTTAAAACCCGGAAATGTAAGGGGTAACAATTATTTTTTAGACATGATTTCCTACGTCCTCGCGCTTTCGACGTCCATGATCTCGACTTATTAATCTACATGATCGAGTCCAGAGAGTCTCTCTGGCGTCGGCACCGAATCATCGCTATTAACGCGGTCCGAAGGAGAGGAGCAGGAGGAGCACACGCCTTAAACCGACAGAGTCCCGACGTGGACTGGCCTCGAACCGACAGTCCTGGCGTGGACTGGTCCTGACCCGACAGAGTCCCGGCGTGGAGTGGTCTTAAGGCGTGGAGTGGTCTTAAGCCGACAGTCCTGGCGTGGACTGGTCTTGAACCGACAGTCCTGGCGTGGACTGGTCCTGACCCGACAGAGTCCCGGCGTGGAGGTGGTTTAAGCCGACAGTCCTGGCGTGGACTGGTCTGAACCGAAGTCCTGCGTGGACTGGTCCTGACCCGACAGTAGTTCTCCGGCGTGAGTGGCAAAAGGCATACAACAATCAAGGGACGTCGCCGTGAACGTCAAGCACAGTGGGAAGGAGTTTGCAGTGCAACTTTGAATCTAGATTCTTGAGGAAACCAAAGCCCGCTTCTTGGAAAAGTGTATTTTCAGATTTCATCGTTCTCTCACTGGCGGAACTTTTCGTCATCATTTGTTTATTACATAAACCACAAAATACAATATTTTCGCAAAAAAGGTGAGGGGCCGTACTCCTGGCCACCCAGATCCTACGTCTAATGCTGCAATCAAATTACAAACTTATAGCCCAGGGGCGTGGACATTTCCAGACATAGATGGGGGGCTGGAGCTGGAAACAGAAAATCAATTATAAAAAGTTTCCATCAAGATCTACAAAATACATCCCGGGTGTTACCCACTTCCCGTCCAAGTTAAAGGAGGCTAAGCCCCCTCAACTGAATAGGACTAACCCCTGTTTTTGAGCGCAAGCTCAACTTGTTGAGCTATGTAAAGCTCAACCGCGTCATATACTAACTTCATCGCAGCGCCTCAGAATGCAATACTAATACTTTTCAACCTGTTTTTTCCTTCATTGTTGCGCTGAGGCCGCGCACGTACGCGTGAGGCGTATTCTGTTTTGCAGCACAACAGGTGTTTTATAGAAAACAGTGACAGGAAAGGATTCGAAGACTCAAGGGGAGCGGATGATCGGGGAGGGCGGGGGGAGGGGGGGGGAAGGGGGGGGTGGCGGTGGGGGGTAATGCAGCAATAGAAGGCCCCACCAGACTTCGATAGGTCCCTCGAAGCTGGTAAACGCCTACACAAATAGGATCCTCGCATTAGGTACAATGGGTCCCTCCCATACACATGCCCGACTTCCGGGTCGAGTCGTCAGATGTCGGCATCTCGTAGCGACATTACCGACTCGGTCGAGGTCCCGGTGTTCGACCCCACGTCGTAGCGGGTCGAGCTCAGCATCCATCTCGGGTCAAGCGTCTGTCCGATGTCGGGTATGCATAGGCCTACATTTCGGGTCAGTGTCCGTGTCGGGGGTAGCATGGGCTTCAAATTGGTGTCTGTAAATGTTTGCAGGAGCAAGTCGTCAGCCGCGGCCGCGCCCACAGGGCTGACGTCGGCCCGATGTCGGCACGCAAGAGACTGGCTGTTCGTGCCGAGATGCCGACGTCGGCTGGACTTCGACTGGACCTCGGCACATGCGGACATATCTGACGCCCGCCGACGTCGTGGCCCGGCGTGCGGCCGACGTTGGCCCAAAATGGGTATGTTTACTGTGTTTGGAAGCGATACCAGGCCCTCTGAAGGTCAGAATGGTCTCTTTAAATTAGTAATGCGTTCTCTGCAGGCTGAATTGCGCATCTCCACCTCAGAATGAACCCTCTTTGGATATTCAGCATTGAGCCTCTTCCTGGATGGAGAAAGAGGCCATGTTCCCGTTGCTCCTCCTTCGGGATTCGCCGCTTGTTAAATGGCTGAATAAAATTGCTTTAACCCTCGCACCGACGGGGGTCTGAGCCAACTTCGAACCGACGGGGGGGCGGATAACCGCCCCCCCCCCCAGAGATCTGCGAAACTACGCAACGTAGCGAGAAGCGGAAAAAGGCGTGAGGTAGGCCGTGGATGAGTACTAGCGAAAATACTTAACTATGTTTTTGATCAGGTAAATATCGAGGTCACCAGAGGTCAAAAATGGTCAAATTTTCCCATATTTCGAGTAAGATTGAGCACTCGCCTTTCAATAATCTGCGGCCTAGCTCAGTAAACTAACATAGCTGGAGCAATCCGAAAAAAGCACTGCATTGCTCTTGAAACACTCTTTCGCCAACGTTTACTCAGATTTGAATCGGTTCAATAGTTAAGGCTCCAGAGGTCAGCGAAGGTCAAAATGCTTAATTTTACTGAAAAACGTTTTTTTGTTAATAACTTCTTAAGTTTTAAATGTAGAGCGGTCATTTTGCCACCATCTTGTTTCTCACGTCACGGCGCATCGAATCATATATCGTATGATCTAGCTAGGTCAAACTAAAAAAAATGACCTGACCTGACCTGAGGTCATGTCAAGGTCAAGTCACATTTTTTGTCTATCGATGGAGGTTGACAAGAGAAGCAGAATAGTGAAAACCACAGTACTATATCTTACGTATAACATGAGTTATTGTACAAAAACCATATGATCTTTGGGCACATTGGATTTTACCTTAACCCGCGCCCCACTGGGGGGTGTTTGAACAACCCCCCTCATGTTTTTCAAGATAGCGAAAAAACGGCGGTGCGTAGCGCCGCCAAATTTGGCATAACTAATCACTGATTCTCTTCCGAGACATTTTGCGAAAATTTAAGTTGCTGTCAGGTCAGGTCAGGTCACCAAGGTCAGGTCCAAGTGACCCTACCTACAAACAACGTTTGCGGGTCGTGCCATGACTACAGTTTTTCTAAGGGGATCGATATCAAACTTTTAGGATTACATTAAGTCATTAGTAATCCTACAAAATGTGTTATCTTGTATTTTTTTGTATCGGGACCTTAGGTCGGGTCAATTTGCGATCTCCTTTATAAGTCGAATGGAGAAATAATAAATGGTTCTTTGTCGATGATATCAGTCCATTTCCTTCTGGATGATGTTACTGCATATGATATTATGTAATGAATCCAGTGGAAGTTTTGCTTCAGGAAACTACGGGGTCATCTGAGGTCATGCCGAGGTCACCAACACCTTTCGTACAATACTCTGGCCATAAATGAAGAATAGGAGAACTGCAACTTACAACCAGTGTGTTTGTCTCGTCCAGACACATCTACTGATATGCATTATGACCTACCTTGGGTCAACATTTGACTTGACCTGAGGTCAATTTTTCAAGTTGACCTAACATAATAAAATTGTATATATTTCAAATCGAATTACGAGACAAATCACGAATGGCGTAAACAGTATGACGTTATCTTTGTTAGTAAGGCAGTTATTCAACGAAAGTATTTTTGCAAAATCAGTTTTTTTTGACTTTAATGACTCTAGAGCCTTAACTATTGACCTGAGTCAAATTTGAGGACTTATATGGCGATTGTGCAAATTTCATTGGCTCAGGCGATTGTCTTTTGAACGTTTTGTTTTCTAGATAGCATATTTCGAAGATATTTGGGGGTTTTCTGGGAGCGAATTACTTCTAAAACTTGGAAAATTTGACCTTCGATGACCTCTGGTGACGCTGAGGTTTTGAGAACGTGAGCGAAAAAAAGTCGATTGAAGGTGTTTTGGAATGGATTTTTGATAAACAGTTCGAATGGGTGTCTTTTGTTTTGGTCTAACCGGTGCCATGGGAGCCGAGTTAGAGGGGTTGTTCACACACCCCCCCAGTCGGCGAAGGAAATGCGAGGCCCAGTTGGGGCGCCGGGTTAACGAGGTCACGCGTGGAAGAAAAATACAATTTGCATTCTTATACTTGCTTCAGAATAGTGATTAAGATCGAAAACTACCACATTAGCCAGGTTTTTGTTCGATTGGTGCGCATTTCAAAATTTTCTCCCATAGATTTATAATGGGAGGGTCTAAAGAAAATTGAACGAGTGACCTCAGGTCACCGATATAAAAAAAAATCAAAGATATTACGAACTGTAGATTATCGAAGGCCTGCATTTAGCAACTGTGAGTTTCAAACTGTTTGGTTCACCACTGTGGGTCTTCGCAGATTGTCAAACTTTACAAAAACGTGACTTGGAAGGTCAGGTTCATTTCAATGTGACCTGACAAACGTGACCTTGAAGTTTAGGAAAGGTATTTTTTTTTAGAATAAGTATGTGGTTAACGAGTTGATGCGCAATCAGCAGCTATACAGAAATTTGGCGGCGCTACGCGCCGGCGTTTTTCCGCTAGTCCGGAAAAAACTGGTGGGGGGGCGATATCCGCCCCCCGTCGTGCGAGGGTGCGGACGACGGTGCGCAGAAGCCCCCCCGCGCGGCGTAGGGGGAGGGTAAATATTACCCTGCCTCCCGTATTTCTGAATGACTTGAAAACTGTAAACTAGATAACGACGTCAAAGTTTCAGTACCTTATCCAGCATCAATTTGACGTCTTCCTAAAAAATTCCATGGAAAATAATTCAGAACTTTGGGAGATAATGACGTTTTGATGACGTCATGTCATGCCATTTGGGGTTGATAAATGTATTTGAATAACGATAAATGTTTGATGCATCGTAGAAAACATAGCTTTAATGCAAATTGCAAACGCAAAAAAGGAATAGAAAGACAATTTAATTCTCTACAAAATGGCAGTTTCAGATTTCCAAAATTTGGGGGTTTTGATCCCCAAAATAAAAAATAAACATATTTTTTTCAGAAATTTCCCAAAAAAAATGATTTTTTCAAAGTATTTTAAAAACCGGAATTAATATGAGAGAACCAAGTGTAATACATACCCAAACCAAATTTCAAAGTAATATCTTCATTTTTCAGTGACTGATTACTCTCCAAGCATAAGTAGGTAATGACGTAATTTTTCAAAATTACATTTTTTTATTTTTTGACCTGATACAGATATATAAATGTATTTTTTGTGTTTATGAGACAAAACTGACTTAAAAACATGCATTGTTTATTCATATTAGTCAGTTTCCAGTTTTGACCTTAGATGACCTGATCTTCACCTTTTATGGGGTCAATTTGTAAAAAAGGCTGTTGCCATCGATTTTTACGTGCAAAATAACCCCTATAGCATGTGTCACAAGACTTTCTTTGACCTCTTCGTGACAGTGACCTTTTGTGACTTGACCTTGACCTTGACCTTTGCATGCAAATTCATTTTTAGTTAATGCAGGAGATGTATTACACATTTTTAAAGCTTTATGTGCGTTGATAGTCTTAATCAAAGAATTATAATTGAAAGTATGAACCATTAACTCAATTAACTCGAACTTTCCATATGACCTGACCGACATTTGACCTAACTTGACAAATTTCGGGTATGCATTCGAATTCAGTTTCATTGAGAGCTTTCGATCACCCCTTGCGGCGTCTCGCTGCGGTTATTGGTTCGGAAGATAAGGGGTTTTGGACCCCAAAATAAAACTAACATATTTTTTCAGAAATTTTCCCCCCCCCCAAAAAATAAAAAATCCCCCCTAAGCGCCGCTCGTTCGGATGAGACCCCTACGCGCGCGGGTTTACAGCGAGTCCTGATAGCTGTTCGTATACACACATAACTCATGAATACTAGGAGCCTGGACTTAACCGTCTGCCGTCTTCAGCTCCGACTCGACACCCACGGATAAGGGCATCGTAATTTCTGCTTGCAATGAGACATGTAAGCCTTCAACTGGGTAAAGTTTGAGGCTCAAGTTCTCTCCTCCGGTCGTTCCCGCGCCTCGACTAAATCTGTGGTCGCCTCCACCAACCTTCCAACCGGTAGAGCAAAACCTCCGCGCTCGAGAGCGGTGTGAGGTGGTGGGTGAAAGTTAGCGTTACGCGACGACAGTTCTGGCGCACTGTCGCGCATTAGTGGCCGTTTTCACGAAGGATTTATTTTTACCTGGTAGTACCCGGTAGTACCCGGTAATATTGCATGCGTTTTGGGTAATTGAGTTTAGGAACACGGCTTTTCCCAGATATTTTTGGTATCAGTTGAAACTTTATGAATTCATATACAATTATCTGCTCTTACAATGCGATATTTCCTGTTAGTTTTCCTTGTTACCTTGTTGATCAAATGCATCAACAAATATTACCGGGTACTACCGGGTAAAATTGAATCATTCGTGAAAACGGCTAGTGGCGCGTTGTCTATACTGTTTACATTGGAAATTTCCACCGTCCGTTCCGGTGCTCTGCTCCACGGCACCTCAACCGACGTTATTCAAACCTGTTTCATTTTAGGGTGCTGGAACAGCTCCAGGGCTGGAATGCCTCCAATACACTGCAATACATGGCTTCCGCGAAAAGACGCATATTTAGGAGAATACCCTCATAAGTAATTTGTACCTTGCACCCGAAAGCAAACCGAGACAATATCGCATGCTTCCGACCATAAACATTCAGAACTAACCAATGTCCAAACTGAATACAACACAGGAGATTATCTCCTTTATTTCCAGCGGTGGCTTCCTCCAACGTGGTATTAAACCAACACAACTGCATTAACACACAAATATAAGAGTGAGGATTTCGCACGTTGTGCATTTGGTGTCTAACATGCGTTCAAACCTGTTGAAGTACATAGCGCGCTGATTCTGCAATGTAGGTTTTAGTTATGTCATTTTCCAAAAAATGTGCTGACCGATACGTCTCCGATACCGAGTGAGAGACTTTCGGTTGAGGCCAAATACCGACCGATAAGTATGGGTTTAAACTTGAAGCAAAGAATGTCCAAAATTTGACCGATTTTTAAATCTTAAACTTATTTAAACGCACTGGCAAAAATAGCCTTAACATCATAGTTCATAAAACACACATAGGTACACCGTTTCCAAAAATACAATATAATTGTGAGAAAAGGAACCAAATCAGGGGCGGATCCAGCGGGGGGCTGCAGGGGCCGCCCCCCCCCCCCAGGACGCCAGAAGTGCGCCCCCACGGGCTGTCCGTCGCCGGGCGCCGCCAGGCGCCCGGCGATGGACAGCACGTGAGCACCCAGCGTCCCTATGCTGACTACAGGGCGCCCCTCAGACCACTTTGGCGCCTCTATCAGAATTACAGGGCGCCCCTCAGACCACTCGGTGCCCTTGTCAGGATTGCAGGGCGCCCCTCAGACCACTTGGGGACCCTTATCCTGAATGCAGGGCACCCTTGTCAAGATAACAGGGCGCCCATCAGACTACTAAGCGTCCCTATCAGGATTACAGGGTGCCCTCAGGCCACTTAGGCGCCCCTATCCTGGCTGCAGGGCGCCCTTGTCAGGATTACAGGGCGCACCTCAGATCACTCAGCGTCTCTGTCATATTTACAGGGCGCTCATAAGCCTACCCAGCGCCCCTGTTAGGAGCAAAGGGTGCCCCTCAGACAACTAAGTGCCCCTGTGAGGATTACAAGGCGCCCCTCAGACCACTTAGCGCCCCTGTCAGATATGCAGGGCACATGTGAGACCACATAGCACCCTTTTCAGGATTACAGGGCGCCCCTCAGACAACTCGGTGTCCAATTGTCAGGATTGCAGAGCGCCCCTCAAACCACTTGGGGAGTGGGGACCCGTACCCTGACTGCAGGGCGCCCTTGTCAAGATAACAGGGCGCCCGTCAGACTACTAGGCGCCCCTATCAGGATTACAGGGTGCCCTCAGGCCACTTTGGCGCCCCTATCCTGACTCAGAGGTGCAAAAAGTGTCAAGATGATCACGAACACAAACACAAAACGCAAAATTAGTCACAACTCTCAGCATTATGTATATCTCTTTCGAACATTTTTTTTAAAAGATGACCGCAGGTCCAGGGTGAAGTTTTCCTATCAGGGCCCAATCTCACCAATGAGCCCAATCTCACCAAATGCCAGTGAATTGGTAAATACGGCATATGGGTGCCCGGCCGGGCAAAATTTTCCGCGACCCGGGATCGAACCGGCAACCTCCGTATTACCAGACTAGCACTCTACAGTCTACCGACTGAGCTACTTAGACCACACGATGAGTCGAACTAAGCACCGTTCTTAAAGAAATGCAGTACTCTGAGCACTCCACTTACGGAAACTAAACGAAACAGCATTTTAGTGAGACTGTTCACTCTGTTAATGGGTCAATCGTACCTAACTACCGTCATTATAATTATCGTCTTTTTTCTCTATTCTGTCAAGCACCCAGGACATGAACAACATTATTGCATCAAGGGTGTTGAATATGCAGGATATTCCTTTAAGTAAAAGCCTGTTTAAGAAATGTCTGAAGCTCATTTTCATTGATGAATATTAACCATAAGATAACAATAACCTGAACATATATCGGTTCAACATCTCCCGTCCTACTAATTGTTTTCATTCTTTA
>VOPJ01002395.1:0-52448 GCA_014673585.1 Semibalanus balanoides
CGAAATATTCTTTCCTTGACTTAGCTGGGGACAGTTCAACGCGTTTTTTACAGTCGACTACGGGGGATTTTAGCGTCCACTGGAGGGAGGGGGGACTTCAAGGCACCACGGGGGACAAATCCTCCCGTTAACATGTTAGAATAGGCCTTCATGCAACTTCTTTTCGTTTTGAAACGCTTAGTTCAACGTGATGAAAAAGTACGTGGTAACGTGGCAAATTCATGCATTATGAGGTGAACTTTTAAGCTTCCATGTTAAACACACCAAGTTATCAGTAGGCTGCGGGATCGATAAACTTACATCGACTCTGAATCAGACTCTGGCTAAAATTATTGACTCTGACTGACTCTGACTCCAATGACAACACCACCACTGGGGCCTGGGTGTATAGAAGAAGTGGAATAAGTGGTAAGCTCCCCAAAAATAATCGGTCTTGCTTTTTTTGCTCCCTGCCCCTCTTGTTTTCTTGTTTCCTGGCTCTCTCTCTCTCGCTCTCTCGCTCTCTCGCTCTCTCGCTCTCTCTCGCATCCTCCTTCTCATCGCTTCTCTCTATACTTTCGTCTCTGCCCTCGCTCTTTCTTCTACGCCTCTCTCGCTCTTCTCTCGCTCTCTCGCCTTTCTTTCTCCGCTCTCTCTCTCTCTCTCTTCTTCTTACTCTTCTCTTTCTCCTCTCTCTCTCTCTCTCTTCCTCTCTCTCTCTTCTCTCTCTCACTCTCTCGCGTCTTCTCTCGCTCTGGTGCTCTCTCTTCTCTCTCTTTCTCTCTCTCTCTCTCTCTCTCATCTCTTCTCTCTTCTCCTCTCTCGCTCTGCTTTTCCGCCTCTTCTCGCTCTCTCTACTCTATACTCGTTCTCTCTCGCTCTCTCCGCTCTCTCTGCGTCTCCTCTTCTCGCTCGCTTTCGCTCTCGTATTTGCTACTCTCTCCTCCTCTAAGCACTGATGACCTCGACATCATTACTACTGGTACTATTTGTAAAACGTGCACCATCTTCACAGTCAAAGTCGCTGCGGCTCTGGGTTGGAGTGTCTTTAGAGGTGACGGGTTCTGTCTCTCTCCCAACCCACAGTGTTAACGCTCTGTCAGTGTGTCTACATAGCGGTGATTGGTGGTGACTGGCGCTCTATCTCACCCTCAGTCCGATGATGAACATCAAGTCAGCCCGCACCACCTCCCGGACCCAGCTGAAGCAGCAGCTGATGCGGCAGCAGGCGGAGGAGCAGGAGGCGAGGGAGCGGCAGCGCCACCTGCTGGAGCTGCAGCGACAGCAGCAGCAGTCGCAGCCGCTGCCCACCCCGCAGAGCGCCGCACCCCGCCTCCATAGCGTCGATGTGCCCAACGAGGTGTTGCAGGTAGGTGTGATGTGCTCGTGACACTCGGGGGCTGTACGGAACAGGGGGAGGAACGCCAACAAGCCCCACTGGCGCCATACGCTACAGGTGAGGGGAAGTGGAACGGCCCATCTTTGGTGTACAGCAAATCACACCGGGATGCACGTTACGGTAACGCTTCTGGTCTGGCTGTGGCTTCAGCTGAGCAGAAATATATTAGACATACAAAACGATTTGACTGGTAAATCTGTGACGCAGTCTAGGTGCATCGGCCTGAGGTAGTGTTGCTCTTATATAGTCGTGTGGGGGGGGGATGTGGTCTGGTGCGTTTGCGGGGGTTGCACACTGTTGTGGATTAGCATGCATGTTTGTCACGTGAGACGGAAAATGAACTAATTTGGGGCGTTTTGGTGGTCCCCCCCCCCAAAGGGCGCAATAAGTCGCTCCTAAGTGCTTCTGCATCCTTTCCTTTACTGCCTTTTGCTTTTCTTGTTTTGTGTTTAATAAAAACAAATACGTCAATACGGTACAGACGGCTGAACGTGTACTAGCCCGGAACCCCATCGGTGCTATACGTCACAATAGGGAGTGGAGGGACGTCTGTCTACGCTACTCGCTGGGAGGAGTCGGTAGCGTATCGTGAGTGTTCTGCGTATCGGCGATTTATCGGCGATTTCTACATTGCCCAAGCGGCGATAGTACGCGGCAGGTCTGATTTAATCACGCTCGTGAGTGAAGGAGTGGGCACACCGCAGCGCAGCTAAAAATGTGAATGGATACCTGGTAGATGTTCTTCGCAGCCTGTCTCTACCCGCCAGTGTATTCAGGTTCGGTAACCAGGCAACTGAGCGTGTCCACTGTCCAGGTGCATTACCTTACAGACCCATCCGTACGTGCATGCGTACCCGCTGACCTTATCGGTTAAGCCAGGGGTGAGTCTAAGGGGTGTATCAAAATCTCGCCCTCTGCGATGGTCGTTTTGGATCCGTCAGGAGTTTCAGTGCGCTGCGTGAGTCTCTGCCAGATACTCGTTAACTGCCTGCGTCGCCCGGTCTCCTGCATCGCGACTAGTGGTGACAATTGGTTACTTGGTAACCGAAAATATTGTGTGACTGATTTGGTAATCGTTCGGTCAAGATAATACATTTTTGAACACTTTTCGGTCAGCCTAATCTTAAGCAATGCACTTTTTCGTCACCCTCTACGCATTATATTTTCTATCCAGCATATTGATGCTTTATTTGCTCGCAATTTAATCAACTTATATAAATACTAAATAGAACACATCATTATTATATCAAGACAGAAGACATTGCTCACAAGGGTAAGTGAGCTCCACGAAAATAAGTATTATATGCACTTTGCATTATACAATATATGTACAGATTAATTACACCTCCGCCACATACAATTTCAAAAATTTGTCAAATTTTTGATTTTTTCTGCTTCAACCAAAATCGGTCGGTATTATTTGGACATCCAAAGTCCCTCCTGCTTGGTATTATTGGATTGGTATTGATCAGGAATTTCTTGGAAAAGGACATCACTCCTGGCCAGCTGTGGTCTAGTCTCCGCGGTTCGATCCTGGAGTGGCACGTTACCGCCTGACCTGCCCGGCCAACTGAGCTCCTCCGATCAGTCCGTTCAGTCTCAGGTGCAGCGTGCCACTGGCCGGCCCTGGTCGCCTGCGACTAGCCAGGGGCACTGATCGCTCACCAGCCGCTCTGACAGCCGCGTGCTCAGCACGCGCCAAGCTCGTGGATAGCCCGTGCTCAGCCCGTGCTGAGCCCGTGCTGAGCTTGTGGCTGACTCCTTTTGAGCTCGTGGAGGGCTTGTGACGAGGTCGTGCTCGTGATAGTTCTATGAACAGTTCAGTGATATAAATATTGCAGTTGACTCCCTGTAATCAAGAAGAATTGAGATACTAAGCTCATTGCCGACTGTCATCGCGTTAAAGCCGCGGGAGAAGCGATCGGAGCCGTTGGACTGCTGTGAAATCTGCTGATTACCAACCAAGAGAGAGCCAACGTGGGTCGTGGCACGGGGTTCACTGTTCTCGCAGCAGTGTTTGGCATCTAAAGGATCTTTCTGTGGTCCTGCTTGTCGTATTGCCGGAAACACAACTATATTTTGAGCTGATAAAACGTTATCTTGTGCTGACCTTTGACCTGTGACCTGTGTCCTGTGTCTTGTGTTCTGTGTCCAGTGTCTTGTGCTCTGTGTCCTGTGATCTTTGACCTGTGTCCTATTGCTTGCAGCCTGTGACCTTTTATTTGATTTGATCTGTGACCTGTGACCAGTCACCCATGACATGCGACCTGTGACCCATGACCCTTGACCTGTGACCCCTGTGTCCTGTGACCTGTGACCCCTGTGTCCTGTGACCTGTGACCCCTGTGTTCTGTGACCTGTGATCAGTGACCCATGAAATGTGACCTGTGACCCATGATCCTTGACCTGTGACCCCTGTGTCCTGTGTCATGTGACCTGTGACCTGTGTCTTGTGTCTTGTGCTCTGTGTCCTGTGTCCTGTGACCTGTGACTTGTGATCTGTGACCTTTGACCTGTGAGCTGTGACATGTGATTCATGGCCCGTGACCTTTGAACCGTGACCTTTGACCCGTGACCCGTGACCCATGACATGTGACCTGTGACCTATGGCATATAACCTATAACCTGTGACCTGTGACCAGTGACCAGTGACCAGTGACCCGTGACCCGTGACCCGTGACCCGTGACCCGTGACCCGTGACCCGTGACCCGTGACCCGTGACCCGTGACCCGTGACCTGTGACCTGTGACCTATGACCTGTGTTTCCGTCCAGGTGGAGACCCGGCTGCAGCACCCGACGCGGTACCACATGCTGCAGAACCAGAAGCGCCAGGTGCGGGAGTACCTCTCACACTCTGCCGAGGAGTCTCCGCCTGCCACGGCACCGCCGGAGCCGCCGCAGATCATGTCACCCCTCTCCAACCAGACCAGCACCACCTCGGAGGCTACCGAGGTCAGTCCGCCACCGGCCTGCCGGCCTCGGCAGAGGCTAGCCGCAGCAGCCACAGCTCACTACAGCGCTACAGCGTACAATGTACTAACACTACATTACACTGACCAGTATAACTAGGGCGCTGCATGAGAAACACCGGGACAGGACTAAGGCTATGTTCAGAGTCAACTACCGAAAACATCACCTCAAATTTCTTAGAGTGTTACATTTAAATGTTTACTAATACATTCGTTGGAGGTTGGGATTCAAAATGTGCTTTTAAAACTCAGGTACCTAATTCCTACATGGTTGTTAAATTAAAATAGCATGCATATGGAGACTTAACCACGGAGAACGTTATTCCATATTCGCATTATACAAATCTGAGTTCGCATTTCTAATAGGCAGCATAGGTCACTGATTGAGCATATTGTGGATGTCGTGAGGTTGGCTTGTCAACAATATAACGCCGGCGTGTCAACAATATAACGCCACCGAAGCCACTGCAACCACAGAAGCCACACACAAACATCATACAACTGAGAAAAGGAATCAACAGGTTGCAGCGACGCGGTGGTCAGTCTACAACCACTGGCGGATGCAGGGGGAGGGGCAATACAGCCGTAGCCCCCCAAAGCCTGGAAGGAGGGTCCAATATGTCTTTTGACCCCCTCCAAAACGGAAGTTACCAAGAACGTTTTAACGATTTGAGTCTGAACGTTTCCACAAAAACTTAATTACATGTCGCATTTTTTAGATACCTTTAAACCAGAAAGACTGAATATCCGAAATAAAACGACACACGCGTCCATGCCGTGGTTCGTGTTGGACACAAGGGCGACACCACCTCCCGAAAGGTGTGTGTGTGGGGGGGGGGGGACGGAGGCATTCTGAATAGAGGTGGCAAAACGTGGACCCGAGGACCCGGTCTCTAGACCCAGTCTGGACCCAGTTGGTCCCAGACTGGGTCCCGCCAAATGACACCGGGTACAGATTGGGTCCAACTTGTGTCATGCTAATTTCACGCAAGTACGAGCTGACACGCAGGTGACACACGTGACACACACGCAGGTCTCGCTATTTTCGAAGAACCTTAGGGGGCATCCAAACGCCTCCGGCACGGCGCAGGTTAAATGGATTAAATACGAAAACAAATGTTTCCCAAGTGCATGTAACGATTTATCCATGCGAAATTTTTCAATCTGAGTAGTTTGATAATAGGAATAGGTTAAAAGAATCTTAGCCACAATAAAACAAAAAACGTAGCCAGGTGGATCATCGAGACAATATCCGCTCTGGTGGGGTCAAAATGACTTTTTCCACCAACTCAAAAACTATTTAAGTTAAACAAAAAAACAAAGTTAGAAGGGCTAGGAAGACGCGAAAGAACTTACGAAAGCTCAGAACAGGTCAACCAAAGTCACTGCAGACTGCATTCATTTTTTTTTGTCTCAGTCAATGTTGAGTTCGTTAGAGGTCACAAAGGTCAACTTTAGTAACTTATAAACCTCTGTCTCAGAGACTCCAAATTATCTCAAAAGTAGAAAAGTTGGAGAAAAAATCGAAAACACGTATAAATGTAATCACAAAAACTGTGGTCGATGTCAATAGTTTTGGCTCGAGAGGGCATCTCAGGTTACGCTGTACATTTTTTTTTAACCTAATACGCATAGAACAATGACAATGACATCATTGTGTTTATCTATTCAAGACATTTCGAACCATATTCATGGCGTCCTGGCAATGCTGGTTTTTTCGTTTCATGGCCTGGCCCCGGAGAATAAAATTATTATGTGGAGAGTACAATTTTATTGTTAGGATAATTTCTATTTCCATTTTTGCAAAACTATTTCACTGGGAAATTTAAATGTTAAATAAATATTAAAATATATTTTAAATGTAATAAATATTAAATTAATGTGTGTACAATATAACTTATATTTTAACTACAATGTCGGTAAGATCAGGTGAAAAGAGAACAACTTTACATTAAAAAGAGAACAGCATTATTTGGACGCAAAAAATCCATAAAAATGCCAAAATTTAGGGGCTTTGTCATGGGTAGGTCAAACAAAACATTTGACTTCAGGTTAAGGCCATTTGGTGGCTCAGTTAGGTATATACATCATGGATCATGATTCATGTTACGGTGTTACACAGTGGAAGATGCGTCTCGAGGAGAAAATACACAGTGGTGTCGGTCTCAGTTTCTATCTTTTTTATCTTTCAAGGGTTATTGGCAAAGAAGCGCCAGTGACCTCTGATGAACTCAGCTGACCTTGCAAGTGTTATTGAGAAACAACTGCTCATGTTTCGTCAGGAATGAACTAAAATATCATTATCCCGATGGAATTGGTCTGAACTAATGTGTATCCTCTGAAAAGGAAGCATTTTTATATTTTTATGTTGACATAACGTTGAAGTTACGAAGTTGATCTAACCATAGGTTACCGCTTACCGATATATCTAATAACACATTAGAAATATTTGTATTGAACAATGTACATACTTTTGATCTGATGAAATACAGTGATTTTCCAGTTAATCAATCGAGCCCTGTGCCATTTTAGTGACTACGAATTTGTGGGAGGTGAAGTCACTTGACGTGACCCGGTGACCCGACCTGTGATTACACAAGGTCAAAATGTAACACAATGTAAGTAGTTAATTCCCAAAGAGTTGTGTCAGATTCGGCGGCACTGCTCGCTGTCATTTTTCTGCTATTTCTGAAAAATGGACCTCATTTGGCCTTCCACCGGTTTCCCCCGGGGGTCCAAAGTCGTATGGTAGCATGGGCGTGACTTCTCGTACTTGCCCATAGGTTACATGTTAAAAGGCCACTTTTTCAGCCAAGTTTTCGAGACTTTCTTCAAGGAAATATATCAAGTTGCATCATAGAAATAAAAGGTTGAGCGTGTTTATTTCGAATTTTTTGGGTCAAAATGTCAAGCCCAACCAACGGTTCTCGAGTTATTAGCCAAAGTATGCACTATCGCGCCGTCCCGCCGTACTACTTTTTGTCATACAAGGTGGCCGCGTCATAAGAAACTCGGCCAATGGAGGTCGCAGGGACAAGTGCTTACCATGTACGATGATATATGAAGGTTGTGATCGGAAACAAAAGCGGCCATACTGTCGCGAGTATGAATGCAGCATATCCTGGTATATTATTATAGTGTATTTAGTGTATTTTTGTATTCTAATGTTTAAGTGTATTTGTAGTGTATTTCTGTATAAGTGTATTGTAGTGTATTTCTAGTGTATACAAAACAAACTTTGGAGTACCCAGTGTATAGTGCCCTGGGTTTCCCCCTAAAAAAGCCGTTAGCTGGATCCGCCAGTGTCTACAACTCCACATGCTTAGTTCACTATAGTGAATATCACCCAGTGAGTGACTTTGGCCTGTTGACCTTTCAACCTGGTTTGCGACCGTGTAGCAGCATTTTGCCTACTTCTCTCGTCTTCTACTGCAGTCTGCATTTATCACAGACCCTGACATCTGTGGCCTGATTTATACCGGCTGCGGTCAGAAGCGAGGCTATATGACAGGCGACACCATATGTCACCTGGTATCGGCCGGAGAATTTACATACTCCAGTCGGCAGCCGACGCCATATTGGTGACCCTGAGCTGCCCTTCGTACCATAAACGTCCCCTGAAACACTCCCTGCAAAACGGCGCTGCCCACGAACACTACGCGTATAACGAAACCACTGAAATTAGAATGCTCCTCATGAATCCTGCGCGTCCTTGTCTGTCCTTCAGCGCTGCAAAGGGGAGGGCAGGTGGCGTGTGCTTGCAAATGGGGTTCACCGGAACCCGCGCGCCGCCGTGCGTGTGTGCGCGCGCGGTGCAGGCTATCAGGCCGACCGATCGGAGGTGGGTGTCCGTCGTCGGGACAGCGGAGGACAGCCACGCCACCAGGACGGAGGACAGCTGCGCCGTCAGAACAGAGAACAGCCGCGCCGGCAGATAAGCCCTCTGTTCTCCGTCCGCTCTTCTTCTGCGAACGCTGGGCTGCAGTGCAGAGAGTGCAGTTGCCGAGCGGAGGGAGACGCGATAGAAAGTGGAGGGATTGATTCTCTGGACTGAGTTCGGGGACTGTAGCAGCAGGTCTGGTGTGCGTTAGACTGACGGGGGTGGGGTTAGTGGTGGCGGAAGAGGAAGGAAGACAGTGGGACAGACTGTCCACATCTTCAGGTAATTTCAGAGTTTTGTATATGACTCTTGCATGGTTAGAATCGGAAATGTGTTTTGCACCCCCCCCCCGCAATCCCTGACTGCATTCAGCCGTTGCTGGGCTGGGGAGGGGTGGGTGGAGGAGGGGGAGGGTCAAGGATGCGGACACAACCAGAGGCTGGATGTGTAATGTATGCAAAACGAAAACACGGAGAAGGGACGTAAGATATGATGCATTTGCAGCTACATGCTTTGTCATGTCCCACTCAATTCACAACTGTAGACTGAAACCACTTCGCCTGAAATATCAAGCCTGACCCGGTAACAGAGCCCAAACCAACTGTCTGACATTTAAATGTAAGTACATTTTTCGAAGTGGTTACTTTTTCGAAGTGATGTTTTTTTTTCGAAGTGATGTTTTAAAATGTGTTCGTACTTACCTTCGCTTTTTTATATCCGAGCAATTAGAAGCCTGTAATTCAGAGGAATTTGAAACCCTTTCTTATTGGGGCCGCCCGGTCCCAATAAGAAAATAAGAAAACAACAAGAAATAAAAACCCATGAATATTCAGTTGCTAGTCCTGTCCGCCGCACATGTATATCGCGAAAAAAGTTCCGAGCCCGAACATTTACTTGACGATTTTTGTTAAAAGTTGTTTCGGACATTTCAGTGGAACTTCGTCTAGAAAAAAACATTGGCATTGCACCTAAGTCCTAAGGCACAACAAATCGTACACTTTTGGGCGAAGTATACCTACTTTATTGTGTTAGAGAAATGTCGATACGAATACAAGTGCTATGATACAGCCAACAATATTATGTTTATCTGTAGTGTTTTTGTAAGGAAAATACTTAATATTATTTTTTTATTTACGGGCGAGCGTGAAGCACTGGCGAGTTCTCACTAAATAGGTACGGTATTTTACTCATATTTAAGCGGCCGACCAAGCCCGACCCGACCCGGCCCGACTGTAACGCTTTTCAGAAGCTTATATTTTTGGAATCCCGCATCCGATTGACAAGCGGTCTTCACCATCTGATAGCCCCATTCAATCCATTATGTTATTTACATGTTTCGTCTCACGTGAGGGGTCAGCATGGCGCATGGCACGAGCCACGTCAGAAGTGCCAGAGAACGTTATCCTGCTATAGCTGAGAAACGGCTGGACCGATTATGCTGAAATTTGGTGTGTGCTTTCAGACTACACCATTAGTAATGTTGCGCAAGTCAAACTGTGGGTCAAATTGCACGTGCGCACGTGCACACCCCTGATCCGTGACTTGGAAGCGGCTGGAATGATCAAAATTATTTTTGGTGTGCGGTTTGAGACCGCACCACTGGAAATGTTGCTTAAGTCAAACTATGGGTCACACTGCACGTGCTTACGTGTTTACCCCTGTTCCGTACGTAACTCAGAAACGACTGGAACGATTCAGCTGAAATTTACTGAGTAATTAAGCATAGTGATTGCAAAAAGTTGAGCCAGGCAAATACTATAAAACAAATCAGTCTTCTAACTCGGCTCATATGACACGTAGAAAAAAACCTGTTCGAACCGTCATCAACAATCGTTTCGAAACTATTTCATGTTTTTTTTGCTCACGTCAATATTCAGGTCACCAGAGGTCATCAAAGGTCAAATTTTCCAGTTTTAGGACATCGCTCCAGAAACCCCCAAATATCTCGGGAACTATGCTATCTAGAAACAAACGAGAAAAAAAATCGAGCGGTCATTGAAAATTTTGAAATGACCCAGTTGCCCTCAAAATTTGACCTCAGGTCAAAATAGTTTTTAAGGTCGAGAGGTCATTGAGAAATAATCATAAAAAAAGAAACATTTTGTAGATATAACCTGATGACTTAATGCATCCTTAAAGGTTTGGTCATTTAGTCAAAATGCTGATTTTTGGGGAAAAAACATATTTTTGCAAATTACTTTTCACTTAATAAAGATAACTCAATACTGTCTACGCCATCGTATTTGTCTTGTCAAGGCGCTTTGAAATGTGTACATTTTAACCATGTTAAGTCAACTTAAAAAAATGACCTCAGGTCAAGTTCAGGTGGTGACTTAAGTAGGTCATGTTGCATATTAAGAGACATGTCTCGACGAGACAGACAAATACATTGGTACATTGATGAAAGTTGCACTTCTCTATCTGCATTATTTCGAGACTTATTGACGAAAAGTTGCTGGTGACCTCAGGTGACCTCAGATGACCCCGTATGGGTCACTGAACGATACCTGCACTTGAACCATACATAATATCCTATGAGAACATAATCCAGAAGGAAATGGACTGACATCCTCGAAAAAGAAAGCATTCGAATATTTCTCTGTTGATTTATAATGGAATGGTCACAAAATTGACTCGACCTCAGGTCACCGATATAAAAAAGAGATGAAAATTTTGTAGATGCTGATGACTTAATGCAATCATTAAAGTTTTATATCGATCCGTTGAAAACTGTGGTCATGGCACGACCGCAAACTTTTTAGGAGGTGGGGTCACTTGACCTGACCTGGTGACCTGACCTTATCCGACACGAAACTTGAATTTTCGAAAAATGTGCGGAAAGGATCAATGATAAATTAGGCAAAATTTGTCGACGCTTCGCGCCGCCGTTTTTTGCTATCTCGAAGAAAAAAAACGCAGGGGGGGGGTGTTCAAAGCCTAGTGGGGCGCGGGTTAAGATGCTCCTTTACCATTTTGGCTCGATCAGTATTCAATTTTAACACATTTACGAATGGTGGCATTTGGGTCATTGACATGACCTCAGAAGTTACCTCTTCGTCACAAACAACACGCTCGTTTTCTAATCGAAGCTCTAGCTCAATTAGGGGCAAAACGCCAGGGGGTGGGGTTCGTACCCCTCCTGCCCGGTCACGTAGTGACCGGGCAGGAGATATGACGTAATGACCGGTACCGTAGTCACGTTTTTCTTGCCCTACCCGGGCGAGGGTTACTGGTGTTTGCTTATGACCTTTTCAGTTTTCTTGATATTTCAATGGGAGAATAATGCATATTTATTATATTAATATAACACTTCGGCACCACTCGTTGTAAAAATTGTGCTCATTTGACAATGATCCGTGCTATAAATAATGACATTTTTTATATTAAGTTCAGTATTCTTTGATGTGATCATCAAGTTAATTATTTAACATAAAAATAAATGGCATGTACTTGATATGAGGTTATTGGTGAATTTCGTCTGTCACATTCATTGGTCAGTAGCTATTGATGCCAAGGTCGCCGCCGCTTCCGAAAGTTGGGGGAGACGGAGGGCCGGAGACATTCTGAATTCGATTCTTTCCATGTAACGCCCATAGGCGTAGTGTTGAAATCTGAAAATGCTGGGGGGGGGGGAGGCAGGGGTGGGAGGACGTATCCCCGCTTCGGACGCCCATGGTTGATGCTAACAAGAAGATGATAGGGCACTCCGAGGCTCCAATACTAAAATTGAAGGACGTTTTCGGTAGTAAGAATGAAGGACCTTCAGTGGCGGATTCAGAACGGTAGTTTGGGAGGGGCCACGGGTGGTTGGGGGGGAATGTCCTAAAAGTCTCTTATAGTCATGAAAACTCATCGGATGCCGCTTGCTTATGCATCGATAGCTGATTTAAAACAATCTTTCCTTTGTAAAAGTTGCTTAGATTTTCTTTTATATCAGGAAATGCGTCAATTTTGCACCGATTTCAGTCTTTTGGAGGGGGCATGATCGGATTGCCCCCTGGATCCGCCCCTGGATACTTTTATTGTACATTTATTTTTTTACAAATTGTATCCATTCGTATTTTGGAGGTAGGATTCCGACGACATTACGATCAGAGCGACATGCATATTTTAAGGTGAAGTTTGTGCGTTGGGATGATTAAACATGATTAAACACCTTTCACACTCCAGATTCATTCACCCTAAAAGGAAAGGCCTAACTCGAACACAGCATACGTCATTTATCACTTCTCTAAATGACGCTGTCAAGTATCATCATGGGAAATCATTGATTGTGGTAAAATTACGGATGGGTTAAATCTTTTCCACCTTTTTCCGCTGACCGTCTAAATTGGTCAGAATTACCATAGCTCTCACTGGGGTCAGGTCCCATGTATTCTTCTAATCAGAGTAGGAGAGTACATGGAGTCTCATAAAAAAATCGACTATGCTTATCAGATTTATTCCATGTTTCTCTTCAGCATGCCATTGCATCGACCAACTCCAAACTGCCCAATTTGAATATCAACCGACACCTCCCTCACTCCAAGCATCTTCAGCACTCGGACAATGCGCCTGCTGTCCATTACAATGTCGCCGGGCTTTCACAACAGGGGCTTCCACGAGCCCCTTATCTGTTAGCTAAGGCTGGCAACAGCGGCCGTACTCCCTGGGGTCGGCCTGTCCGTCAAGCCTGGACGCTGAACACGACCGCTCCACTCCCCTTTTCAAAATAGATACAGAAGATTGCCGGCCATGCAAAACCAGTTGGCGTCACTGCCGGGGCAGTAAAGGAGGGGCTCCTGCTGGCGACATGTGTGATGCGGCAGATACGTCGCATATCGCCGCCGCTCCCCTTGGGTGGCTGGTACGGGACCCATTGACGTCACAGTGGCACCATTAAGATGCCACCCTGGGGCATCTGCCGTATACAACCGCCAGCGAGTCGACCTCGCAGTCGCCCGACGCCAGCCCCGATTTATTGCTAGTGACAGCCACTCAATTCACCGGCCGACTGATTATCTGATTATCATGGCTAGAGATGCGTCTCCGACCCGGAAATCACTGCGGCAAATCAAGCCAGAGCCGTGCTGGACTATTTTTGGGGAGATCACGCAACTCAGGGGAAAAATGAAAGCCGACTCCATTTGGGCCCACATCATTTGTGTATACGTGATTCGATTGTTCATGTCTTATGTGCTGAAAAATACGATTTTGACCTTTGGACAATTTTAAAAAGGAACGTCAGTTTGAAAATAAGGTAATTGGCATTCCCCCCTAAAAAACAACAAACACAAAAACAATTATTTAATTATAACATGGAAACAAGAGGGAGTGGAGGCAAGAACGGTTAAAATTTTGAAATAATCGTTTATTGCTCATTTGTAAGCACCCTTTGCGTCCATCTATCTTAATTTGCATCATACAACCTTCTGTTAGGTCAAGTCGGAATCAAGCTTACAACTCATTCAATAGATGGCGTTAGTGCTGCTCCACCTGGCTGCACGACGATGGCTCCTGCAAAGCCTAGCTCCCGTCGATTAGTAACGCAGAAACATTCATTTGTTTAGTGTTTTTTAGTGGTGATTTCAAGCCGCACCTCTGCTGAGGAATTAATAAGTGCGTTACGGAACGATTGTTTTCGCTGCGGGGGCCTTGACTTCTGTCTCTGTCCTAAATGGTATGAGCTCCAGGGCGGAAAATGCCTCCTGTGTGCTAAACAAATGGTTCTTCATTCGTTTCCAACCATTTCCGTCGTTGTCCGTTCGATATTATACACGCTAAACGAAAATTACTGTTTGGCTTCCTTCATTTCTACGTGATCATTAGTGAAATATATTAACTTTGTGTTAAATGTTCTCGTCTGACATACTTAACTTGTCTCATGCAAAAGTGGTGCTATTGATACGCGCGGCGGTACTTTGTGTCTCTATGCATCTACACACAAACTTAGCGCAGGAGGAGAAGACAGATGGATATTTGGGATGGATCGAAGGGACATTTAGGACANTTCTGTCGAGAGCTATTGACATGGTGCTGCTGACCTCGGATGACCCTGTAGTGGTCACTGAACTAAAATTACACCTAGGCTATCAAGAATGACCTATGACAAGATGATGTAGAGGGAATTGGTCTGCTATCTTGCGTATCCTCGGAAGTCGGAATAAGAAGCATTCGAATATTTTCCAATTGACTTTTAATCGGGAGGTCACGAAATTGATCCGACCATTAATCCCTGATATAGAAATCCAAGATATACGAAATGCTATAACATATATATTTGACCTTTATGAAATTTGCAAGTTAAAATCCGATCATTAATCATAATCATAATCATAATCATGTATTTCGAAAACTCTTACTTGCATGGTTTTTCAGTATCCACGTAGGGAACATATTAGAGGTGAATGGACATCTCATATACATGTAAAACAAAAATAGCCACTTGTATTAAAAACCACACAATACATTCATAAAAAACGCCGCAGGTACTACGCACAGCTTTGTTTACATCAGCTTTCGTTCAGCCTTTCTAAAAAATCATTCTAAAACTGTGACTGTGGTACGACCGCAAACTCTTTGTAGACGAAGTCACATGACCTGGTCTGGTGACCTAGTCTGAGATGACCCAAGGCCAAGAAGTTACCATCAAGTGGGCAATTGATTCCCGAACAGCTATGCAAAATGGCGATGATGTGCGTCACCATTTTTTCACTATCCTCGAAAAACCTTACAGGGAGTGTCTAAACACCCCCTCCCCTAGCACAGCGAGGGTTAAATTAATTGCAATATGACGGGTTAAGTTGTAGTACCACAACAAGTGTCACCATCTGATTCCACATGCATTTTTACATAGGGGATTTGCGTGAAGATAAACAAACTCCTGTCCAATTTCCAGATTAAATTAATTTGGTTTGTCAATGCTTGTTTTTGGAAAGAAATACAATGGTAAAAATACCGTGCATCTTTACGGCAATTTGGTTGGTTAAGTAAAACTGACAGAACTATGTTTTTTAGCACATGTTTAGCCAATGCTTAAATGTACCCGAATGTGCGTGGAGATCAACTATGATATAATTGTAAAATCACTGTCAGAAGTAATTTAGTGATAATATCATCCGAATTCCCAATGAGCCGCGGAACGCCCGGCGGCCGCCCGGCCGGGGCAATGAGCGCTTTGTTCCGTAACGGGAGACTTTTTCGCATATAATTATCAACATCACTTATTTCAACCTAGACGACGGTGGTGTTAGCCGTCTTTACGAAGGATTTCTTCTCCGGGCGCTTTCCCCCGTAATCCCCGGTAATATTTGAGGCGTTTCAGGTGCAGTGTAGACCATATATTCTGTCCACTTCATAGACACCACCCAATGACGAGGCGCCCGGCGAATAAATCCTTCGTGAAAACGGCTATTGAGCGTCCATGCATTGACATTTAATGTGGCCTGCTTATAGGACAAGCGAGCTGTCGTATCAGGGGTGCATCCAAGGATGTGTCATCGTAGCCATTGTCCCTCCCGAAACGACTGAAGTCGGCCGAAGATTTACAGCACGTCCTGATTTCAAAGAAAATCAATTTTTGCCTTTTCACATAACATTCATTCGGTTAACGAAGCAGTTTTTAACGTAGAAGGAAGCGGAATCCGATGATTTATTATTATTATTACTTTGTCAGGCTTTTTAAAATCGGGTGCCCCAAATCTGTTCTTGGTTGTTCTTGATTGATTTTTGATGATCTTGATTCATGACGGAGTGGCGGGCCGCGGGTGTATGTGGGCACACAGTGAGTAAAACAGGGTGTTGCACGTTCGAAATACGTGGTATACAGCAAGGACTAGAGAGTGGCATCAGACGCACAACCTGCCTATGCTTCTACATGGGATCTCGTTCCAGTTCGCACTATTTACGCTGTGTCCGAACGTATCGGCATGTTCAGTGACTTTCTGCCGATTCGCTCCATTGGCTCCATCCTCCGGCTTACTTGATTGATTCATAAACGTGTTCCTGAGTGACTGAAGAAATATATCTTCCTTATTCGGTGTTCGCTCAAAGCCCCGTTCCGCCCTAACCGTTTCCCGCTGGCGGCGCATGGTTAACGGAGCGGCGGCGGCGGCGGTGGCGGCGGCGGTGGCTCGTGACCTTGTCAGGCCGTGCCGCGCGCGAGGTCAGGGGGCGTGACCGCCCTGAGAAAGAGAGAAACACGGTATATTTCTGACAAACTGCATATATTTGTGGGTTATCTCATACAGTACATAACATTATCCTTCGGTTTGTACTACAAGTGAAGTTGTACTACTAGCGAAGTTACAAGCGAGCTGTTCAGGGTCCTCGCCCAGAAGGCTGCACTCGGCGACACTCCTTCGAACATGGTCGCTTCCCAGTCCGGCTGCTGACCGCTGCGTGGTGGCCGCCGTGTGTGAGGGAGCGGCCCGCTCCCCCCGGCACCTGCCAGTGGCGGGCAGATCTGTCAGCGGCCGACAGATCTGACATACCGGGACCGGCTGACACGTGTCAGATCCATGTATGGCGAGGTGACGGTGTCAGGAGCCATGTCAGCCGCATGACAGAACTGACGGACAGCATGAATGAGACCCGAAGGCGAACTGAGCGGCGGACACGACAGCTTCAACGATCTCAATCCGTGTTCGTTAGTGTGGAGTATATCCCAGGGTAACTTCATAACTAGGTATCGCGGGTTTGCCGCTTCAACATGGGGCAATGGGTGCATGGTTTGAGAGCTGAGTATATGCAATTTGATATTGGATGAGGCGGCAATGCACTTAAACATTAGGAATTCCTGCTAACCGCATGCGACCAAACCAGCTACAGACACCGCTCTCTTTACGAAGTTCACATGGCTGACGCTGTTGCAATAAGGTGAGGCGGTAATGTACTTTATGCATAGAGGTTTCCTGTTAACTTCCTGTTAGTTGAGTTAACCAAACCTGCAGCTGACGCTGTAGTTCTTTGATGAGACTGCAATGTTCTTATAAGGCCTGTTTGTTCCCGTGGCACCTCTAACCTCCTCCAAGCTGCTCCAACCTGCTCCAGTCGTATCCTAATTGCACAGAGCAGTTGCAGTTGGGGCAACTTTGAGGTGGTTAGAGGAGGTTAGAGGCGCCACAGGAACAGACCCATAGTTATACATTGATTCCTTTTAACTCCTTGATATTTGGTATCTTCGGAATCGGATGACCAATCATCAGCTGGCTCGACTTTCTTGTGATGCCTCAAACCCGCGACCCCTGGGTAGACCCATACATTATTATTCTTTGTATGTATCCCGTTATTATTGTCCGATGTGTTTGGAATTCCATCATCCTGATGAGAGTGAAGCACTCCTATACAAAAAACTGAATTTAAAATGTATTTATGCGATATGATTGTATCTTGACATGGACCTAACGTCTCTGTTGGCGCTGGTTTCCTATTCCCCGCTGTTCCGAGACACTGATCAGTGATCATCTGACACAATCGAATGATGGCATTAGCAGTGCTACTCGGCCGCTTATTGTTGCCTCCTCCGATCCGGTCCACACATTCACGCTACTTTTCAAAGCTGCGCACGCAGAACAGTATGCGGGTAAGTCTGTGCGACTGCACAGTCACAGAAGAGGAAGAGGTAATTGCCGTTGCAGTCAGAAAATACGACGCTCAGTTAAACCCAGCCGATCGGGGGGGGGGGGGCTTTCTAAGCCGATCTGAGCATACGTAGCCCATTAAAAATGAATGCGTATGCTCTCTCCACGTAAGAAGAACCAGCCCATTTCCCTCGCGAGCGTCTGCCGACTCGGACGCGTTTCGCCGTACCACACGACACTACTGCCACCTACCGTCCACCTCGGCAAGCTTGGCGGTGGAGCCCGACTTGCCTTTGCTTTCGCCCTGCCGTCGCCGTTCCTCTATCCTGCCGGCCGTCAGGGCAGAGTACATCAATCCAGCGGCCGGCAGCGCGCACTCAGAGTCGCACACGCCGCGATGTCCTCCCTCGATTACTCCTCTGCAGTCTGCACGTCGCACGTTGGCGCTCACTTTCCAGAAGCGAGCGACCCTTACCGGTTCGTGCCAGTTTGCTGTTGCCAGGGCCCTGGCTGCACCCTCACCGGGTCCGGGGTCGCCGCTGTGACGTCACAGCGTCCCCGTAGTCCGCTGCGAGATCTGTGTCGCCTCGATTCGCCGCCGCCGGCAGGTGCTTTGACGGTTTTATGGCCGCGTGGCTGTCGGATGGATCGGGAATTAGCTGGCGGACATGCTTGAGGCGTAGATGGTATAAGTTGGGACCGTGTTTTTGCCGGAACGCTGATGGGACGATGGCTCGGCTACTAGTGCGTGCTACCAGAGTGATGGAGGCGCTTATTTGGAAGTTATGCTGTGTCATGCTCATGGTTAAAGGTCTGTGTGAGTTGGCGTTTTGATGTGTGGCTTCGACTGATTGTGCCGAAGAAGCTGCGCTCTCCGAATTGCGGGCAGCTGATCAGCGATCATGGCTCTATGCCCTATGGTCCGCCCTCTAGATAGCTCCGCTGATGTGCTAGACTACGATTCAACACAAAACACGTTATTTATATGATATGTGGTACCTATCAGTGTGAGGAATGTAAATGAACTGACATGTGCCTGGATCCCAAAGATGGATCTGAGATCCCAGTGGATCCCTTGGCTTAAAATGTATGAGGATCTTTGATTCCAGTGGATCTTGGATTCCCTCATCGTAAAATGCACGAAGATAATTGATTTATTCTGGATCCCCCGGCGTAAAATGCTTCAGCATCTGGCATTTCAGTGGATCTATGATTTAACGAGTCTCAGATATTGAAACACAAGAATTAGAATCTGAAATCATTTTTGCTTTTCTATATTTTCGGTGTTTAGTAAGTAGGTACTATTTCGATAATTAGTACCTGAAAGTTACCAAATGTACGCATTATCAATTATATATATGATATATATACTATACATTGTACATAGACTTCTCCAATATCATATAACTAGCCCACATGTTAGATACCCCCAGCGTGCTGAATCCGAAGTGATATGAATCCCAGTGGATCCCTCGGCATAAAATATATCAGGATCTGGGATCTGCGTGGATTCCTCGACATATTTTGTGTCTGGATCTTATGTTCAATGTGGATCTAAAGACACAGGACACAAAAAACGGGTCTCATCTCGAACCTGGATTCAGACATATGTCTGTAAATGACATTTGATATTTTTTCTCAGAACCGTACAGTTGAAAAAGGAGAAGTGTAGAAATGTACCTGCCATTCATTCGACATGATAAACAAAAGAGTTGGTACAGTCCAGGGGTGTCGACGCCAAACAGACCATTCTGACTAGTCGCATGACTTCTTTGGACGTCCCAATGTGCCGCCACCGTCTAGGTCTACTGTCTACACCACTGTCTGGGTCTACACCACCGTCTAGGTGCCGCCCTCGATGAGGCGCCGTCCCATGTCCAGGTGCCGCCACTGACCGGACGCCATCCAAGTCAGGTGCCGTCCCTCAAAAGATGCCGCCTCTTTAGCCAGGTGTCACCCCTTCAGCCAGGTGCCGCCCTTTGGCCAGATGCCGTCCTTCAGCCAGGTGCCGCCCCATGCTACAAGGTCTTTCAATATCAATGTATTTTTTTATTTGCCTATTTGAGGCATTTCAAATGAAGTAAAATACATAAATTTGGTATCATCTGGTCGAGTACATCTGGACATTTTGTTATCTAGCCATTTCTAAGGTGGTTTGTAGCATGCGACACAAATTTTGGAGGAATTTCGCTCAGGATGTAAAATTCGATTTTGCTTGATTTTAGGGGAAAAAATCGTGAACAATAATTTAACACATTTTTTGCACACATAAGAACTGCTATGCACATGTACGCTCATTGTTGGTGACTTACAGTGTTCACTCACTGTCACTGAACTAGTTTCTCAGTTTGGCGCCAGCTGTCTCGAAGGGTGCTCCCCTTAAGTAAACACAGGCCCTCGCTCGCTAGCGCAGGTGTCGCACAGCTCGACACACTTCCTGTTCTTCCTCTGAATCAGCACGGGTCTCCACCGTTGCCTTTAGGTCTCTTACGGATGCTGGTGGTATTTTACGTAGATCTGCCATGGAGACGTCACAGAACCATAAGTCCAGCGGAGAGAGGTCAGGGCTTTTGGCAGGCCAAGGGTGCGCAGTGAGGCGACTGATGACTCGGTCGCCGAACTTGTCCTTGCAGCCAGCTTCTTGCGGCCACCGTGATGTGGACCGTCGCACCTTCTTGCTGGAACCAGCAGCCCTTTCTGGTTGCGGTTGGTTGCAAATATCTCGTGCAAGAATAAAAAAACGTTATGCACGTGCCACTAGCTCAAAATTCACGTGGAAATATATTAATCCTCGATTCATCCTTCCTGACGATTTTTTTGCCGTAAAATCAAACAAAATATAGTTTGACATCCTGTGGGAAAATCCTCCAAAGCTTCTCGCATGCAACAAACCACCTTAAAAATGGCTAAATAGCAAAATGTCCAGCTTAACACGACCTAATGACATCATATTCATCTTAGTCCATTTTATGAGCCTCAAATAGGCAAATTAAAAAATAAATTTATATTAAAAGACCGTGTAGGTACCGCCCCCCACCTCCCCGAGCAAAAAGTCGCACAATTTTGTTTTCGCTTGTCGACGCCCCTGGTACGGTCCACCTGCAGATGCATGATTTAAGAGAGCCAACTTTTGTGTTTGTTTCGTCAGTATCATCGTCCTCAATTGTCTCAACCACTGCTATAAGGCTGAGTACTTGGGTTTATGTATAACATTTGCATTTTCTGGAGAAAAAAGAAACGACGTATCACTTTTCATAAACCTCCAGGATTCCAAGTCATTTCTTCCAAATAGACGGAAAATTACATGATCAAAGAAGTGCATATAGGTACGTCATCTCACAAAAACACATGTATTAAACCGATACTTAACATTTTGTTAGATAATTTGTTTAGTCCCGGAAGCAAGAACAAAACTAATTCAGCTTACATGCTTGCGTCAGCCACAGGGGGCGGAGCTTTATTAAATCGCTCTGGGGGGGGGGGGGCTAATGCTAATTTGATATATTTTAACTCAGTTCTTACCTTGCAACGCCATAGGCCTAATGTTATATTTTGAAATCATTGGGGGGGGGGCTTGGGCCCTCCCCAAGAGATATAAAGTTCCACCCCCGGTCAGCCACCAACACTGCTGAATATCATCGAACAATATTCGAGTTGCTCGTCCTTCCCATATCGGCGGCCTTGAGCTTTGAACACGGCAGCGCCTGTTGCACTGATCGAGTGGCCGTCCGTTCTTACCTCCCTTATATCACGCTATTGACATATTTACCCAACTTATCCGCGCGGCTGTCAATTGCCGTTTATGAGTCAACGTCAGCCAGGCTGAGTCGACAGCTCCGGCAGTGGCTCGATATCGTCGTGGGTGGGATGATCACCACATCACGCGTCTCTCAAACCACTGTGCGGCGCAGCTCCGGATAGTTACAGCCGATTGCAATGATGCGCGGATTGAAGTGACGGACATTACCGAAGTTCACTTAACTTATCGCTAACGTGTTCGCTGTCATACGGTTGTTCACGATTGTTTCTCCGATGAATTATAAAGTTATTTATTCACTGAAGTGGTCGATACTATTTCATTTTACTTTAATAATTATTTGGGCTCAGCGTTGCATCGCTCTCTTTATTTATTGCGGCATTCGGAGACAATCTTGCGCGCATGCCCTACACTAAAAAGGGCCTTTGTAACGGATTTGTTTTTGTTAATTGGCAGTAACGTCAGAAATGGTACGCTTCCATTGGTGTGGTTGTATAGCAGGCACCAGCATGGGCTTTATGCATCAGCGACAGTATAATAACAATATGTAGTTATATACGTATCGAACCGGTTACCGGGACAGGTGGTCACTGGCCGGGCTAAATAACGCTGACCTCTGTTCTATCATAGCATTGTAGCGGATTTCCACAGTTAACATTCTGATGCCCGAATGTGGGCTCCTGGAAATTTGTTCAACAAACGAATCTGTTGTCTTTCAATTGCTTGATACTCGAAACAAACATAGCCAAATAATTGTATTACAGCTATATAAATCATTTATGTGAAGCGAGCAACGGCGACAATGTTCAATAGTTAAAAGCGGGAACTTGCCGGGAAGTGTTTACTGTTGCAAAACGAAACAAAACAAAGAGAGATTCCACTCGATAGTCGANACGGCTCCATTTCACCCCCCCCCCTTGGTGCTCGCTCTGCCCCGGTGGTAAACCCCACCCCTCTGACTCCCGGCGGTGCCCCTCTAACCCCCGGCGGTGCCCCTCTGACCCCAGGCGGTGCCCCTCTGACCCCCCGGCGATGCTCCCTCTGACCCCCGGCGGTGCTCCTCTGACCCGGCGGCCTCGACTCGGCGTGCCTCTTGACCCGTGGTGCTCCCTCTGCTCCGGCGTGCGGATCTCTGACCCCGGCGGTGCTCGCTCTACCCGGCGGTGCCTCTGACTCGGCCGGTGCCTCTGACTCGGGCGGTGTCTTCTGACCCCGCGTTGCCCTCTGACTCCCGCGGTGCCCCTCTGACTCCCGGCGGTGCTCCTCTGACTCCCGGCGGTGCTCCTCTGACCCCCGGCGGTGCTCCTCAGGGCTGGCTAGCGCGTCATGTCGAACACGACGATCGTGGGCGAAGATGACGGGGCGGCGGCGGCGTTGGCGATGGACGAAGACGGCGTGGCCGACGGGCATAACGCCATTATCATCGTCATGGATGACGCCACCGGGCAGACGCAGGAGATCGACGCGGCCACCATGCAGCAGCTCATAAGTGAGTATATGGTTCGGCTCGCTCCGAGCGCCGACAGGATGCCCTGAGGTGCGCGATTTAGGAACGGCTGGAATAACGCCGTAAATGATCTGCTACGGAAGGTGTTGGATGCTGAACTACACGGAGCCGTTCTTGTGGTTTTGTTTGGTTTTATTTTGTTTTGTACTTGTGGTCGTAGTTTTGGTATAATTACAAAATGCATTTGATAGCCTGTTTCCAAAAATGCGAGTTTGCGTCTTTAATATTTGATATGATCTTGGCTTGAATATGATGTCGTGGATAATTATTGTGGGATGCGTATCCGGACATATGTTCTTCGCTCATTTCTACGTCGCGCATTTCTTCGTCAGCAGATTTTTGCCTGCAGGCTTTTGTCTGCAGGTTTCTTCCCCGCATAATTTCTTGACGCATTTTTTCGTCACGTATTTCTTTGTTTCTGGAATTTTCGTTTCGCATTTCTTTGAATCCGCAAAAACTTTATCTGCGCAAATACTCGTTTTGCAAATTTCCGTTAGCGCTAATCTTCTTCTCGCATTTCTTCTTTCATAAATATTCGTCTCGCATTTATGTATTTATATCTGAAGATCGCCGACGGGATGACCCACTGATGGACACTGTTTAAAAACGTTTAAAACGATACATGTTAAAACACATTGACAACCACATGTTTAACATACATACCTATTTCTTCGTCCATTAATGTTCGTCCGCTCATTTCTTCGTTTACGCAGTTTTTTAATTACGTAATTATGAGTTAACGCAATTCTTCGTTCACGCAATTATTCTCTTCGAAATTCTCCGTTTACGCAATTCTTCGTTCGGAAATATTTGTCTCGCATTTCTTCGTCCACAAATATTCAATTGGGGCAATGGGTGTAGAAACCAAGGGGGCGCTTCAGTTATCCGTGTTCGGATTTTAACGTTAGACCGAGCTTGGCTGAATTTCACTTCCGAATTTCATAGACAATTTGCCTGCGATTTGCGAACGATTCGCGGGCAGAGAATTGAGGGCGTGAACAACTGCGTTGACGATGATTTGCGGACGGCCGAATCGCGTAGACAACGATTTGCTGACAATCAATGGCAAAAATGAAAATGTGTGAAAGCAAGTGGCAGATCGACAAGTCATACGAATAAAATTTGCAATGCCGAAAAAACTCAAAGCGATTATTTGCGGGTACGCAAAATTTAGTCGCCGCGACGTAATATTTGTTTTGCCCGGATGTGACCGAAATGACGGATTGTTTTTGGGTGAAAACAAAGAAATGCGAGACGAATAATTGCGGACAAAAAATTGCGCGACGAAAACATGCGTGACTAAAATATGTCACAGGCGAAAAGTTGCGTAGACGGAAAGCTGCGGACGAAAATTTGTGGACAAATAAATGCAAGATGATGATTTGTGGACGAAAATTTTTGCGACGAAGATATGTGAAGACGAATATTGTTTGACAAAATTTGCGCAAACAGAAGTTTTGTGGATTCGAAGAAATGCGGGACGAAATTTTGCGGAAACGAAGTAAAGCGAGACGAAATTATGCTGGGGCGAAAACCGGCAGACGAAAATCAGCTGACGGAAAAATACGCGACGAAGACATGCGCGACGAAAATATACAACGAAATCTGTTTGGCATGGGACCCGACCAGGGTTTGGTGGGATCGCCTTTCCCCGGTCCGTAGCTTGCCGGGTCGCCGTGACACGGAATTAGTAGTAGGGCCCAGAGAACGCGTCAACGGCTTCAGTTGCCGCCGGACGGGTGAGGCGTAAAGTTTTGGAGGTCGGAGAGACTCGAACCCACCAGCCTGATTTTGACAGAGCTGTCTTGACCAGCTGCCGGCGTTTCTACCACGTGGGTGAAAGCTTCTGCTGGCGTCGTTATTCGCTCTTTGTATCAGTTTCCCATCATGGCTAGGTCCTGCCTGTAAAATGTGTAGTTACATCTTCGAAGTACGTCGCTTAGCTATCCCGTAGGATTGGTGACTCTCCAGCAGCGGTGGAACTTTATATCTCTTGGGGAGGGCCCAAACCCCCAATGATTACAAATTTTAACATTAGGCCTATGGCGTTGCATGGTAAAAACTGAGTTAAAATCTATAAAATTAACATTAGGGCTCCCGATCGATTTAATAAAGTTCCGCTTATGCTCTCCAGATCGTTGCTGACTTTGGTGACACGGACGGTGGGTAATGTGGCAAGTCAGTTCTTTAAAGTTGCGTACTCCGGTGATATTGGAATCGTGCTTTTACGAACTGGAACGTGTCCGCCGTCTAGCCTGTGTCCCCCGACCTGACCTGTCGCGCCGCGCCTGCCACTGACCACCGGGCGTTGTTCTGTCGACAGCGAGCAACCCGGGCGCAGTGAACATCGTCAGCATCAACCCGGACTCGCTGCAGCAGACGGCGGCGGCGGCGGCGGCCGACACGGAGCCGGGAGATGTGCCGGACCAGCCGACCGCCAGTCCCGACCCGCTGCCTGCGCCCGACGCCGACCTCAGTGAGTGTTCTCTGTCCCCGCCGACCTCAGTGGGTGTTCTCTGTCCCCGCTCTGCCCCGCCGACCTCAGTGAGTGTTCTCTGTCCCCGCTCTGCCCCCGCTCTGTCCCACCGACCTCAACGAGTGTTCTCTGTCCCCGCTCTGTCCCGCCGATCTCAGTGAGTGTTCTCTGTCCCCCGCTCTGTCCCGCCGACCTCAGTGAGTGTTCTCTGCCCCCGCTCTGCCCCGCTCTGTCCCGCCGCCTCAGGTGAGTTTCTCTGTTACCCCGCTCTGCCCCCGCCGACCTCAGTGAGTGTTCTCTGTCCCCGCTCTGTCCCCGCCGGGACCTCAGTATGTCTCTGGCCCCCGGCTCTGTCCCGCCCCGACCTCAGTGAGTGTTTCTCTGTCCCCGCTCTGTCCCCGCCGACCTCAGTGAGTTGTTCTCTTTGCCCCCGCTCTGTTCCCGCCGACCTCGGTGAGGTTCTCTGTCCCCGCCGACCTCAGTGAGTGTTCTCTGCCCCCCGCTCTGTCCCACCGACCTCAGTGAGTGTTCTCTGTCCCCGCTCTGTACCGCCGACCTCAGTGGGTGTTTTGTAGCTCGGCTATGCCCGTTCCAGCTGATGGCTTGGTGGTTTGGACGCCGAGCTAAACGATTCTGGATGTGAATGATTTATATACAAGGCCAACTAGGACAGCGGGAAGCCATTTTAAATGGTGTTTATTTTTGTTGTTTTCTTTATCGACTATTTTTCGCGAGAAGATATGTTTCCTATGTTGTATGTCAATAACACACATATGCACCCAATCCGTTTTCAAACAGTTATATTGTTATTGTTGTTTTTACAAAAGAGTCAGTTTTAACAAATGTAAAAGATAAAATGATATATACTGCAGTATGCAGCCAGGAATGACAAAATAGCTTCAATATTAGAAAGTGACAATACTATTGAGCATGAATGACATTCGTTGGATAAGCTTAAGCAATACATATATGCGTAGATGTGAAGTGACGTTCCCACCAATTAACGTATCATTTCGGTGGCACTGTCAGCCAATAGTGCCGCAGTTCGGTCTCTAAGAGCTTTCCTTTGCATCCAGCTTATTATTTGACTATGCCCTGCGTGACCTCTCGTCCCGAATTTACTTATATATGCGACGTCAGGTAGCGATATTAGAGAGCTGCAAGTACTTAAAGACTGACTGCGATTAAAAGTAACCAATTAGTGTGCTGTAGTAAAATATTGAGACGTACCCTAGACCATTTCTGTTTTTTCGAACAGTCCGTCGCGGCCGGCTATCAACATGATGTGTTACCTTATATCGATCAGTGCATCGCGGCCGCTTTTTCGTCTTCCTTCTGTTCTCTTCCGTTCTGCACTCCTAGTCGCCAGAACAAGCGGCTCATTGTTGTTGATCGCCGAGGCTGTCTCATCTGGCCTGGATTCCAGAGTCTCAGCCATCCCGTATTCACAGAGCCGCCCTTGTCAGGTGTTCCGCACCCGACCATCTTACACATGTAACGCAATATTGTTGTTTTTTATTGAAGTCAGACAAACATATTCACACTGTGCACAGTTCGGTCGTAATTAGCGAAGAGGTGTTCAAACGGTGCTTACTTTTTCTAGGTAGCAAAGGTAAACAATGGTAAATACGAAAAGCCCTATGCAACCATGCCTGGAGGCTGTCTTACGACGGGGCTAAATGACGGCCATCTAGGTCACTGTCTATTGATGGAGCGCGGAATTAAGGTCATTTAGCTCACTGTCTATTGATGGAGTGCTTAATTAAGGTCAGCTATCTCACTGTCTGTTGGTGGAGCGCGGAATTAAGGTCAGCTAGCTTACTGTATATTGGTGGAGTGCGGAATTAAGGCCATCTAGGACACTGTCTATTGGAGTGCGGAATTAAGGTCAGCTAGCTCACTGTCTATTGGTGGAGCGCGGAATTAAGCTAAACTAGCTCACTGTCTATTGGTGGAGCGCGGCATTAAGGCCATCTAGGTCACTGTCTATTGGTGGAGCGTGGAATTAAGGTCAGCTAGCTCACTGTCTATTGGTGGAGCGTGGAATTAAGGTCAACTAACTCACTGTCTATTGGTGGAGTGCGTAATTAAGATCAGCTAGCTCATTGTCTATTGGTGGAGCGTGTAATTAAGGTCAGCTAGGTCACTGTCTATTGGTGGAGCGCGGAATTAAGGTCAGCTAGCTCACTGTCTATTGGTGGAGCGCGGCATTAAGGTCAGCTTAGATCCTTGGACCACCCTTTTTTACCTTATCGAAATAAATTATTGTGGAATGCTGTCGAAATGCAAACAGCCTCATTTATCCAGAAGGTGTCCAACGAACTCCCACCCATGCCTATTAAAACTGTTAAAATGTGATATACTATCACCGATTGCTACGACCGAAGCGCCAGGGGGCCCAGCCATTGACCTCTATATTTACCTAGACGGCCCACTGCGGCGGCGCGGCGGACGCGGAATCGTTCCCAGCCGGTGGTACACTATCGCCATCTGCAAGTGGTCAGAAAAAACGGCCGCCGTTGGCGGACAGTGTTAAAGGGTAAATATTCAAATGCGGTTACTGCTCAAGATATTGGCGTGATTGGACTTTATAAGGTCTCAAAGTATCGAGACATGTTTTTGAGACCCATTTGCTGGCCTCAGATTTCCACTGGACTATCTGGAAAATGAAATATCGACATGTTCAATGTGGCTCATTTACGTACAAAATAGCGATGAACTATTAAACGATACTTACTCATGGAATTGTATGGGTGTTCTATTTTCATTTCGTGCCCTATACCTCTTCGTACAGTTGTACGCAGCCCACGCTTTTACCATTTGTATCGCCCACGGACACAAATATCATCGATGGCGGACGCGCAAGAACTTATTTATGAATCACAACCAAGTTAAGGAGGAGGCTGGTACTTGGAAAACAGAAGTCAGTCAAAAAATAGATATTGCTTTGAAATGTTTTAGAGGCATCTTCCATGCATTGTTTTCGAATATATCATCCAGTTTTTAATATGTTTGACCATTTTGATTTTATATAAATTAATGATTTTTGTCATCACAAAATTACAATGCAAATATATAAAAAATGGAGGATATATTGGAGAACAAAGCATGGACGATGCCCCTAAAAAATAAAAGCAATATCTATATTTTTGACTGACTTGTGTCTCCCTAAACAACAGCCTTCTCCTTAACTTGGTTGTGATTCCGAAACACGCCGCGCGCGACCGTTCCGTTTCGTAAATACCAAATGAATCTAGGTTCGTTTAAAGGGACACTGACTCTTCCGGATGATATCGCAAAAACAGGCTTAAACAAGAGCTAAGGACCACTTATGATTTTTTAATTGCCATTAAACTCTTATTCCAAAAAGCGCAAAATTAACAAAAACAATTCATTAATTCATTACTTTTTAAGAATCTAAAAACTTGTTTACGATTTATACACACCACCTACGTACATGGAAGCGTTTGCTCAAGTTAACTTGAATACCAGATGAAGGGATATTCAACTGAAACTGACCAACCGGTCAGCTGGACGCTATTGCATTGGATTTGAGACGGCCGATGCGCTTATACATTGTGGTCCTGTTAACTGAATCTACCGCTCTGCCGCATTTTGGAGTCGGTTGCCATGGAAACGTGAAATACTCTTTATCCATTTGATCTCGGAATCGGAGGACCAATCATTAAGAAAAACTTCGGCGAGAAAAAACTTCATCAATGCTGAGAAATTCAAAATCCCGTTTCGTAAAAGTTTAAAAAAAAAAACTTTTCTTTGCATTAAACTCCTTCTTACATTAGCTTTCCTCATGCCTATCATTTAAGTAAAGGTAGTGGTGGCGGACCGACAACCCATGGATTGGAAGCAAACTGAACTTTGAACGGCGATATTGGGGGCGAACTTGGGCGCGGAATTTAAAAACGGACTCATGGTGCTTATCAAATTTCGGCTTGTTTCTTTAACATTATTTAATTTTTTACTTTAGTGGACAGTGTCCTGTTAATTGCGGTTGACACCTTGCGAATTACGTTTGCCGTTTCGGGAAAGGGTAAATATATGGAGTGGGCCGTCTAGTTATATTAGAGGTCAATGGGCCCAGCCTATGACAACGGCGTCTTCTCTGCCGTTAGGCTGAAGGGCATAGGCAGTTCATGTATGCATTGTATACATTACAATACATGTTTATGTACGTCCATTTTGTATTATTATTATTTGTATTGTGAAGAAGTGTACACCTGGTTGTTCTTAAACGCGCATCTGAATTTGGATGGACGACGATGTGTTTTGTTCTTTTTCATTTGGAAGTGTGTTTACATAGATGGTGCTCTAGGATAAGCACCCTTTTCACTCCTGTTTTAGATAATTCACAGGCACACTTTCCTATTCAAATGTGGGGCAATTGATCGACGAACGTTGTATTTTGTAACTTTGTGTTTTGCCTCACCAATTATTGTCAGTGATTTGAAGGTTTCTGGCTTCAAAATAGACATTGTTCACGTAACTGAAGCAAAACAAACAAACAACCAACCTGTCACTTTCGCCCACAAACGTCTTTGGGAAAGCTATAACCATGGACGATTGACTTACCATGGCTTCTCACCAGACATCACGTATCATTGACCTCCCATCACGTCAAGACGTGGTGTTATTCCGGTCCGGACGTGGTTCAGTTGCCTGTCGGAGCATCGCACACCATTGCCGATATAGATGTACCTGTACTGGCAGGGATACCGTACTGCGGTATCGCTTCTATTGGACCTGGCAGTTTGGACAGCTTTCCTTGGCTCCGACCGGCTGGTAGTGTGACCCCAGTGTCAAACGTGCCTCCCTCGAAGACATCGCTATCTATGTCAAATGGCAGCTTAGTGTCGTCAGGATTAAAAATCACCCCCATTTCGCCAACCTTGATACCCAGCCACTCCTGGGCGTCTGGACGGTCCGGGTCTTGCCAGAGGAAGGCGAGTTGTTCCTGGGTGTAGAGACTGGCCAGATCACCGCCGGCCATCAGACTTCCGCAGTAACTCCGGGACACGTCGTAGTTGAGAGGCTCGGGGGAGGTGGCGTGCCAGTAGTAACGACCGCCGACAGTGGCCCCCGCTGGACCTGACATGGTGGCGGGCGCTGATGTTGTTGATGACGGCTCTGCGGTAGTGGAAGGAGATGTTGAGGTGGTTGGTTCCGGTGTAGTCGAGGGTGGCGTTGACATTGATGTGGGCGAATCCTCAGTTGTTGAGTGGGCAGCCGTTGCTGCCGTGGTGGAAGAAGCAGCCGTTGGTGAAGTTGTTTCCTCCGTGGTGGAAGTGGCAGCCGCTGGTGTAGTTGTTTCCTCCGTGGTGGAAGTGGCAGCCATTGGTGTAGTGGTTTCCTCCGTGGTGGATATGTCAGCCGTTGGTGTGGTCAGCTCTGTAGTTGGTGCAGGTTGTGGTGACGTTGGTGCTGTCGCTGGTGCTCCATCCTCAGTGGTGGTTGCATCAGTCGGTGTCGGCGGGTCAGTGTTGGTGATGGCAGCCCGGCGGTACAGTGGCACTGGTGACGCGTTCGTCACCTCCGCGCCACCGCCGTCACCCCCGCCTGCGGCCAGCTTGCAGCGGCCGTGGGTCCACTGCACCGTCTCGCAGTCAGACAGCTGGGCGCAGCGTGCCGCGCAGCTGACCAGCGACGGAGCCGGCGGCTGCTGCAGCCAGGCGAACGGTGGCCGGCCAGAGCCGAGCTCAAACTTCTCCGAGGCCAGCGCCAGAGCCAGCAGCAGGGCCAGCAGGGCTGCTGCGTGGGACCGCATGGCGGACGCTGGGACTGCGGAGCGTTCAGTGACGCCCGGCAGGCCGGCCAGTTGGTCCGATGGTGTGCCCTGGCTTTGGTCGGCCGGGTGATATCGAAATACAGATGACCATTTGAAGCTTAATGTTAGGTGGGAGGAACGGCCAATTTAGATCAATTCATCGCGATTACCATGCTTCAGCTCTACAAAAGAGTGGTAGTTGAAGCTGAGGCCGCTGTCACTCCGTTGTATGGATGGTGAGTGGGCTTGAACTAACGATGCACACATGGTGCATCGATTGAGGTACAGTCTAGACCATATGTTCTATCCATTTCATCGACACCACCCGATGACGATGCGCCCGGCGAATAAATCTTTCGTGAAAACGGCTCGTAGCAGTCCTTTCAGTGCACTATTCGAATAAACCCTCCATTTCTCTGGGCGATGTTTGTTTTCGTCTGCCGGAAGCTAGCTTTAAAAGTATTCTTAAAAATTGTTACCTAAGCGCACCCGTTTAGTTCAATGTCAACGTTGTCCATCGTTGCTTTCTCGGTGTTGCTTGCAGTGAAATCCAATGAAACTATTATGCCCTCGCCCCTAATACCGCGGGCGAGGGCTTTAGTAATTGCATTGGATTCCACTGCGTGCAGCACCGACATAAGAGAGAGAGAGAGGGAGGGACAGAGGCAAGGCTATAGAACGACAGAGGTGGTGTCGATGAATTGGACAGAACATATATATGGTCTAGAGTCTAGACTGTACATTGGACAGTGTACATGGTGCACATGTGTATGGTACCGAGCTGGTTCTCTCTCATCGTTCAAGTGGCCAGAAAAGTCGCACTAGGCTTATCGCGTCCTGATTGATTGTCATCTCTATTTTCCCTCATTGAATGGGCTCGATGAAATTACATTAGCAGGTTCTTTTGCGTATTGGCATGTCATATGACATTTGTCGGGATGTTCAGTTCAGAGCCATCTGGTGATGAGCTTGCCATGGTATTCAGAGCCATCTGTTAGGAAGGTTTACCAGGGTATTCAGAGCCATTTGTTGACAACTTTACCAGGGTATTTACTATTTACAGGGTGTAGCAAAATTATCCGGACATCATGTTTTCCACTCGTATCTAAAGACGTCCGCTTCAGTTTGAATGGCCACATGCCCAGGTTGTTGCGCAGGTGGCGGTAGACAATCATGTGGGAGGTCATGTAGCCTGCCTGGGTGAGCTGTCGGGCTAGTTTCCGAGTCGATTGGTGACGTTTCTCCGCCACCATAATGATGACTCTCTTGGCCACTGGGTGGAGNGGCGTCTTCTCTGCCGTTAGGCTGAAGGGCATAGGCAGTTCATGTATGCATTGTATACATTACAATACATGTTTATGTACGTCCATTTTGTATTATTATTATTTGTATTGTGAAGAAGTGTACACCTGGTTGTTCTTAAACGCGCATCTGAATTTGGATGGACGACGATGTGTTTTGTTCTTTTTCATTTGGAAGTGTGTTTACATAGATGGTGCTCTAGGATAAGCACCCTTTTCACTCCTGTTTTAGATAATTCACAGGCACACTTTCCTATTCAAATGTGGGGCAATTGATCGACGAACGTTGTATTTTGTAACTTTGTGTTTTGCCTCACCAATTATTGTCAGTGATTTGAAGGTTTCTGGCTTCAAAATAGACATTGTTCACGTAACTGAAGCAAAACAAACAAACAACCAACCTGTCACTTTCGCCCACAAACGTCTTTGGGAAAGCTATAACCATGGACGATTGACTTACCATGGCTTCTCACCAGACATCACGTATCATTGACCTCCCATCACGTCAAGACGTGGTGTTATTCCGGTCCGGACGTGGTTCAGTTGCCTGTCGGAGCATCGCACACCATTGCCGATATAGATGTACCTGTACTGGCAGGGATACCGTACTGCGGTATCGCTTCTATTGGACCTGGCAGTTTGGACAGCTTTCCTTGGCTCCGACCGGCTGGTAGTGTGACCCCAGTGTCAAACGTGCCTCCCTCGAAGACATCGCTATCTATGTCAAATGGCAGCTTAGTGTCGTCAGGATTAAAAATCACCCCCATTTCGCCAACCTTGATACCCAGCCACTCCTGGGCGTCTGGACGGTCCGGGTCTTGCCAGAGGAAGGCGAGTTGTTCCTGGGTGTAGAGACTGGCCAGATCACCGCCGGCCATCAGACTTCCGCAGTAACTCCGGGACACGTCGTAGTTGAGAGGCTCGGGGGAGGTGGCGTGCCAGTAGTAACGACCGCCGACAGTGGCCCCCGCTGGACCTGACATGGTGGCGGGCGCTGATGTTGTTGATGACGGCTCTGCGGTAGTGGAAGGATGTTGAGTGGTTGTGCCGGTGTATCGAGGAGTGCGTTCGACATGGTGCATGTGGAGCGATATTACCTCATTGTGAGTGGCAGCCGTTGCTGCTTTGTGAAGAAGCAGCCGTTGGTGAAGTTGTTTCCTCCGTGGTGGAAGTGGCAGCCGCTGGTGTAGCTGTTTCCTCCGTGGTGGAAGTGGCAGCCGTTGGTGTAGTTGTTTCCTCCGTGGTGGATATGTCAGCCGTTGTGAGGTGGCAGTACTCATTGAGTAGATCGTTGAGGGTTAGATGAGGTGATAGCGTTGATGCCTGTCCAACTGAGGTGCTCGTCCTCAGTGGTGGTTTGCATCAGTTCGGTTCGGCGGCGTCATAGCTTGCGTGATGGCAGCATCGGCGGTACATGTGTCATCTAGGTGAACGCCGTTTCGTCACTCCGCCACGCGTACCAGTCCCCGCTACGCCCAGCTTGCAGCGCGGTGGTCACTGCACGTCTCGCGAGAGAGAGTGCTGGAGCTCACGGCCTGCTGCAGATGACACCCGACGGACAGCCAGCGGCTGAGCTGTGCCAGACGGACGATTGGCGAGGAGAGCCACGACCCAAATCTCCCGAGGGCCAGCTCGATATCAGCACGGGCAGCAGGGCTTGCCGAGTGGAACCGCATCGGCGGACGCTGGACTCGGTCGCGAGCGTCAGGTGACGCCGCAGGCCGGCCAGTTGGTCCGATGGTGTGCCCTGGCTTTGGTCGGCCGGGTGATATCGAAATACAGATGACCATTTGAAGCTTAATGTTAGGTGGGAGGAACGGCCAATTTAGATCAATTCATCGCGATTACCATGCTTCAGCTCTACAAAAGAGTGGTAGTTGAAGCTGAGGCCGCTGTCACTCCGTTGTATGGATGGTGAGTGGGCTTGAACTAACGATGCACACATGGTGCATCGATTGAGGTACAGTCTAGACCATATGTTCTATCCATTTCATCGACACCACCCGATGACGATGCGCCCGGCGAATAAATCTTTCGTGAAAACGGCTCGTAGCAGTCCTTTCAGTGCACTATTCGAATAAACCCTCCATTTCTCTGGGCGATGTTTGTTTTCGTCTGCCGGAAGCTAGCTTTAAAAGTATTCTTAAAAATTGTTACCTAAGCGCACCCGTTTAGTTCAATGTCAACGTTGTCCATCGTTGCTTTCTCGGTGTTGCTTGCAGTGAAATCCAATGAAACTATTATGCCCTCGCCCCTAATACCGCGGGCGAGGGCTTTAGTAATTGCATTGGATTCCACTGCGTGCAGCACCGACATAAGAGAGAGAGAGAGGGAGGGACAGAGGCAAGGCTATAGAACGACAGAGGTGGTGTCGATGAATTGGACAGAACATATATATGGTCTAGAGTCTAGACTGTACATTGGACAGTGTACATGGTGCACATGTGTATGGTACCGAGCTGGTTCTCTCTCATCGTTCAAGTGGCCAGAAAAGTCGCACTAGGCTTATCGCGTCCTGATTGATTGTCATCTCTATTTTCCCTCATTGAATGGGCTCGATGAAATTACATTAGCAGGTTCTTTTGCGTATTGGCATGTCATATGACATTTGTCGGGATGTTCAGTTCAGAGCCATCTGGTGATGAGCTTGCCATGGTATTCAGAGCCATCTGTTAGGAAGGTTTACCAGGGTATTCAGAGCCATTTGTTGACAACGTACCAAGAGTATTTACTACTTACAGCGGGGTAACAAAATAGAGAGCTCGCACACACACACATGGTTTCCGATCTCGTAATCTAAAGACTGTGCCTGACGCCTCAGTTTGGAAATGGCCATATCACCACGGTGTATAGCAGCGAACGCTGACGATGACAGATCAAATCATGTGGGAGATCAATGATCCTGCCTTGTAGCTTGCGTACTGGGCTAGTGTTCCTAAGTCGATTAACAGGCTGAAGGTGTTTTCTTACCTCGCGCGCTCACCATCAATTGATTGACTACTCTTTTTGCCACTGGTGAGATGCAGTTTCTGTGTGGCCAGGCGGCCGAGCACTGGTCTGCAACAGACCAAGCTCAAGCTTGTCACCGTGATTCTAGTGTCGCACCATCAGACGTGTTGCTCTCACTTCCTTCTGCACTGTATTGACGAGAAGCTTGCCGGATCAGACGTTTACCTGTTCTTTGCTCGATCTTCTAATACATTCTGCGAAATGGAGAGAGACTGTGTTCCATTTTTTCTCAAGTTTGTTCTGCCTCGGACGAAAAATGACAAGGACTACCGCGCGCTGCCACGCCCGTACAGGCTCGGGTACAATCCGTCCCAAAGGCACAGGTACGTACCACGGCATGTGGGCCGGAAGTGGAGGTACGGATTCATCAAACTTTCCCGCTCCTACCTCCACACAGGGACCAGTGCGAGCGGAAACTGCACAAAAATAGATGTCCGGATAATTTTGTTACACCCTGTAGAGTCATATGTAAAAGCGTCTTTACCGAAGTGCCTTTTTCAGCAGAGAGCCAGGGTTGTTTAGCTATTAAGGCTATTTCAATGACGGCTATTCCAATTTCCAGTAACGCAAATGTTGCACAGTAAGCAGATTCTACAGCTGATTTCAAAATCATGCATTTATGTTGTTATCCCTGAATCAAATCACATAAATGTCTAGGTACGTTAATGTTCACTTAATTGGCTTTCATTAAACTATTTCATTCATTTTTTTCGAAGACATCGCCGCCCAAAAATACCGAGTTAAGGTGTAAAGGAAAAATTATATTCAGCCAGGAAGTGCAAATGGCATTGCCAGAAATAATAATGATATTTAGTACCTAGAGTTCATCGAAGCTTAGGCTCAGGGACGTTGGAACACCATGCACTATGTGGCTGGAGGGGGAGGGGGAGGGTGTGTGTGTGTGTGTGTGTGTGTGTGTGTGTGTGGTGGTGCTGATCGAAATGTAGTGTTTTGAGTGATTATGTTCTAGTGGTGTGGATTAGGTATAGCGTGTTGCCGATGGGCGTATCAGTACGTCGTCCGTGGTGCCGTGTGCGTGGTGTCGGTGCGTTGCGTGTGCGTGTGCGTGTGCGTGTGCGTGTGTGCGTGTGCGTGCTAGTGCGTGTGCGTGTGGCGGTGTTGCGTGTGGCTGTCGGTGTTGCGTGATCGTGTGCGTGTGCGCGTGCGGTGTGCGTGTGCGTTGGGTGGTGTGGAAACACACGTGAACGTCTTTTCTGGCTTTTGAGAAGAAACTCCAAATACTCAGAATGTTTAGACAATGATCTCTTTTGACCATGTCTGTATAAATTCCTCAGGAGCTCCTAGAACGTGGAGTTCGAAGTACGTTTTCGTTGTCGGTGTGTTAGTCTTTCGATACAGTTTGAACCAAGATAATAAAAAGTAACATTTTCTGTAGGAAAACCATAAAGATATGACCCCATAAATCTAGAGAAGGCCGGTGATCCCTCTCGCTCCTCCAATCCCCAATGCCATCGAGGAGACGAGTATATGCATCGATCGAGATGACTGAGGACACCCTATTCACGCCTGCCATCTGGATCCTACCACGATGTTGTACCCGCCTCAGTATGCACGAACTTGCCTCCTCATCGCGGGCCAGGTGGATCCTTTAAAACGACCAGTGTTACGGACGATCCATGTCGCATAACTAGTCCGTGGATCTTGAGTGGAAGTCACTATTATTCTACCTATAGGTCAATCTCGCATGGTCTGGAAAAATACGGCGTGTGCTACGCTCTGCTATTTAGCTTCTTGAGGTACCGTTTGAGTCCACCCAAATGCTGGTACGAATCTAGCAACAAAACCCTATATAAAGACCAATAATCCCGCGTGACAGTCGCAAGTTTCCTACCGAAGCGATGGAACTCGGTCTGGGCGATTTCACACATTGTGAGTGTCGTGCGATCTGAAACGTGTTGTTTTGAAACTTGTAGGTTGTGTAGTGTTCAGTCGCTAAACGTCAATACCAAAACTGAACTTCAGTGGGATACACATTGCAGAAAAACCGCTAAACCGCTTGTGCGAAGGACTCACTGCCATTGGCAATGGTTAAATGAATGGTGCGCATGGTGTAAGATAATCGCCCAATCGTTCCCATAGTATCAGGCGACATGGGCTCGTCGCCTCACACGTGGTAATTAACCCGCACACTGCAGGCGGGGAGCGGGGCTAATTTCCGCCCCCTCAGGTTTTCGGAGTAGGCAAAACGGCGGCCGCGCAGCGCCACCAATTTTGTACAACCTGTTTTGGGCATCAAATTACCAACACACTTAGGAGTGAAATTGCTGAACTTGAGGTCATTTCAGGTCAGTATCACAAGATCACATGTCAATGTGGACTTATCATTCAACGAATGTTTTGCGTTCGTGCCAAAGCTGCACAGTCTTTTTCGTCGAAAGTTTTGACACTGGTAGGATTTCATAGAGAATACTGTGATTACCTACTAATTCGATATCTTACGGATTTTTTCGTATCGAGGTGAACTATAAGTAGGATCATATTTCCTGACCATCACGCCATCGTGAGATATAGATGAATGGACAATAGACAAATGCTCCCCTTTCAGAAATATGCATTGGATCAGGTAATTCTAGTGTAGAGCATGCTATTTTATTATTTTAAATGATCAAGCGGTGAAATTGTTGCTTAGTGATTTAATACCACTAGAGTGTAGGTGATCTGAGCTCCATAAGCAATGAATTGTCACGTAATAACTAGATATAAAATAGAGAAATAGAAGAACATTGAGATGACTACCAATTTTGTTGTCGCACCCGTCGCTCTGCCGCGTTGCCCCATATGCAACATGACCTACTGGGTCAACCAACTGACTTGAACGCAGTAAAATTTGAATTTGACTTACCAGTCGACCGTACTATGTTTCAAAGCGCAATCACATGCAGACGAACTATGTAATGCGCAAAATGGCTTTTCCCTATCTTTATCAGGTGAACATGGCTATATCGACGTGATACAGACTGTATTGCTAAAATCAGTATTGACCTACTCATGACTCTGAGACCTAGACATATGTGACTGCAGCTCGAGTTTATTTGAGACACTGAGTCGATATTGTGCAAATTATCAATAGCTATCGATATTGTATCCCACTAATGTTATCTCCTGAGCTAAATAGAGTTCCGTAGATATCGGGAGTTTAGATGACGAAATAGAGACCTACAAAGATATAAAACCGGAAGATATGAACCTTTGGTGACCACTGGTGATAGAGTGTGTGACACTGATCCAAGACAAAGCTACTTGAAATACTTTCGATAGAGCTTGCCTAGAGCTATCCAATGCCGTTTTCCGCTTGTCGCTACGTTGCGTAGATTTGGAGATCTCACGGGGGGGGGAAATCACCCCCCCTGCAGTTCGTGTTCGGTGCGAACCCCCTGCAGTGCGCGGGTTAAAAGTTTGTGTCCAATTTAGTTCACCTGTGTGAACTTAAGTGGGTAAAACTCACTATGGCACCGTTTCAGACCACTTGGAATCTAATGGTGAAAAAACTCGATTTGTCCTGTATTTTCCAAGCATGGACTGGCTCGTCTGCTAATCTGGTCTTTGTTTATCTTTTGAACCTGGTCGGCAGAAGTGTTTTCAAAGAAGTTTGTAGGGCAAGTTGTGGGATTAATAGCTGGATAACATTTTCCAACGTGTTTGGTTCCTAGCTTAACAATATCTTCTTTAACGTTACAATGTCTTCAAATTGAGTTTTGTGTCAAATACAACGTTGGAAGGTCAAAAACAAAGATGGTGGAAAAACTGTTGTCTTACCAACTTTGTCTGCTTGACACGTCGTTGTTCAAGGACGGATTCAAAAAGTCAATAGGCGGTTTAGGGGCCAAATCCCAAAATGTATCGGATTACCATAAGCGCTTGACTGATTTCGCTGCCTTAGGCTTCAATAGATGATTTAAAACATTTTGGTGTTTTAGTTTAATTTCCTTTGATTTGTTTCTCAATTGAAAAATGTATCGATTTTCTTCCGATTTCAGGGGCCATGGCTCCTTCTATATGTCAAGATATCGGTGTGCGGTGCGGCATAATCTAAGGGTGAAAACCTAAAAAAACGTCTCCTCTCTACCAGCGAAGAGACGAAATCTGTTTCCACAAAACGGCATCAGCCTTGAAAGCTAAAATGTACCTGTCCGAAATGATCATGAATGCAAACCTTATTGTTTTACGATCATTGCGTTGTATAATTATATAATATTAAAAAAAAATATTTTCATTTTTTAAAGTGTTTTAACATTAGCATTCATTATGCAAATTACCGAAGGACTCCAGCTGAAGTAAAAGTCGAAATCCGCCGAAGAAAAATGGGGTTGATACTTGATAGCCAAAATTGGTTTTGGCCCCCCCCCCAAAAAAAAAAGAAAGAAAAAAAAGTGAAATCGTTCCCGGCTTCCTGGCTAGGCCTTTAAGCAACAGCATGTGTTTTAACTTATTTTAGGCCAACCGGAATAGAGTGGCTCTATCGGCTTTTCCGGTTTTCGCTCCGTCTTTCACTTCGGACCGACCGACCGCGCTTCGGTGTTGTTGATTATTAAGAGTGTTTCACCCTCTCACCTGTGCGGGTTACTGGAGTCGCAGCCGTTCCGCATTCGTGGAGCGGTATTGTCTTCTAGCCTCAGGCTGTTCAACACTCAACCAACACACACATGTAACTCAAGCATTGTATTGAACAGTCGACTCAAACATACCTGCTTCAACCTCTAAACAAAGGCAATGCCATTTTCTGTCGTCGCCGGCTGAAACTGCCCAGGATGTTCCACTTCGATTTTACGGCGAGAACATTTCTCTAGAACCTTCTGTCCGGTTCCTTGGAGTGGGAAGCTAAGACAGCCGCCTTGAACTTAGTAAACAGCATCTTAAAACCTTAGAGACAAGTGTTTTAAGGCTCTGAATGTTTTAAAGTGGTGTTTCGCGACCACCTATGGATCAACAGATCGACGCTTTTACTTTTGTACCGATCTCTCATACGATCCAAGCTGGATTATGCCTCTATAGTCTATGACGGCGCGTGTTCCACAAGCAAGCGCCAATTGGACACTGTTCACCATACCGCGTTGCGGATTGTGAAACGGGGGCTTTCCGGAACGTCACCCATCCAAGCATTCTTAAGCTGAAGTGCATGAACCTCCGTTTACGCCACAGACACGCAGCCTGCTCGGTTTATGCGCTAATGCTGCAGCTGCGGCAGAATGCCTACTCACCCGACCTACCAGTTATGTTTTTTCTCGGTGTGTTGGCACGTGTTCCGGGACAGCAGGACGTTGCGCTCCACTCGTTCTGTGTGAGGTCACGGCACTGTTCGAGGATGCTGTATTAGTTTACGTGAATCGCCAGGTCTGACACCGCTGGCGCGTTCCCCATGGAGAGCTGGTAACACCCACTATACAGACACATCGCTTGCGGAGTATATAAATACAGAAAAGCAAATACTTCGCCGAGCGAGCTCCGCAGCCCGGTCAAATTAGAGGTCATAGGTTCTGTATAATAAGCTATTGTTCACACTTACTGACGGTTCCAAAAAGCTGAACGCAGGAGTCGGCTGCGGTTTCCGTTATGGGCGTAACTACCGGCTTTCCTCATTGCCAACTCCACACTACAGTGGGTGTATTCATCGGACTTGCATCGCGAACACAGAGGCGCTGAGTTTTATATGAGGTTTGCGAAGGGTAAAATCACCATGTGGATTTTTAACACTCGCTTAGTAAGGCCATTTTGGCACATGAGTGCCCTTTAGTCCTTCTGAATCCCTTTATACAGGATATTAGTTCTCATCACGTTCTTGACCGTGCGGGAAGTCCAAATCGTGTTTTGTTGGATTCCGCACCCGTGGGCATAGCATGGAAAACGAGAAGGCAGAGTCAAAGGCTGACCAAAAGGGCACACAAGCAGCATCACCGTTCGCTCCGTTACCTGCTACGGACTTTTTCCCTGCATGTTAAGGAGTACATGTGCAGAAAATGGCAGTGTTGAAATGGGACGAGGGTAACCTCCAAAGCTGAAAGACTTGAAGCCGCGACTTGCCCAGTGGCATTCCGTCTCTCGCAAGTCGAGAGTGGAAGAGGTTTCCCTATGTGACTCCGTATCGGCCACAGACATACTGGCCACCCACAACATCACTGCTTTGTGGTGAGTGGAGTCGGCCTTGTTGCCAATAGATGTGGGGAAGTCGAAACAGTTCGTCCGAACGTGCTTCTATCACTGCCGGCATCTTTCTAATGAGCGGACGGTTTATTTCGGTTCCAGCGCCTTAGTTGCAGGATGTTCTTAGCGACGAGTTCGTAGCTCCTCATTTGGAGGTTTTTCATTTTCTTGCTCAATTCGTTTTTTTGTGATCTCTCCGTTTCTTAGTTTGTTGTTTTTAAATAGTGTCTTGTCCTTCGTTTGCAGTTTTACGTTCCCGGTTTCCGGTATTTCCGTCACCTCACTGGGTGTGTAGATTCTACTTATCCCCCTATTGTTTTGAGTAATCGTTTTGGTTTAGTGTTTGTCGTTTTTTAACCTGATGTTATGGGCGCCACATAACTTTACAGTTGAGGCGCCCTAAAACCCAAATCATCATCATCATCAAACATACCTGCTCTTTGCACACAGTATGCGTAATTAGCGAAGAGGTGTTCAAACAGTGCTGACTTTTTCTAGGTGGCGAATGTCGTGCATTACAAAGGTAAACAATGGGAATTACGGAAAGCCCTATGCAACCATGCCCAGAGGATGCCTTACGACAGGGCTAAATGACGGCATCGTAGGTCACTGTCTATTGTAGGAGCGCTTAAATTAAGGTCAGCTAGCTTCACTGTCCTATTTGGTGGAGCGTCGGAATTAAGGTCAGCTAAGGTCACTGTCTATTGGTGGATGGCTTAGTTAAGGTCAGCTAGCTCACTGTCCTGATTGGTGGAGCCGCTTTAAGTCTATTGGTGGTAGTGCTTAATTAAAGGTCAGCTAGCTCACTGTCCATTGTGGTGCGCTTAAGTCTAGTTGGTGGGAGCGCTTAGTTAAGGTCAGCTAGCCTCAACTTGGTCCTATTGGTGGAGCGTGGAATTAAGGCAAGCTAGCTCACTGTTATTGGGGAGCGCGGCATTAAGGTTCAGCTAGCTCACTTGTCTAATTGGTGGAGCGCGCATAAAAGGTCAGCTAGCTCACTGTCTATTGGGTGGAGCGCGGAATTAAGGTCAGCTAGCTCACTGTCTATTGGTGGAGCGCGGCATTAAGGTCAGCTAGCTCACTGTCTACGCGTGTGGAGCGCGCAGTCGACCCGACCCGCCTCGTTTGCTCGGGATGTAACTTGCAGGTGCACATGGCGATCGCGGTCCTGCACCGGGCACGGGTGCGGAGCAGATGCGACGACAGCAACCAGAACGCGGACGACCGTCAGAAGGACGAGATAACGAGCGAGGTATCGATGCATGCTAACGGATAGAGGACGCTCACAATGTTGTTGCTCCGTTGCCAGCTTGATGTTCCGGTGCTGGAGCAGACGGTAGAGACGGAAGATCCAGGGCAGGCAAAGGTCACAGTGGTCTAAAACCCTGCCACTCAGCACCACAACACTCACACGGCAACGGGAAAACAGAGTGGAGAGCAATGCAGGGGGGTACGTCCGCGCTGGGCGACGCGCACAGCCCTAGTATTCCATTACTGCTCGGCATTTAGCAACAGCATGTGTTGGCTTATCTAGGCCGCCGAAATCGGAGTGGCTCTATCGGCTTTTCCCTTGTTTCGTTCTGTCTTTCACTTCGGATCGACCGACCGCACCTCGGTGTTGTTGATTACTAAGAGTGTTTCGCCCGCTCACCTGTTGGGGTCACTGGAGTCGGCAACCGTTCCGCATTCGTGGGTGGCATTGTCTTCTAGCCTCAGGCTGTTCACACACTCAAACCAAACACACACATGTAAACTGCAAGCCGATTGTTTTGAACAGTCAACTAAAACATTCCTGCTCTTTGCACACAGTATGGTCGTATTAGCGAAGAGGTTTGGCAAACAGTGTGACTTTATTCTAGTGGCGATTGTCGTGCATTACCTAAGGTAAACAATGGGAAATACGGAAAGCCCTATGCAATCATGCCTAGAGGATGCCTTACGACGGGACTTAATGACGGCCATCTAGCTCACTGTCTATTGGTGGAGTGCTTAATTAAGGTCAGCTAGGTCACTGTCTATTGGTGGAGCGCGGCATTAAAGGAAATAGTTCACCTTGGTTTTTTTTTTTTTCAAACACGATTTGATTATATTTCGAAATACAACTTCTTTTCATATTGTCAAAAATAGACATACATTGCGCCGATTCAGGACAGAAGGACGTGCATTATAAATTTTTATCAAAACTATATACGTACTTTTTGCAACGTCAAACGAAAGAATCGAATGGCTCAGCCAATCAGATTCGAAAGTACTCGCGTAGGATTACTGTATAACCTCTGCCCAGGAATATTCAAGGCCCACATTATTGACATTCTTTATTTATGGCGCACATTCCTTCGACAAAAAGTCAAATATATTCGGCTGGAGAGCCCTTTCAGCCCAGAAAACATGCAATTTGGGTTTTTCAACGCGGGCTACAAAACTGCTATCTCAGTTCAAAACACATGTTGATGATTAACTATTTCCTTTAAGGTCAGCTAACTCACTGTCTATTGGTGGAGCGCGGCATTAAGGTCAGCTATCTCATTGTCTATTGGTGGAGCGCGGCATTAAGGCCATCTAGGTCACTGTCTATTGGTGGAATGCGGCATTAAGGTCAGCTAGCTCACTGTCTTGGTGGAGCGCGGAATTAAGGTCAGCTAAGATCCTTGGACCACCCTTGTTGACCTTATACAAAATGTTGTGGAACACTGTTTCCAAACTGCTTCACTTGTCCAGAAAGTGTCAAACGAGCTCCCACCCATGCCTATGCAACTTTTAAATGTGGTATAATATCACCAATTGCTACGACCAAAGCGCCAGGATGTCCACTGCCCATGAAAACAGCGTCTTCGCAGGGGGAGGCGGCCCCGGGTTCGATTCCCGGGGTGCCGGTTCCGGGGATAGGCTCCCGGATCAAATCCCCTGCACTCCGTTGTGGAAGGGGATCCCATGGGGGTCAACCAGGCCCCTCCTCGCCCCTCCCCGGCATCTAGTCCATCGATACATGGAGCAAAGTCTGAATGGATGAAAAAGAAGAAAGAAAAAAACAGTGTACTCGCTCCCGGTAGGTTGCGTCTGAAAGCATGGCCAGGTTCTGTATGTATGAAAATACCAATACAATGGAAGTCTGTTCATTGTTTTCCTGAGATGGCGTACACTTATTTGTTTTTACGCGCACTCGAATTTGGTATGACCGACGAGATGTTTTTTATCTTTATTTTGATAAGTGTGTTTTACATAGATGGTGCTACCAGGAGAAGACGTTCGTCACTCCTGTGTTAATTCACAGGCGCAGTTTCCTATTCAAACGGTGGGCTGTTGCTCCACCAACGTTGTATTTGGTAAACCTTCGTTGTTTGCCTCGACCAAAATCATTTTAGATTGGAAGTTTCCAGTCTTCAAAATGACCATGTTCACGCAACTGAAGACAACAACCAACAAACAACCACAATTGCCATTTTCGCGCCACAAAACGTCTTTGGGAAAAGCTATAACCATGGACGACTTACCATGGCTCCAGCAGACATCACTATCATTGACCTCCCCATCACGCCAAGACGTTGGTGTTATTCCTCCGGACGTGTTTAGTTGCCTGTCGGAGCATCGCACACCATTGCCGATAGGCTTAGGCCGGAACTGGGCAGACGATACCCAAGAAGGAATCCTATTATTGGACTTGGGGCACTTTGTACAAGCTTTCCTTGGAATCCGATCTGCTGGAGTGTGAATCTAACTCGCTACAATTCCGCCTCCACGAACCTGCGGTTTCGATGTCAAATGGCAGCTCAGTGCGGTCAGGATTATAAAATCTTTCCCATGGCGCCAACCTTGATACCCAGCCACTCCTGGCGGCGGACGGGCCGGGCTTGCCAGAGCGACAGTTTCTAGCTTGTTCCTGGGTGTAGAACTGCCAGTCGCCGCCGGTCATCAGGACTGCCGCAGTAGTCCCCGGCCGTCGTCGTAGCCTTGAGTGGCTCGGGGAGTGGGCGTGCCAGTAGTAACGACCGTCGACAGTGGCTTCCCGCTGGAACCTACTGTGGTGCGCTGATTAGTTGAGACGCTCTGCGAGTCAGTGGAGGAGATAGTGAGGTGGCTGGTTCTGAGTAGTCGAGTGGCGTCGACGTTGTTGTGGCACTCTCGGTTGTGGTGGGGGATGGTGGACGTGGACAGCCGTGGTGAGCTCTTCCTCCGTGGTGAAGTAGCAGCCGCTGGTTAGTTGTTTCCTCCGTGGTGGAGTGGCAGCCGCTCGGTTGTAGTTGCTTTCCTCCGTGTTGAGTGCAAGCCGCTGGTGTAGTTGTTTCCTCCGTGGTGGAAGTGGCAGCCGTTGGTGTAGTTGTTTCCTCCTTGGTGGAAGTGGCAGCCGTTGGTGTAGTGGTTTCCTCCGTGGTGGATATGTCAGCCGTTTGTGTGGTCAGCTCCGTAGTTGGTGCCGGTTGTGGTGACGTTGGTGCCGTCACTGGTGCTCCGTCCTCAGTGGTGGTTGCATCAGTCGGTGTTGGCGGGTCAGTGTTGGTGATGGCAGCCCGGCGGTACAGTGGCACTGGTGACGCGTTCGTCACCTCCGCGCCGCCGTCGCCGCCACCGCCACCACCGCCACCACCGCCACCACCGCCGTCGCCGCTGTCGCCACCACCGCCGCCACCGCCACCACCGCCGTCGCCGCTGTCGCCACCACCGCCGCCACCGCCACCGCCACCGCCACCACCGCCGCCACCGCCGTCTGCGGCCAGCCTGCAGCGGCCGTGGGTCCACTGCACCGTCTCGCAGTCAGACGAGCTGGGCGAGCGGCCCGCGCGCTGACCAGCGACGGAGCCGGCGGCTGCTGCAGCCAGGCGAACGGTGGCCGGCCAGAGCCGAGCTCAAACTTCTCCGAGGCCAGCGCCAGAGCCAGCAGCAGGGCCAGCAGGGCTGCTGCGTGGGACCGCATGGCGGACGCTGGGACTGCGGAGCGTTCAGTGACGCCCGGCAGGCCGGCCAGTTGGTCCGATGGTGTGCCCTGGCTTTGGTTCGGCCGGGCAACCTAGTGCGCCTTTGTTCCACTAAATGTATGGTACCAATGGAAGCCAATGGACAAATGATAGCCAATGGAAAGAAAGTGTCGATAAGCGTCGATTAATTGATACATTCATCCCTTGTCCCCAAGCTTGATCAATCAGAGGTAATGTGTGGGTTGAGAACGTTAACGTGTGGATCAGTGGCGGTGGATTCTGGGGGGCAGGGTGGGCAAAACTATGTTTTTTGCCCATATGTTCAAAATGGAGACCGTCCCACGTTGGGAGGAGGCCCCTCTGTGCTGAGAAGAGGCCCTCTCGTACGGAGAGGAGGCCCTCTCGTACGGAGAGGAGGCCCTCTCGTACGGAGAGGAGGCTCTCTGTTCGGAGAGGAGGTCCTTCTGTGTTGAGAGAGGCCCTCTCATAAGGAGAGAAGGCCCTCCCATACGAAGAGGAGGCCCTCCCTGTGCGGGTAGGAGGCCCCTCTGTGCAGGAAGGAGCCCTTTGCGGGGGAGGTGACCCTATATGAAGAAAGGAGGTCCCTCTCTGCGGGAGGAAGCCCCTTTGTGCGGGGAGGAGGTCCCTCTGTGCGGGGAGGAGGTCCCTTTTTGCGGGGAGGAGGTCCATATGTGCGGAAAGGAGGCCCTTCTGTGTGGGAGGAGGCACCTCTGTGCGGGGAGAAGGTCCCTCTTTGCGGGGAGGAGGTCCATATGTGCGGAAAGGAGGCCCCTCTGTGTGGGAGGAGGCACCTCTGTGCGGGGAGGAGGCCCCTCTGTGTGGGGAGGAGGCCCCTCTGTGCGGGAGGAGGCCCCTCTGTGTGGAGAGGAGACCCCTCTCTGCGGGAAGGAGCCCCCTCTGTGTGAGAGGAGGCCCCTCTGTGCGGGAGGAGGCCCTCTGTGCGGAGAGGAGACCCCTCTTTGCGGGGAGGAGGCCCCTCTGTGCAAGGAGGAGCCCCCCCCCCTCTTAGGCCCTCTGTGCGGGGAGGAGGCCCTTCCGTGCGGGGAGGAGGTCCCTCTGTGCGAGGAGGAGGCCGCTTTGTGCGGAGAGGAGGCTCTTCTGTGCAGGATGAGGCCCCCTCTGTGCGGGAGGGTGCCTCTCTGTGCGGAAAGAAGCCCCCCGTGCAGAGAGGAGGCCCTCTCGTGCGGAAAGGAGGCTCCTCCATACAAAAATAATGCCCTCCAGTGTAAATGGGGCCCTTTGTACAAAAGGGAGACCCTTTCTTGTAAAAGAAGGCCCTCCGTACATATTGATGACCCTGCTTTGTGTGGAGGAGGATATGCAGAAAGGACAACCTTCCGTGTGAAAAGCGGCCCACTTTACAGAAAGGAGATCCTCCCTTCTCCTGTCCAAAGGTGGCGTCACAAAGTTGTGAGTGGGGGCCCTGGGCCTGGGGGGGGGGGGCAGTCAGGTGCTTGGGGTCAGCCAAGATTTTGCCCGTCAGTCGTAACACTCCCTTAGGATGCTGTTATAATCTTTCTCATCCGGGGGTGGAGAAATACTCGGGGGAGGGGGTAAGCCCCAAGTCCCCTCAGATGGAGGCGCCTCTGCTGCCGTGCTAAGGGTAGACCCTGAACGTGTCATGAAGGGCAGAGGCTTAATGTGCCTAAGGGAGACCTTCCCAGTGGCCAGACGAATTGGTCATCCTTTCTGTTCAGCCCAGGCTGAACAGAATCGCAAGACTGGGCTATTCTTAAATCTTAGCTATGCGAATATATTGTTTCCGAATCGAAAATGGTGTTTACTTTAAATACAAGTACAGAGATGAGTGATGAATGCATTTGTTATTGCTTTACTTTGATTGAAAGGTAACCTAAGTAGGTAATTGCCATTAACTACATACAAATCTGCCTGCATTTGGTAGCATTCCATGTGACAATCAGGGGCGTAGGGATATTTTCGCTCAGGGGGGGGGGATGCAATGGATCAGGGGCCCTCGAAGCTGATGTGGGGCCCACATGCAAACGGTACAGTATGTTGTAAAACAACAAAAAATAGTTTTTCGACAACAACAAAAATACGTTTTTGGATTTTGAGGAGTCAAAAGCTCTAAATTAAAAACAAAAACAAACACGAGATATACATATTAAATATAATGCCATTTCCTTTCTTTCTTAAAGTGTTTTGTTTTTGCAATTTGCTTCAAAACTCGATTTTCTACTATTTGTCAAACATGTATTGTTTTTCCACCGAAAATGACATGACATGACGTGATTAAAACGTAATTAAACGTAATTAAAAACCTCAGGGGCACAGCCAGACCTTCAGAAAGGGCGGTAAGCTAGTCTTGGTGCCCCCTAAAAAGAACACCGATATAACATTCTCTATGGATTTCGGTTACTTTAATTTGTGAGGCCTCCTTTTTTATTATTTTTTTGTTCAACTTTTGATGAGCTGGATTGGACCAGGACCCTCAGAGAGCTCCTGAACCAGGCAGGTAGTCAGGATTTCGTCCGGGGGCGGCACCTCAAAGGGGCCCCTTCCCAAGCGTTGAAAGAGCCAAACAAAACGGATGAAACGGCACGTTATAAGGATAGATAATGCAGTATGACAGGAATGACATGGGCCATTGGGCCATACAAATTTGTAGGAGTTGTAGTTAGCAAACTGACATCAGCTTTGAACCAGCGACACCAATTTGGAATCAGCTATGCTAACTTGGGATTTTTTTCAGGCTCAAGACCTGTAGCTCTTAAATCAATTGCGCCGCGGAGCGGCGCGATTTGTTTAACTTTTGTATTATAACTTTTATTTATTTATATAAGCTAGAGCAACGCATTTGTCATCGTGTCTCTCTCGTCACGGCGCATATGACCTAGCTAGGTCAAATAAAAAAATTACCTGACCTGAACTGAGGTCATATCAAGTTCAAGTCAAATTTTATATCACTTGATGAAAATCGACAAGATAAAAATAATGGTGAAAACCTTATCACTCTGCCCCACGTAGAAAATGAGTTATTGTACAACAACAAATATGCCCTGGGGCACATTCTATTTGACCTCAAACAGGTCACGGAAGGAATTTCAAACATGCACTCCTCTGCTTAGCTCCAAAATAATGACATAAAGACATACAGGCATACAAGAAGAGTGCAACAAAGAGCCTCCAGGGCCCATCCGAGGTTGCACATATCCCCCACTCCACCAGTCCAACCCTCCAGCCCACCCCACCTACCTAAAACAAATATAATCCCACGAGTACTTATGAACCAATCCCTTCTCTGTATAGTATTTATCTAATCTAATTTTGAATGGCAAGTGACACTGCAGTAGGCGACATCCCCGGTGGCTTATTCAATGCCCTACAACCCTTCTGCTTGAAAATATGACTTCGTAGCCCTAGTATCTACTTTGTTTTCATTACGAGTTTATGCTGATGACCTCTACTTTGATTTTCCCTACTGAATTCAAACATTCCCTTTATTATTGATAAAACCTGACCAGATTTGTTCGATTTGTTCGATTGTTCGATTGGTGTGCATTTCAATTTTTACCATTTACTGATAATGGGAGGTCACGAAATTGACATGACCTCAGGTCACCGATATACAAAAAAATCCGAGATAAACTAATTGTAGGTACCTATGTCCTTTTACACTATGTGAGTTTCAAACTATTCGGTTGATCACTACGGCTTTGTCATTATGTCAAACTTTCGAAAACGTGACTTTTGGTCAGGTAATTTATTGTGACCTAACCACGTGACCTTGAAAGTTCGAAGGTCTGGCGCGCCCTTAAACCCCAATAAACAAACACAAATGTCAGAAGGTCAAAACTTTCACAAAGTGTGTGTAATTGATGCCCAAACAGGCTGTACAAAATTTGGTGGCGCTGCGCGCCGCTGTTTTTCGCTACTCCTGAAAAACTCAGGGGTTGGATAATGGATATCCCCCTGTCGGCGCGACTGCGAGAGTTAAACGCTCTTATACGGCCTTGGTTAAACGTATGATATGCTCATGTGGTTTGCATTTTGTTGATCCTTAGAACATGTGCCTATTTATTTATTTATTTATTTATTTATTTATTTATTTATTTATTTATTTATTTATTTATTTATTTATTTACTTCGTAGTAGCCGTTCCCTGTACATTCCTAAAACTACCTAAAACAAGTTTAATCCCACGAGTACTTATGAACTAATCCCTTCTCCGTATAGTATTTATATAATCTAATTTTGAAGGAGGCAAGTGACACTGCAGTAGCGACATCCCCGGCCAGAGCGAGTGCGATGGCTGCCCAGTGCGACGGACCTTGACTTGTGCAGGAGTGTCAGTGTGTGGTGGACGACCAAGTCCGGGGAATCCAGCCAGCCTAGTTCCTCTCGCACACCAGAAATATGATCGAATTTGCGCTTTCCAGAAATGACGCAAGCCGCAAAGTTGAATATTTTTTGGATGGTAGCCATATTTTTGCCAGAACCGTTACCGTATACTGCCTGATTTTATAGTATGTAGTTATAATATATAGTTTTTTTTTCTCATTAAATAATGATTGAAAACCATTATTTTATAATATAATTTATATAGAAGATACTTTATTTTTATTTTATGGTATAGATAACGTGGTCTGAATACTACTTATCCCTGTTACGATAAGTCCTTTTGTTAGGCTTCCCTGGACCCTCGGATAATATGGTTAGTTTTTTGTTTTCTTAAATCGCGGAAACTGGGGCGAAAAAGGAAAAAAGAGAATCATTACAACTAGCTTGCTACTGATTATTAGGTACTAGCTGGGGTGCCCGGCGTTGTCCGGGCAATTAATTACCTAATGTTGCCTGTTATGTCGGCATGAGACAGGGATGCAATCTAACGTTTTTTGTACCTGTCAATAATTGGTGCTGAGAAAAACCAAGGCAAACTCTTACGTTTGTGGTTCCTGCGCAGGTGACAGTAGACGTAACACGCCGCAGTCAAACATACCACTGAATTCGAGCACTAAAACCACTTAAAAACAGACTAACCAAGGTAGATGTACCTAAACCGTAACGTAGCGTATTTCTAATTGACATTCGAAAGACTTTACAGAGTGAATGTCACAAAAGCGCAGCATATGCAGAAAATCAGATTCGCTCGTAGCACTAATGTGCCATAACACCACTTGAAAGCAGATTAACTAACGTTTCCAGAATTTAACTAAGAATATGCACCTGGGAGAGGGACGCCGATTTTAGTATATTTATATGTTGTATTTTTTTGTATATAGTGAAATATCATTTATTTTTTTTGATCCAAACCTTAATGTCAGTATGCTGATTCAGAAATGGTATGGTTGGTTGTATCCATAACCAAGGGTTTTCGATTCCATAACGGTCAAACGAAAATCCATTTGCCCTTTATTATGTAGATTATTGTAATAATACCTAATAATCGTAGTGGATGTGCGAGAAGACCAGGGCCGAGACGAGGGTGGGTAGGGAGTGAGGTAGTGAGTAGTGACGTCGGTGAGAGATGGCGGTCAGGATGCCAACACACCTCCGAGACAGCTGCTCAACGTGTTAATTCCAAGAAAGGTAGTCGTCGAAAGTGATACCGATGTTTTTTGCTTCATTACCTGGACGAGATCAGTGTTGCGAAATTTCACTGTGAACAATGGCATGTTACGTAAGTTTTGCCGAGTGCCGATAGGGAGAAGCTCAAATTTTGTTTCGTTTACTTTAACCCGCGCCCCACTCTGCATTTCCTTCGCCCGACTGGGGGGGG
>VOPJ01002395.1:54411-162227 GCA_014673585.1 Semibalanus balanoides
ATCACAGCAGAGGGCAGCGCAGGACATGGCTGACTGTTCCGTCAGACCTGACTGAGCCCTCCCCGCCCTCATGCTGACTTTTGCTAGATTCCGATTCCATGCCAAGCCAGCTTAGGATGATCCCTATTCCGATCCCAGTATGTATTTTAGAAGAGGAAACGATTCAAATTCCGACTCCAGGGCACCTATAAAGCATGATTCCGAGTCCGATTCCATTTATTCAAATTGTATTACGTTCTGCATCACAAATGTCCTATTATACTTACATTTTGTACAATGGACACGAACGATATAATAGCCATATTACACAGATTACCCTTCATTGAAAAACTGGCCTATGCTGCAAAATCGTTACATTTCTTTAAGTTTACCAAAGGTTGACAACGATATTGAAGATAGCTTTAACCCGCACCGTGCCGGTGCCACCTTCGCCGTGGCGGGCGGGGGGGGGGGCGCTTCGACACCCCCTCTAACTAGGTTCCTATGGGACCTAGCCATAAACCAAAAACACTGTTCGATGATGATGATGATGATGATGATTTGGGTTTAAGGGCGCCTCAACTGTAAAGTTATGTGGCGCAACACTGTTCGAGAGCTCGTCAAAAAGCATTTGGAAACTATTTCGGTGAAAAAAATCAGGCCAATATTAGGGTCACCAGAGGTCATAAAATGTTAGCTTTGCACATTGAAAATCGTTACTCTACAAGACAAGCCAAACATTTTCAAAGTATTTTTCCAACAAAGAATTACAGACTATTCAATTCAGTATTCATCATAGCATGAATAGGTCCCAAACTATGGAATGATATTATATGTAGAAGGATTGACCGTAACGAGGTACCACAATCCAAGGATATGACCAAAAATTATAAAAATCACCTCATATCACAATACAAGCAACATGCTATGTTGTTATAGATATATCTCCCCCAACACCCGTCACACTCCCCCAAACACCCGTCACACTCCCCCTTCACCTCCTGCCCACCCTAGCCCAGCCCGTTAGTGTCAGATTGTCGCCGCCAGCTCGCTGTCACCTCCGGCTGTCACCAGCGTCCAGCACGGCCGGCTGGGCAACGCTACAGGTCCGGTCGGCAGGAGCCATTAGGCTGCATGTCATCGTCCTGGCATGCACGGCCAGCCGACATTGCAGGGCAGTACCCAGTTGGCACAGCGCCAACACGTCTGGGTGGGCTGACTCGCGGTGAACTGAGGTGCCCTCAGAGGTCTGTCAGGGGCGGGACGGGGTGTGGCTTGGGGGCGGGGCGGGGAGAGGTGAGGGGTGACGTGGCCTGCGGTGGTGTTTTGGGCGCGCCGCAAAGATGTGGTGAACTGAAGGCTGGGAGAGTGAGATTGGTTGTTAGTGTTCATGATGGTTTTAGTTTTTGATTCTGATGAAGTTAGTTTATCGTTTGGCGTTCGGCCGGATCAGCAGAAGATTCGAGAAGAAAAGGTGCCGAAATTAGAATGACCGGAATAGAAGGCGTCAACAACGAGCTAACAACAAACAAAATAAGTCGGCCATTTTAAAGTATCACACAGTACATGGTTCGTGATCGAAAGTGAATTATGAATAAGTTATGAGTGAAAATGCGTTTTAACCCGCGCCCCACTGGGCCTCTGCATTTCCTTCGCCCGAATGGGGGGGGGTGTTTGAACACCCCCTCTAACTTGGCTCCCATGGCAACGTAGACCAAACAAAAGACACTGTTCGACCGTTAACCAAAAATCATTTCGAAAACTAACTTCAGACCTTTTTTCGCTCACGTCAAAAACTCCAGGTCACCAGAGGTCATCGAAGGTCAAATTTCCAGTTTTAGGACATCGCTAAAGAAACCCCAAATATTCGGGAAACTATGCCTATCTAGAAACAAACGTTCAAAAACAATCGCTAGCCAATGCAATTTGGCATCGCACCCAGGTCCTCAAAATTGGACCTCAGGTACAATAGTTTTAGGCTCTAGAGGTCATTAAAGAAAAAAATGATTTTGGCAAAAAATGTTTTGTGAAATAAACTTCTTACTAAAAAGATAACGTCATACTGTTTAACGCCATCCGTGTTTGTCTCGTCAAGGCGCTTTTGAAATATGTACAATTTTATCATGTGAGGTCCAACTCAAAAAATGAACCTCAGGTCAAGGTCAAGTGGACCCAGGTAGGTCCCATGTTGCATATCAGTAGATGTGTCTTGACGAGACAAACACACTGGTGTAAATTGCAGCTCTCTATCTTCATATGGCCAGAGTTATTGAACCGAAAAGGTGTTGGTGACCTCGATGAACTTCAGAGACCCCGTAAATGTTCCCTAAGCAAAACCTGCACTTGGATCATACATAATAATACCATAATGATAACATCAATCCAGAAGGAAATGACTGATATCGTCGACAAAGAAAGCATTTGATTATTTCTCCCCATTGACTTATAATGGGGAAGATCGCAAAATGACACCGACCCTAAGTCAACCCGATACAAATAATAGATAAACATTTTGGTATGATACAATGACTATGTAATCCTAAAAGTTTTGATATCGATCCCTTAGAAACTGTAGTCATGCACGACCGCAAACGTTTTTGTAGGTAGGGTCACTTGAACTGACTGGTGACCTGACCTGACCTGACACGAAACTTAAATTTCGCAAATGTTCGGAAAGAATCAGTGAAAATAGTTATGCCAAATTGGCGCGCTACGCGCCGACCGTTTTTCGTTATCTTGCCAAACATGAGGGGGGTGTTCAACACCCTCAGTGGGGCGCGGTGGGTTCAAAAACCCCCCCCCAGTGGGGCGCGGGTTAAGTCATGGTATAATGGTAGTGAGAATCACCGTTATCCAGATGAACTGGGTGGCATGCAGGCCCCATCTCAATTACCACATGCATCTATTTTTGTTTGATTTATTTCTGATAATACAGTTCCTCGCATCAGTTCACTCTGGTAGCTTAGTGCGGTCTACCCACTTCAGTTCACTCTGGTAAACCGTAGTGGCGGTTCCTACCCACGTCAGTTCACTCTGGTAGCCTTTAGGCGGTCTACCCACTCAGTTCCTCTGTAGCCGTAGTGCGGTTACCCACTCAGTTCACTCTGGTAGCCCGTAGTGCGGTCCTACCCACTCATTCACTCTGGTAGCCTTAAGTTGCGGTCTACCACTCAGTTCACTCTGGTAGGCCTTGTGCGGTCTAACCCAACTCAGTTTCACTCTGGTAGCCTTAGTGCGGTCTACCCACTCAGTTCACTCTGGTAGCCGTAGTGCGGTCTACCCACTCAGTCACTCTGGGTAGCCGTAGTGGCGGTCTACCCATCAGTTCACTCTGGTAGCCGTAGTGCGTCCCTACCCACTCAGTCACTCTGGTAGCCGTAGTGCGGTCTACCCACTCAGTTCACTCTGGTAGCCTTAGTGCGGTCTACCCACTCAGTTCGCTTTGATAGCCTTAGTGCGGTCTACNCTCACTGAAAACGAGATTTGTATCACATAAGCGGCCGACCCGACCCGACCCGACCCGATCGTAGTCCGTAACGTTTTTGAGGAGCTTATATCTTTGAATCCCGCATCCGATTGATAAGCGGTCTTCACCGTCTGATAGCCCCATTTAATAAATTATGTTAATGACATGTTTGGTCTCACGCAAGGGGTTAGCATGGCGCGTGGCACGTGCCGCGTTAGGGGTGTCAGAAAACGTTATCCTGCTGTAGCTGAGAAGCGGCTGGACCGATCAAGCTGAAACTTGGTGTGGGGCTTAAGACCACACTACTGGTAATGTCGCGCAAGTCAAACTCTGGGTCGCACTGCACGTGCACACGTGCACACCCCTGTTCCGTGACTCAGAAACGGCTGGAACGATTTAGCTGAAATTTGGCATGTGGTTTGAGACCACACTACTAGCAACAGACCAATTGCATGACAACAGACCAATTTCCTTGCAATCTGGTTTCTACAAGCTCGCACGTCCTTTGCCGATTAAGGGGTCCTACTGGTTTTGATTGTTGACAATTCGACGTATCAAAAATGCAAGTAAAATTACACTAATCACTACGATAGTTGTTTTATGTTGCGTCTACTTTTGTTTAACCCACGTTTTTATTTGCAAACAAAACACGACCAATACTAAATTCATAGCGAAATCCTTGCACGTGCCATTTGGGTCAGGAGACTGGTCGTGGGCGGGAGCAGCTGACTGTCGAGGCGTCTGTTGTGTGCTGACAGTACCCCTCCCCCGGGCAGAGATTTGTTGTGTGCTGACGGTACCCCTCCCCCGGGCAGAGTTCTGTTGTGTGCTGACAGTACCCCTCCCCCAGGCAGAGTTATGTTGTGTGCTGACTGTACCCCCTCCCCGGGCAGAGTTCTGTTGTGTGCTGACAGTACCCCTCCCCGGGCAGAGTTCTGTTGTGTGCTGCTGTACCCCCTCCCCGGGCAGAGTTTCTGTTTGTGTGCTGACAGTACCCCTCCCCGGCAGAGTTCTGTTGTGTGCTGACAAGTACCCCTCCCCGGGCAGCAGTTATGTTTTGTGCTGACAGTACCCTCCCCCAGGCAGAGTTCTGTTGTTGTGACGTACCCCCTTTCCTGGGCAGAAGTTCTGTGGTGCTGACAGTACCGCTCCCCGGGCAGATTCTGTTGTGTGCTGACAGTATACCCTCCCCAGCAGAGTTCTGTTGTGTGCTGACGGTACCCCTCCCCCAGGCAGATATTTGTTGTGTGCTGACGGTACCCCCTCCCCGGGCAGAGTTCTGTTGTGTGCTGACAGTACCCCTTCCCGGGCAGAGTTATGTTGTGTGCTGACAGTACCCCTCCCCGGCAGAGTTCTTTGTGTGCTGAACAGTACCTCCTCCCGGGCCAGAGTTTCTGTGTGTGTCGCTGACAGTCCCCCTCCCCAGGCAGAGTTCTGTGTGTGCTACAGTTTCCCCTCCCCCAGGCAGAGTTTGTTGTGTGCTGACAGTACCATCCCCGGACAGATTCTGTTGTGTTGCTGGACAGACCCCTCCCCGGGCAGAGTTCTGTTGTGTGCTGACAGTTCCCTCCCCCAGGCCAGAGTGATGTTGTGTGCTGACGTACCCCTCCCCGGGCAGAGTTTGTTGGATGCTACGAGTACCCCTCCCCAGGCAGAAGTTATGTTGTGTGTTTGGGAAAACAAAGGTAAACCCCCCTCCCAGGCGAGTTCTGTTGTGTAGCTGACAGTACCCCTCCCGGGTAGAGTTTGTTGTGTTGCTGACAACCCCCTCCCGGGCAGAGTTCGTGTTGTTGCTGACAGTACCCTCCCCAGGCCAGGTTATTGTTGTGTGCTGACAGGTACCCTATCCCGGGCAGAAAGTTATGTCTGTGTGCTGACAGTTCCGCCCCCAGGCAGAGTTCTGTTGTGTTGCTTGACCAGTACCCGCTCCCCGGGGCAGAGATTCTTGTTGTTGCTGCAGTACCCTTCCCCCGGGCAGGAGTTTCCCTCCCCCAGGGCAGAGTCTGTTGTAGTGCTGACGTACCCCTCCCCCAGGCAGAGTTATGTTGTGTGCTGACAGTACCCTTCCCCCGGGCAGAGTTATGTTGTGTGCTGACAGTTCCCCTCCCCCAGGCAGGTTCTGTTGTGTGCTGAACAGTACCCGCTCCCCGGGCAGAGTTCTGTTGTGTGCTGACAGTACCCCTCCCCGGGCAGAGTTCTGTTGTGTGCTGACAGTTCCCCTCCCCCAGGCAGAGTTCTGTTGTGTGCTGACAGTACCCCCTCCCCGGGCAGAGTTCTGTTGTGTGCTGACAGTACCCCTCCCCCGGGCAGAGTTCACCAGCTGGGCGGAGGACGTCGACCCAACGGCAGACGGCTGCGTCTTTCTGGACGTCCGAGGCGAGCGGCCCTACCAATGGGTGATCCTCGACTGCGAGACGTCCGCCTACGCCGCCTGCCGCACTCGCTGTCCGGACGGCTTCATTGCGTTCCGAGGTGGGGCCAGCAGCGCAGCAGTGATACACGGCTGGGGAGACGGTTTCGTAACGTTCTGAGGTGGAGCGCCGCGCCAGCTGGGGGGATGCTGGGGGGGATGTGATGTGATGTGATGTGATCACATCACATCCCACCCAGCATCCCCATAGTGGATGCCAGCATAGTGGTGACAATCGGTGCAAACATTTCCGGAAATCCGAATTTGTCCGAGGACCGATTCGGTTTTCGGACGGACATAAACATATTGGCTTTGGGCATTTTCTGACATCCAATATATGCCCAATAGAGTGTCCCACTTTTCAAAAAAGTTTTCCGAATACCTTCGCCCCCTGCGATTCTCGTTCTCTAATACAAATTATCCATGGGGACGAAGTTTGGTGAAATTCAGTCAGTAATCTTAATCTCCGAGCAGCGGATGAAGTTATCGCCTCGGCTCAAAGTCCCTTTTGAGCACCGGTCCGCCATATATCCGATAGTAGAGCATGGCGTTGACGATTCGCTTTAGTATTTTTAATTGAGCTAGGATGACGAAACAAGATGCATTGCATTGCCTAACGTCTGTGCCTTCGTCTCTGCAGCCCCTGTCGATTTGTCTGGCAACACTTAGCCGTGACGTCACCATTTATACAGCGAGCCGGCTTTAGCATGGTGGGCTATGGAAAATAGGTGATATTCGGGTCGCAATTTCAAACATTTATAAAATAGTTCGTCCAGTACATAACTGTAATATTAAAGGCTCCCCCTATTTAAATCTGAGGTCTTTTTTGGAAAAATCGAGGCATTACAAAATGATCTGGAACGCTGCATGTCTTCCAACAAGGATCATTTTCAGCTTATTTGACGGCAAAAAGCGACACAATTACGGGTGGAGTTTCCTATTCAGATGGTCGGGCAACTGCCCCACCATCAACTTTGAGTTTGATCCCACCAAATTTTGTCAGATTTAAAGTTTCCTCACATTGAAATATACATTTTTCCCCTTAGCCATGCACAAATATCAGGTTAAAGGTTTCCTGACGTTAAAAATGTAGTTTTTCGCCTTTACCATACAAAAGTTGGTGGGGCAAAATGTCATATTGAAATTTTGCCAACCAACTTTTTCTGAAAAGCTCCACCCATGGACAAAATAGGAAAGAGAAGAGCAAGCAGATAAATAATGATTTTACTATTCCGCCAAACCCAGTGGTACACTTCAATACTAAGTTGGTGACTCCTTAAGACCCTCTTTTATGGATTGGTCCTTTGTCTTTTATATCCTCTGTTCTCTTAAGGAGTCACAAACTTGGTATTAAAGTGTACCACTAGGTTTAAAGGGATTTTGAAATCATTCTTTACCTGCTTGGACTTCTCTCTCCTAGCTACATAAGCAAATTGTGTCTCTTTTTACCGTCAAATAAGCTGAAAATGATCTTTGTTGGAAGACATGCAGCGTTCCAAATCATTTTGTAATGCCTTGATTTTTCCAAAAAGACCCCAGATTTAAATAGGGGAGCCTTTAACATTACAGTTATGTACTGAATGAATTATTTTATAATTTTTGAAATTGCAACCCGAATATCACCTATTTATCATAGTACAACATGCTTAAGCCAGCTCGCTGTATAAATGGTGACGTCACGGCTGTGTTGCCAGACAAATCGACAGGGGCTGCAGGAGACGAAGGCACAGACTTTAGGCAATGCAATGCATCTTGTTTCGTCATCCTAGCTCAATTAAAAATGCTAAAGCGAATCGTCAACGCCATGCTCTATACTATCGGATATATGGCGGACCGGTGCTCAAAAGGGACTTTGAGGCGATAACTTCATCCGCTGCTCGGAGATTAAGATTACCGACTGAATTTCACCAAACTTCGTCCCCATGGATAATTTGTATTAGAGAACGAGAATCGCAGGGTGCGAAGGTATTCGGAAAACTTTTTTGAAAGTGGGACACTATATGCCCAAGGATGACTTGTCGTGAATATCACATAGCTACTTTTTATTAATACATATTTTCCTGTATATAAATGGATATACAATGACTGTGGCTGTCGGATATCCTAACTGTAGTGACAGCGTTATTTGAAACAAATGCCTATATTTAGGTATATATTGGAAATGATACACGGGATGTTTTACATTCCATATCATATTTGTTTTCTCCTTTCGGACAAATTTCGGACAAACAATAATTTCCGGACAGTTTTGGACGGTCAGATCTCATTGACTATGGTCTTGGACATCGGTCGGCCATGGGACGAATATTGTCTGAATCTGACACCACTAGCCAGTAGCCAGCACCTACAAAGGCAAATGGAGGTGCAAACTGATGTGTCATGATCGAAATCGTTAAATCACTTTCCGTTTCTAGTCCTCCACCAAAAATTCGTCGATGGTATGTTTCACACATGACATAGCAATGCAATCCGACAAAGCACATGCTTTTGTTTCGTAGAGCTATTACCTAACCCGCGCTGTGCCGGAGGGGAGGTGGGGGCGTATGGACGCCCCCTATTTTGTATTATAGTGGGAAAATGGCGACGCTGAGCGTCACCGTTTTTGGAACATGTGTTTGGGCATCAATTACCTTCGTTGTGTGAAATTCGTGACCTCGGGTCACCTCAGGTCAGATAAGATCACCAGACCAGGTCACGTGACCCCACCTACAACAAGTTTGTGGTCTTAACATAGCCACAGTTTGTAACCGATCGGTTTCAAACTTACAGGATTGAATTAGATCACAAGTACCTACAATTCATATATCTCGGAATTGTATAACGGTGACTTAAGCTTAGGTCGATCTCGTGACTCTCATGTGTAGCCTATGGCAGAGGCCAGGGGGGTGGCCGTCTTACCTACCATGGCCGCCTTACCCCACCTTCCCCTACTGTAGTTTTCGGATGAACCACACACCAGAGAGTACTCTATAAAAATTGCAGTATAATAGGCGTGTCCACTGTCCAGGTAGAGTAAACGGGGGATAAACAATGTGAATTGAAGTTGCAAGTGAAATAGTCACTGTTGTCTAGATATGTAGTATCCTAATAGCGGAAAATATACCAATACAAAGGTATTGTGCCTCCCCATTTCGGATCCTGGATATGCCTATGATGATGTACAACATACGAGTTGGATTTTGTATTATTAAACATATCACCAACAGGGTTGCCTCCACTGACAGGTGAAGTCACAGTATACCTAAAGGCTAAATATACATACATGTTTACCGACAATACACTCTATAAGAACATTGAAACACAATTAAAATATAAATAGTGCAAACAATACAAAGTGAACAGATTACTTATGAAAGATCCATACAAGCAGATAAAGACAGCGATAAAAAACACCGACCGTAAAAGACGAGTTTCCTTAAAGAGAAGCTACATAAGTGATGACATGTTTTCTAAAAGTGTTAAAATCATCGACCAGAAGATCCACCTCTGGGACGCTGTTTAAAAACAAGTTGACTAGCCTAGATACCCTGCAGAGTCGACTGCCCTTCACGGTGTTAAAGGGAATAGTTCACCTTGAAAGTTGTCTTGAAATTCAACCATACGGTGCATCTTTAGCTCAAAACTCGAATATGACTTTGGTTTGGTCAAGTGATGGACTATATGTGGAGAAAGAAGTAAGTTTACTTTGTATTTCACGGAAAATCTACGATAGGCAGGTGGCGTTCTGGTCCGCAGACGCTAGTACAGTCTCTGACAAAGGGTTGCGCGCAGCGGCGGCTGAGCGGATATTAACGAGGCGTCGTGATCGGTACTACGTGTCAAGAGTGTCCTACCTTCCGGCGCCCGTCTGCTGCCGATCTACCGAAGCCTGTTTTCGGGGCGCCTTGAAAAATAATGCAGACTAAATCCTGTGTGAAAACTACTTTACGTTGCGAGTTTATTCTTGCAGCCATAACTAATTTTTCGATCTGCTCTACAAAACTGCTATCTCAGTTCAAAACCCCATGTTAAAGGTGAACACCTCCCTTTAACGCGGGGGCAGATCTCGTGGAACAGCCTGTGAGTGCGGGTCGATCGAGCTGGTACATGAAGTGAAAAGCTTGTTAGCAAATTTCGAGAAGCTAATTTCGAATTGAAAATGTTTCTGATGAACAATAAGTCATGCTGAATCCTACGAGCCGATAAACGAGGTATCCGGAAGTGTTGTAACAGGTCTGAGTATGCTAAAGAGCCGGTGTGACCAGAGGAAGTATGAGCATGGATTCTCATCCATGGTATGAGTTAGGAGCCAAATTAGAAATTTGTGTTGAACTCGATCGACCCGCACTGTGTGGGAATCAGCCGCGCCCGTCCAGATCACGCTAACATATTCTAAAATTGAGCGTATACGTTGGAGGAGTAAGCGCACAGTAACGCGTTCATATTAAACTTTGAGCCATTAGAACCTGCTTGAAAAGAGCGAATAAGCATTCCGAGAGATCGATTTGCCCTTCTGACAACATTTGTGACCTGAGGTGCAAATGTAAGTTTGGTGTCGAGAATGATGCCCAAGTCGCGAATCTCTCCAACGCGCTCGAGTTTTGTAGCACGAATATAATATATCGTCTGGACGGGCGCGCGCCTGAGGGTCATCGTGAATGAATTGCATTTTGGGGGATTCAGAGTTAGTCCCCATCTGACGGACCAGGCTGCCAGACGATCGAGATTCTGTTGCAGCAGTAGTCCGTCCGATGGGGAAGCAATTTTGCGATAAATTTTGACGTCATCGGCGTACAAAAGGCATACAGACTGAATGTCAAGTGGCAAGTCATTAATTAATTATGGAAAGAGAAGTGGAGCCAAAAGAGAACTTTCTGGAACACCAGACGTTACCGGTTTCCAGTCGGAAGTTTTGTCATTGACGATGACCTATGATGGTAACTTACAGTAACTATGATCAGTAACTTACTTATATTGCTTGGTAGCAACTTGCCTGCGGTTAGTATTTTATCTGCGTGGCCTCCCTTTTTCACTATCTTGGCACCGCCTATAGCGAAACAAATGTTCTTAAGCATTTTGTCTGATTTCACAATAGCGAACCACTTCATATATCCCAAAAAGATCAAAATGGGTTTATTACGCATTCACTTCATGTCCATATTTAGTGACCTGCAAACGCATTTGATTTTTGAAAACAAAAGTTATCATCAGATATCAATTTCCCAATTAATATCTATTAATTACAATTAGTTGCGATAAAATCGGTTGATAAACATGGCACCTTTTTTGGATAAAAATAACTCTTTTATTTGTTGTTTTTGATCCCTTGTTGCCAATAGAGATAAGTTATACATAGAGAAGCCCTACATTTAAATCTGCGGCAATTTCGTGTTTTGTGTTTAGCAATAAGTTTCTCCTACGTGTCTCGTATGCCGCCGCAGCCCTCCTCCCTGAGCTCTCTGCCCTGCTGTAGTCTGTGTTCCGCAGGAGCTCTCCCTGAGCTCTTTGTCCTGTTGTTGTCTGTGTTCCGCCGCAGCTCTCCCTGAGCTCTCTGCCCTGCTGTTGTCTGTGTTAGCCGCTGTTGTCTGTACTGCCGCAGCTCTCCCTGACCTCTCTGCCCTGCTGTTGACTGTATGTATGTATGTATATGTATGTATGTATGTATGTATTGTGTTCCGCAGGTACGCAGCTCTCCCTGAGCTCTCTGCCCTGCTGTTGTCTGTGTTCCGCAGGTACGCAGCTCTCCCTGAGCTCTCTGCCCTGCTGTTGCCTGTGTTCCGCAGGTACGCAGCTCTCCCTGAGCTCTCTGCCCTGCTGTTGTCTGTGTTCCGCAGGTATGTGTGCGCAGGTCAGTAGCACGAAGAAGGCTGCAATAGACGCCGAGGTGCAGTGCGCCTTGCGAGGTGAGCGGCTGATTTCGCCCAGCAGCGACCAAGAGCTGCAGCAGCTGCAGCTCGCTATGCCCGCCTACAAGCTGCCCGCGCTCGTCGGCTTCACGGCCTGCCGCTACAGCTTACGGGATGTCTCCATCGAGCCGGCAGCAGACAGGGACAGGCCTCACAGCGCGTGAGTGGTGTCGGGAGAGGACAGACACAGCGCGTGAGTGGTGTCGGGAGCGGACAGACACATCGCGTGAGTGGTGTCGGGAGAGGCCTCACAGCGCGTGAGTGGTGTCGGGAGAGGCCCTCACAGCGGCGTTGAGTGGTTCGGAGAGAGCCTCACAGCGCGTTGATGTGTCGGAGAGAGGCCTCACAGCGCGAGATGTTGTCGGGCGGGACAGACACACCCCGTGAGTGGTGTCGAGCGGGACATACAGACACACCGCGTGAGTGGTGTGTCAGGAGGGACAGACACACCGCGTGAGTGGTGTCGGGAGGGACAGACACACCCCATGAGTGGTGTCGGGCGAGACAGACACACCGCGTGAGTGGTGTCGGGCGGGNCTTGTTCTACCGCAGTACTGCGGCAGAACGAGCTGCATAGTATATAGCATAGTATAGCTGCAGTGCGCAGACAGGGTGCGTTCACTTCTGAAATGATGTGTCGTTTCGTTACAGGGCAGGCAAGCTGGCTCCATGGCTGGCTCTGGACATCAACTACGATCAGGAGACCAGCTACTCCTGTCCAGCGAGGACCGTTTATGGGGTGTCCTTCACTTTGGAACCCAGTTACGCAGCCTTTCCGCTCAAAGCCAGGCTGGAAAAAGGCGATCCCAGTTTCTACTATATTTGCGCTCCGGACGACGAGCAGGAAGGTAACGAAAACAATAGGCAACAACGGCCTTGTTATCAGACATGCTCCCGGATTCCCCAAAAAAGATCCCGGGATCAGATACCCAGGATTTGGGTGCTATTACTGCCGAGGGATCTTCGGCAAAGACACTGATTATATCTACAGGGTGGCCCAGATAAAACGTAACCCACATTTTTTTCAATTATGAAAAAGTATTAAATGCACAGTCAAGACTGAGATATCATTCGAAAGACAATTCAGTGGCAAAACCATCACCATCAGTCGTAGCCACCAGGAAGCTCGCACCCTCGGATCACAATCCTATAGCGGATGCTCAAGGTTTGGGGTAGCGGTCCTGGATGCGCGGCAGTCGGACGTGCTGCAGATAGTCCACCGTGCGGCTGATCTGGTCGACGGTGACGCGCCCCATCTCGACTCTGATGGCGGCCTTGACTCCCGAACTGTCGCTGGTTTGTCCCTGCAGACTCTTTTTTTTTTTTTATAGCGCTGTAGGTCGGGACTCGTCACCGTTTCCCTGCCTAAGCCTAGATAGCGCCCTTGTGACTAAGTGGTTTACGTCTCGGTGCTGAGCGCGACGGGTGGCCCGCGCGCGCCTTACAATGACTCGACGGCATCAGCAAATAAATAACTATCGCCTCTGGAATACTCTTTCGGGCCGGGCCGCGGCCTCGACGCCCGATAACAATAACCAATAACTGCGCCGTGGCGCTACGAGGATTCGTTCAATATCGCAATAAACACGGATAATTTCTGCGGCGAGTACGATTTCGCCGGGGCGGTGGGTACGCGTACGATCGTACCTGGCTAACTGCTGTGCTATGCAACCTGAGAGGGCCGGATCGTAACAAGCCAGGCCAGTGGTGGCGACACTACGGGCAGGCACGCGCACGGCACCACGGCAGGAAAACACGACCGGCGAGGCCGTCACAACAACAAACCGACAAGGCACCGTCAAGCAGCGAATGCGGCGCGACGACGCCCGCGCACAGAGAACAAGCGAGACTTTTTTGGTCGGCCGCCGTCCGCGCCCAGGCCGCACACCAAGGGACGAAACGGGGACAGGACAGCAGTGGACAGACGTTGTCGCCTCGCAGAAGGCCTCGACACTTTGAACCACGCGTTAACTGGATACAGGAAGCATGCTTAGCAGGCGCCGCGTGCACGATGCAGGCGAGTACAAAAATAACGCCGCCGTGTGATGGGGTCCGGTTCCGAACCGACTTCGATAGATCGCCGCGCCCAGGCTCTCTCCACTAAGTCCGCAGACACTCGCTCATCCGCGCCGCGCGGAGGTTTCCGAGCCGCCACCGCGCCGCGCCCCACTATCACTGCGGTCCGCGATGCGGCGCCACCGTCGGTCCGCGCGACGGCGCCACCGTCGCGTCGCTCAGAAGCCGCGCTGGTTGGGCGGCACGAGGTGCTCGGGCAGCTCGGCCGGCAGGTCGTGGCAGTCCAGCTTGATGTTGATCAGGTGCATGGCCAGCGCGAACTCCTCCACGTCGAGCATGCCGTCCTTGTCATGGTCAGCCAGCTTCCAGACCTTGCCCAGCACCGTGTTGGGCAGCTTTGACTTGACCATCTCCGCCTTGGCGGCTGCGCCGGTGACCTTGTTGTCCACGGGGTTCATGTTGAAGAAGATCGGATCATACTTGGGCCGGTCTCGGGTGACCACCCACTCGACCTCGCCGGAGCCGGCGTCGGCGCCCTCGCACTTGTTGAATCCGAACGGCGTGTCGGCGCTACGAACACCGTCGAACGCGCCGCCTGAAACCAAGTTGCTGCTGTTGGGCAGGGCGCACAACTTTGGCTGGCAGCAAATTTTCTGCTGCCTTCCTCCAGCGAGGATCATGGCACATGAGCCGGCGGATGTCCTATCGGCCAGCAATCTTGTCCACATTCTTGAATGAGCGCGGCTTCAGCCGCTGAACTCTTGCTGAAGTCCTCTTGGCTGAGACGCTCCTTGCATAGCGCGCGAGCTCATGGGAAGTCGCCGGGACTGATCTGGTGCTCACGCTGCACAGACTCGTAGATGGCCGACAGGTTCTTGATGAGTTCCTTCTTCTTGCCGTCCTTGCCGAACATGGACGGCATCTCCTTCTTCAGCGCCGCGATGAGGTAGGCGTCACCTTTGCGAGCCAGGGTGAGCCCTCTTTGATGAGATATGTCAGCTTCCTCAGAGCATCATTCCTTTGAGTGAGCTGCAGTCCAGGAAGAGATCTTATGATTTGGCAGCTTCAAAAAGCTCCTGTTTGAGTCATAGCGCAGAGGCTGATCCCAGAATGAGCCGATGTATACCCTGGAGACTTCAGGAGTGGCAATCACCTTCCCCAGTGACCACATCAGGGCTCCATACACCCTCATCAGCTGCTGGTGGTCCACCATGTCTGCCTTGTTCAGCACTATCCTGATCTTGTCGTCATGTCCCTTCAAGGCCATCATGGACCTTCGGAACTCATCTGAGATGTCAAGCTTGTGAGCATCAAACAGTAGGATGATCCTGTCCACTCTCTCTGCAAACCACTCCAGAACTCCAGCAAAGTCATAGCCTCGGTCTACCCTTTGCTTCTCACCTGACAGAATGCCAGGCTGTCCACCGATTGTGAGTGAGCGGAGCACAGAAGGAGTTCACTGTGTGAGCACTGCAGGTCTTTCAGGAAGGCATTTCCAAAACTTGATAGTTGGTCTAATGGTTTTCTTGGGAATCCACAACCAAACATTTGCCTGGGATATGCCAGGTCATGATCAACCATGCATTTACCCAATGAATCCATCAGTGGTTGGTTCTGGACCGATTCTGATGCCTGGAAAGTCCCTCTCGAGCAGATACCTGATGAAGGTTGTCTTGCCAGTGGAATACTGGCCAACCAGCATGATAATAGGCTTTGCATCAAAATCTGGATCATCTAGCTTTGGAGAGTGAAAATCATGAAACTGATATGACTCTTCTAACGGCAAGACTTTCTGCTTGTAGATCTTTTTCAAGCCATCAAACACAGTTTCATAAACCTCAACATGCTTCTTCTTGTCCTCATTTCCATCAAGCCAGCTGAACATTTTGATTGTTTTGAAGACAACTTCCAAATCACAAAAGAAATAAGCAGTGTCCCACTAAAGTAATCCACCTATTGGTGGTGGATATACGCTTGAAAACATGAGTCACATCCGTCAGCTTGAGCTTTCCTGAAAACACTCCACCTCCAGCTTTCCGTTTGTTTCACTACAGAGTCTTGTACAATTTATTTGTAAATAAAACAATATCAGTTAACAGTCTGGTGCACACCGCACAACTCAGGAAGTTCGCAAATTTATTTAACTATCTCGACGAATCCAAGATACCACACCGAGCCGCTCCCAATCTCTCTTCTGGACTCTGTTCTTAAGCTATCCCCACCCGGGTCACCCGGGTTGAACATTCTGCGTTGAAAGTTTCATTTTGACCAGATCCTACACAGATACCAGCAGAAAATTTCTCGAGAAGTTTAACGTAGACCCAGTGCCTATTTCAAGGGAAGACCACTAGGAGGCATGATAAGAATCACACATAGCCTGGAGCAGCACTTCCCCGGGCGACACATCAGCTTTAAGGCGGCCGTGCCGTGGGCTTCACACTCGCCCGACCTGTCGCCCCTAGACTTCATGCTGTGGGGACAGCTTAAGAACAGATTCTATAGGGACAAACCAGCGACGTTCGGGGTCCTTAACGGCCCGCGCACTGCAGGGGTTGCATTTCCGCCCCCGCCCCCCCCTCACGTTTTCAGGAGTATCGGAAAAATACGGCGGCGCGCGAAGCGCCGGCCAAATTTCGTACACTCTATTGCGATCAATTACCCCACACTTTGTAGAAGTTGACTTGAGGTCCATCTCAGGTCAGGTCACAAGTCATTCAAGTGACCTCAACCGTTCAAGAGATGTTTGCGTTCGTGCCAGGAAGCCAGCAGTCTTTTTCGGAAAGTTTTTGGAAACTTGCAGGATTTCATAAGAATAAGTCAGTACCTAGCAAATTCTATCTCGGATTTTTCGTATCGGTGACCAAAAGTCGGTTCAGATTTCTGACCCTCCCATTATAAGTGAATGGGAAAATAAACAAATGGTTTCCCTTCATTAAAAATAGTGCATTGGAGTCAGGCTAATTCTTTCAGAATAATGCTTATCTTTAGCTCATTATAATGATCAAGGTTGCAATTGTTGGCAGTGATCTTCTACAAAGGTTCATCGAGGTCATCTGAGCGTCATCGAGCAATGATTTTGCTAATAAACTCTTCTATAGAAAAGAGATAGAGACGATTAGTTGACACCAATGTGTTCGTCTAGTCTGGCCGCGTCGCCCCATATGCAACATGACCTACCGTGGGTCACCAAAATGACCTTGGACCTTAGGTCAAATTTTTGAAGTTTGACCCTTACCAGGTCCACCGTATATATGTTTCCAAACGCGCGCAATCAATTGAGACAAACACGATGCGTCAAAATTTTAGCCCTATCTTTCTACGGTGACATGCTATTCACGAAAAACTGTTTTGCTAAACAGTATGTTTCGACTTTCATGACCTCTGAGCCTAAACTTTGATCTAGATCAATTTTTGAGGACATACATGCGTTTGCAAATTGCAATGGCTATCGATTGTCTCTCTAATCGTTTGCTATCATAGTTTCCGAGATAATTGGGGGTTTCTGGAAAAGAGTCCTAAAAGAGTCCTAAAACCGGAGAAAATCTGACCTTTGTTGACCACTGGTGACCTCACATTGTGACCTGATCCAAAAGAAAAAAGAACTGAAAAAAATACTTTTCGATTAGAGCTTGCCTAGAGCTATCTAATGCCGTTTGTCCGCGTCGCATACCTTGCGTAGTTTTGGAGATCTTTCACGGGGCCGGAAAATCAACCCCCCCCCTGCATTTCGTGTTCGGCGCGAACCCGCGGTGCAGTCGCGTTAAGGCCGCCATCAGCGTCAAATGCGGGCCGTCCCCGTCGACCGATCCGAGCCGCACGAGATGGACCACCTTCAGACGCCGACTGCCGCATCAGCTCGAGATGGGCGCGTCACCCCGTCGACCGGATCAAGCCGCACGGTGGACCACCTTCAGACGTCCGACTGCCGCGCATCCAGGACCGCCCCGGGGCTCACCTTGAGCATCTGCTGTAGGGTCACGATCCGAGGGTGCGAGCTTCCTGGTGGCTACGACTGATGGTGATTGTTTTGCCATTTAATTGTCTTTCGAATGATATCTCTGTCTTGACTGTGCGGTTAATACATTTTTCATTATTGAAGAAAATGTGGGTTACGTTTTATCTGGGCCACCCTGTAGTTATCATTGAAATAAGCTATTATTTAATAAATAGCTTATAAATAGCCATATATGGCCTACTTACCCGAACCCCACACTTCCGAGAAATTCCAGCACGAAGGGGTCGCACCCATGACCCAACGACCAAAACCGCTGCAGCCGTCGGGCATCACCAGAGCTAATTTAAAATGAAATTGTTAATTTCAAGTAAACTATATGGTGTTATCATTCAAATGAAATACCCAGAAAAGTGTATTAAATCATAAAGTTTCAGTTGATGCAAAAAATGCACATTCGTGTTCCTACGAGCATAGCCATATACTCATTTACTTGAAACGCCTCAAATATTACCGGGGATTACCGGAGAAAGCGCCCGGCGAATAAATCCTTTGTTGAAACGTTTAATGTTGGCAGGCATGTGCATTGTACATGGATCGACTCGCAAATCCAGGATCTGATCGTCACAATTTACATCTCAGATCTCCAGGATCCTGGATCCAACCTAACATGTTGTTTTAACTTAATGCTTAAATAATTATGTCTATTAGTTAGTTGTCTTTCAGAAGATATCTCATATTTCCGAATGACTAGTAATTTTGTCAAAGATTCCACTGGGAGCCCAGATCAGTTTCAATAATAATATCGAGATCCACTGAATCCAATATGTGAACACGTAACTTTTAGCCATAAATTAAATTGTGCTATGTCTTATGGATGTTTAAGTGTTTGTAGTGAGCGGAACTATCGGGGCTTCGGTCTGTTGTTATGTTTTGTCAAGCAATTATACGCCTACTGTGCTAAGTTAGCGAGGGATGCGGTCGAATCCAGGGCCTGAAGGACCATACATATATGCACTTATAAGTGAAGATAATCATCTTGACAAATGAACTGATTGTGAATAATGCATATGTGACGACAGATCACTAGCATTGCGCCTGATTGACCGCACTGAGGCGCAGACGCAGTCAACGCACCTTGCTTCAATGTTCAATGACCCCGCTGACTGTAGCTGTAGCGAGTCTGTAGACATTCCACACTGAGTAACCGTGGCGCTGTTCGCTGGACAGATCCGTGCCCGGAGGACTACGTTGCCTATGGCGACAGTTGCTTTATGTTCTCCGATATTCAGACCACGTACCGTGAGGCCCAGCTGGCGTGTCACCGGCAGGACGCCGAGCTCATCGACCCGCATCAGTTCGACCAGGTGAGGACCAGGATCGGCACTTCGACCAGGTGAGGAGTGGCGCCGCCGCCCGGCTGGCAGCTGATATCGCAGCTGGCAGCTCGAGCTCGCAGCTGATATCGGCGCACACCTTCTGCTGGGCTCGCCGGAGGAACACTCCCCGACGACCAGCCGCTGACTAAAGCCGGCCGCACACTGCGCCATTCGGTCGCGATATCGCCGCGACCCCACCAGCGACACGGCCAAAACACAAAACATGGCCAAACAAATCGTGCTTCCTAATGCAACTAACTTAGTTGGGAGCTACGGTACGACACCCAGATGTCAAAATTGTGAGGATTGGTCCAATCCCTGAGATGTGTCCGCGAAAGAATTGCGGCGATATCGCGGCCGAATGGCCTAGTGTGCGGCCGGCTTAAGTGGCCTGTTATTCCGCTGCTAGCTGAGGGAGGTCATTACCGCCCATACTAGTCAAATGGTCAATCAATAGGCTTAGCGTATCCTCGTCAGGGTCCCACCCTTCGGGTCATAATCTGGTTGTGTCTCTTCGGAAGATCGGAAGTCTCTTGCCCATTCATAGCATTGACCGCTGATCTATTGTCGATTCATGGCATTGACCGTTGACCTTCTGTCGATTCATGGCATTGACCGCTGACCTATTCTCGAATAATACAATATCGTTTAACGGAGATGCCTCTGCGTTTCAGTATATATTCCATCCTGAATATCTTCGTATATCGAACACGGCACAGCTGACCAGAAAACATGTCTGGATGGGATATGACCGATTTAACGGCAAATACAGCGGCCCCTATGGCCCCGATGGCCCATCTGTGCATCAAAGTGAGATTTACATCAGTAGAACCACCGGATCGCTCTATTGATTTGCATTGAAGTTTGTTCAAAGTGTATTGAAAACTATTTTGAAAAGAAGAACAGCTCATTGTTATGTTGAATTTCCATCGTTATTGTATCCATATGTGTCATGGATAGCTTACAAGTATGAATCTGTCTTTGGTTGAACGATAGATGGATAGCTGTAATGAAATGTGCACCGAGCACCGATAATTGTGCACCAGTACCGAGCACCGACGCTAACACACATGCACAGTGCACAAAACAAAATGAGAAAGTTTTTTTGTACCTATGACGCTTGATGTCATAAACTACGGCAGTGATTTGTCACATTTTACTCCGCCTTCTACAGCCGCTGATAAGGGTCGGCCTCGCCGCACGGCCAGCTGAGCGGCTCACTCGAATAGGTTCTTTTTCTGGAACTTCTCGAATCGGGCATTAGCGAGGCGTTAAGTGTTAACTAATAACAGACTCCGTGTCAGAGAGTGTATCGATGGTCCCGTATGTAACGCCATTGCAACGGCCAACCATTTTGAGATCCGAATCCGCTAAAATCCGATCTTGTTCTTTTCTATCCTGCAGTGGCGGTTGAAGCGGGAGGGGGCAGAGGGGGAAATTCACCCCCACCGAAAGACGTGGGGGCAAACATATATATTCCCCCCAACCACCCCCACCCCCCCCCCCCACCCAAAAATATATATATATATATTATTATAATAATAACATCATCATCATCATCATCATATCAATCAATCATACATCATCCATCATCATATAATAATAATAATAATAATAATATAATAATAATAATAATAATAATAATAATAATATAAATATAATATAGCACGTCGAACACACATATTTCGGCAGTCGGAATCGAAAATCATATGTCCACCACATACGCGTACGAAAGTATTTTTCCTTTAACTTGTTAAACACCGCCGCCCCACTGGGGGGGTGTTTGAACACCCCCCCCCCCTCAATAGATGTTTTATCAGAAAAAAAACCCCACCAGAAAAGAGAACCCCAAAGGAACAAACAAAACCACCCAACCCCATAACAACCCCAAACAACCAAACCAACAAAAAACACAACACAACCAACAAACACACACCCAACAAACCCCAAACCCGAGCTAACCACACCACCCAATTGACAAACCCCATACTCCACACGAACCCCAAACAAACCAAACACCAACACAACACCAACACCCCACAAACCAATCGTCAACAAACAGGAACAAATAAACACAAAAAATCAGAAAAAAACGGCGGCGCGTAGCGCCGCCAAATTTGGCCATAACTACTCACTGATTCTTTCCAGACATTTTGCGAAAATTTCAAGTTTCGTTCAGGTCAGGTCAGGTCCAGGTCAGGTAAGTGACCCTACTACAAAAACGTTGGCGTCGTGGCCATGAACTAAGTTTCTAAGGGTCGATATCAAACTTTTAAGATTACATTAAGTCATTAGTATCTACAAAGTGTATATCTTGGATTTCTTGTATCGGTGACCTTAGTCGGGTAATTTTGCGATCTCCCCATTATAAGTCAATGGAAAATATTTCAAGATGCTTTTCATTGTCGACGATATCGTCCATTTCCTTCCTGGATGATGTTATCATATGATATTATGATGATCCAAGTGCAGGTTTTTCTCAGGGACATTAGGGGTCATCTAAGTTCATCCGAGGTCAACCAACACATTTTCGTCAATAACTCTGGCCCATAATGAAGATAGAGAATGCAACTTACACCAGTGTGTTGTCTCGTCAGACACATCTACTGATATGCAACATGACCACTTGGGTTCACCACTTGACTTGCCTGAAGGAATTTTTTTAAGTTGACCTAACAGATGAAATTGTACATATTTCAAAGCGCCTTGACGAGACAGAACACGATTGGCGTAAACAGTATGGCGTTATCTTTGTTAGGAAGAAGTTATTCACGATAATATTTTTTGTCAAAATCAGCTTTTTTGACTTTTAATGACCTTTATAGCCTAAACTATTGACCTGAGGTCAATTTTGAGAAGGCTTTAATTGGATTGCAAATTTCATGGCTAGCGATTGTCTTTTGAACGTTTTTTCTAGATAGCATAGCTTCCGAGATATTTAGGGGTTTCTGGAGCATGTCCTAAAAACTTGAAATTGACCTTCGATGACTCGTGGTGACCTAAGTTTTTGCGTGAGCGAAAAAAAGTCTGAAATAGTTTCGAATATTTTTGATAACAATTTCGAACAGTGTCTTTTGTTTTGGTTTACGCTTGCCATGGGGACCGAGTTAGAGGGGGTGTGTTCACACCCCCCACCCCCCCCACCCAGTCTGGCGAAGGAAATGCAGAGGCCCAGTGGGGCGCGGGTTAAACCAAAATGAGATAATAATTTATGTTTCGGTAACTAGTCCAATATAGTCCAACTCCACTGACATCGAAACTTTCTGATCTTAGTAAATGGCGAGATGTCCCGAGGTCTGTTCAAAAATATACAAGTTATGGGAGACTTCGGGTCACATGTTGTTCTTGTTCGACTTGGGGTCTTAAAGATGCACATAAAATTCGAACTGGATCGGATAAGATGTAAGGGTCCCCCAGAGCGACACATTCTCCTCTCCCTGAGCGACACATTCTCCTATGCGGCCGCCACCTGATCCATTAGTGAGGTGACGTTATATAATATTTTACCTTGATCACTAGTAGTAACGACAAATGGAAATATGATGTCATAGTGACTTAGTTAACCTTCGCGTTTTTCAAGCATTAATTTGACATAAAACACTTGCCAATCACTAGCTGGACACGGTTAGAATCTAGCAAAGCACTTGTAGAACACTTATTGGGTGTTGAACTTCGAACACTTGTGGTGGATATTGGGCTTAACCCTCGCCCGGGTAGGGCCAAGATCACTGCGTGTCCTGGTAGGGGGGGGTTGTTGGTACGACTCCCCTTGGTGTTTCGCCCCTAATTGAGCAGCTAGAGCTTCGATTCAAACACGAGCGTGCTGCTTGTGACGAGAGGAAGCCATTAACATATTATTTTAAGGTCCTGGCTCAATAGGTGACCTCTGAGGTCCATGTCAAAGACCAAAATGTCACAAATCGTAAATGTGTGAAAATTAAATTCTGATCGAGCCAAAGTGGCAAATGAACATAAGTATGCTTAACCCATTAGAATTAGGCTGGCAAGTTTTTATCAAAGAGCGCCAATTTCACGATAATCTCGCTCGGGTGAGTACCATATAGGTAGGTGGCAAAGGAACGCTGTCGACCTCGCCCTACTCACCGCCTTGTCGGGGTAAGCCAGCAGCCCTTGATAACAGCGAGGTCCTGCGCCGGGGTCGCTGCCGACTGCGACACCTTAGACCAGGCCGTCACGTATTTTGAGATGGGAAAGGTAACGAATCACCAGAGATCGTGGTGATGACTACTGCTTACTTTTAGAGCTTTCCATCATCGTCCTCGGTGGACAACCCAAGCGAAGAACCCGATTCACTCGCCCGGGCGACCTCTACCATGCTCGCTGGATGGCCAAGGTCCTGTATGCCATCAAGGTGTACCTGTTCCGAGTCCAGTTCCCACTGACGGCAGCCGAGACATCCGACATCCGTCGATTCGTCACCTTCAGTGTCTCCGCATACGTGACGGTCCAGTATAAGGCGTACCAGTCGGAAGTGGTCCGGGCGCAGGACCTGGTCTTTTTCAAGGCGATGCTAGCTTGCGCCGACATTGTGGTGGGCAAGGCGGTAGCCACAGCGTTTCGTCACCACCTGTGGTACCTGAGCCAGAGAATCATGGGATTGGTGTTCTCTTCGATGACGACTTCCCAGCCTCAATCAAGCGGGACATGCTCAAGGCTATGGAGCAAGAGGAAGGGTCAGATGATCCTCTTCGGCGGCTGGCTCAAGGCGGACTTCTTCACAACCATACGCCTGTGGAACGCGACTTCTTCCGCAACGACCCTATAGCATGGCACCAGGACCAGGCACGAAGCCAGGATTTTGCTCAGGGGGGGGGGCACGTTGGAAAAAATCACATTTTGCTCCTGTATCCGTAGGGTCTGGTTTTCAGAGAAACTCATTCCATCTAGTGTGAATTTATTTCGCTCAGGGGGGGCCATGGCCCCTGTGCCCCCCCCCCCCCTTGGCTACGTCACTGACCAGGACCCCAACTAAAGGGAAGCAGCGCGAAGAAAGAGGGCCCTGGCTGTGACGAACGATTTTGCTGAACGGGGTGTGGCGCTTATGAAACAGTTCAACCTGGCTCGCACGAAAGATGAGGAACAAAGGCAATACATGCTTTAAGTCGTCGAAAGTCACCGCCGTGGCCATCCTGACGCCTGCAAGTCTGCAGCAAACTCTGCGAACAAGGCAACAATGAGAGGAAGATGGGCGCTCATGAGAACCCCCCCCCCCCTTTGAGGGCCTAATACTTGTAGCGAGGGGTACCTAGAACGAGAAGCATGGAAAACAATTATGTAATTCAGCATATGTTTGGTAATAATCGAGTAAAATATGTCCTAATTTTCAATTACTTCTGTAACATTGTAATATACGACATATTTTCCCAAAAAAATCCGAACTTTGACCTCGTTGACCGACCTCTAAATGTGAATTGATTTACAAAATATTTTCCGTACTTAGATTGGGTTTCTAATATAACGATTTTCGGGTAAAAATATTATAAAAGTAATGAAGGTATGTCCAGAGCACTTTATTAAAATGACCCATGTTTTCACCGTTTTTGGCTAAATATCAAAACTTTGACCTCGCTGAGCGACCTCTAAATATTGATTGATTTCAAAAATATTTTACATATGTTGTTTTTAATGGGAGTCAAACCAGAAAATTGCCTGTCCCGATGACATTTATGATTTTCGAAAAATAAGGGCAACCCTAATACGCAGCATTTGTGGGAAAAGACGGTTGTATTACCCATTTAGATGGGCCAACCACTATCCATCGTCAAAGAGCATCGAATAGCTAGTGAAATAACATCAGAGATCTCTCTTCGGCAACTTATGCAATGCCTGTTTCCTCGCTATCTGAGCTCTCATATTGACTGTATTCTTGGCAGTAGGCAGCAGTCTTTTTCTTGGCAGTTGGCACTGTAGTGGATGACTGGATGACATGACGACTTATCCCTCTGACCGGCTCAGTGGATAGGCAGCAGTCTTTTTCTTGGCAGTTGGCACTGTAGTGGATGACTGGATGAGACATGACGACTTATCCCTCTGACCGGCTCAGTGGATAGGCAGCAGTCTTTTTCTTGGCAGTTGGCACTGTAGTGGATTGCTGGGACATGACCGACTTATCCTCTGACGGCTTCAGTGGATAGGCAGCAGTATTTTTCTTGCAGTTGGCACTGTAGTGGATGACTGGATGACATGACGACTTATCCCTCTGACCGGCTCAGTGGATAGGCAGCAGTATTTTTCTTGGCAGTTGGCACTGTAGTGGATGACTGGATGACATGACGACTTATCCCTCTGACCGGCTCAGTGGATAGGCAGCAGTCCTTTTTCTTGTCCAGTTGGCACTGTAGTGGATGACTTGGATACATGACGACTTATACCTCTGACCGGCTCAAAGTGGATAGGCCAGCAGTCTTTTTCTTGTCAGTTGGCACTGGTAGTGGATGACTTGGATGACATGACGACTTATCCCTCTGACCGGCTCAGTGGATGTCTTTGTTTCTTGGTTTCAGATAACTTTAGGGACAGCATAGCAAACCCCGCAAAGGAATGCGCCATCTTGCAGTTTAGTATGTATGACTCGCATAGGCCGTACCACTGGATGCATCAAGCCTGTGGCGACCCAGCCTACTACATTTGCGACTACAAGGGTAGGTGAACGTGCCGCTGGCCGACACGGCCACAACAGTGGCGCCGTCAGGACTCAAATTCAAAAAGTCAAATTCATAAAAACATATTACCGGGTACTACCGGTAACTTACGGGTACTACGGGGTCGGTTGTACCCGGTAGTACCCGAGGTAATTTGTGCATAAATTTTGATTATACAAAAGCAAACTAAGGGAACTTGCACATTGAGAGCGATAATTGTACATGATTTCAATTGATACCAAAAATATTTGGGAAAAGCCGTGTTCCTAGACTCAATTACCCAAAACGCACAACATGTTACCGGGTACTACCGGGTACAAATAAATCCTTTGTGAACACGGCTAATGATATATCTTGTGATGCGTCTTTTAATTACGAGATAATAACGTACAAGCTTATCAAAACTATATAAATACTTCAGTAATGTTTACTTCCGAAAGGCCTGCAGAAGTTTCATCACGTCTGAAGTCTAAACATGTGTCAATTATTTCAGGTCAAGATAGAGTATTGAAATGTCCGGATGATTTTCCGTTATACTACCAAGGCTATTGCTTCCGGCTTTCCAGCGAGAGCGTGACGTTTGCCCAGGCGGAGGTGAGGAACGCGGTACCGTTATGCATTTGCGCAGGACTTGAGAAAGTTAACGATCATACCAGATAGTATAGCTCACTCTTGTCGGGAGAATATTCGCAGGTAGCGAACAGATGTCCCAGTAAGAGCCCTTATGGTATCGGCAAAATAACAGTAGTTTTGATAAGAAATATACAAGCAACAGGAATATTTTTGAATAACTACGCCTTGGCACATAATGTTTTCCTGAAAAGTTGAATCACTTAACTTAACGGAGCACAGTAAAATATCAAAAATGAGCAGAGTTTGAGATAATTGTGCTACAGAGTATAATACTACAACAGATGACAGACAGGTGTGACCAACCATGGTAGACACTACAGTTATTAATGTGGCGTGTCATGACAGTTCAGTTGACAGTTGTGTCGTGAGTTGATTGACCTGTCACCTGCCATGCCATTGACTATTGCCTTGTGTCACGACGCTGCTGTTGATTGGTGTGGCGTACCATTACAGCACAGTTGATTGGTGTGGCGTACCATTACAGTACAGTTGATTGGTGAGGCGTACCATGCCAGTACAGTTGATTGGTGAGGCGTATACCATTACATTGCAGTTGATTGGTGAGGCGTACCATTACAGCACAGTTGATTGGTGTTGCGTACCATGCCAGCACAGTTGATTGGTACCATGCCAGCACAGTTGATTGGTGTGTTACGCCGCTGGCAGGTGGAGTGTGCCATGCAGACAGATGGCTACAGCAAGCTGCTCTCACCTGATGCGAGCGAGATCAGCCTCTGGCAGTACCTGCCCTTGCGGATAGAAGAGGCTTGGGTGGGCCTCGATGACCGTCTGCAGGACGGGGTCACCAACAGGTGGGAGACTAAACAGACGGTCCATTTGCAAAGTCATACTGTTGACGCTTGGTGGTTAAGCGTATGACATAATTTACCCGTATAGACACTAGACAGTAGATAGTGACTTTGAGCCGATAATATGTACCGTGTATCAAGCACAGCGCCTTCCCATATGTGCTGACCTGTTGCGAGTGATACCATACACGTCACCAAAGTCGCCAGAGGGCAGTCTCGGAAGCTCTCGACACACCTCATCCGTGTGTGATTTTCACGGGCGCCGCATAACCACCGCACTGGTTCGCGCCCTAACCAAACACCACCACCACTACCTCCGTACGGAACTCTACACACTCATCCTGTGTATTTCACGGCGCACAAAACCACACTGGGCGGCGCCTAACCACAACCAACAACTAACCTCCGTACGGAAGTCCTCGACACACCTCATCCGTTTGGTGATTTTCACAGGCGCCAATCACCCACTGGTTGCGCCCCCTAACCCCAACCAACCACCACCACTACTCCGTAACGGAAGCTTCGACACACTCATCCGGTTGATTTCACGGCGCCGCCATAACCACCCACTGTTGCGCGCCCTAACCCCAACACCACCACACTACCTCGTACGGAAGCTCTAGACCACTCATCCGAGTGTGGATTTCAACGGCGCCACATAACCACACTGTGGCGCCCCTAACCCGCAACACACCCACCACTACTCCGTACGAAGCTCCTCGACAACACCTCATCGGTTGATTTTCATCGGGCGCCGCATAACACGCACTGGTTGCGGCGCCCTAACCAAACCACCACAACACTCCGTACGACTCTCGACACCCTCACGTGATTTTTCAACGGCGCCACATAACCACACGTTGCGGCGCCCAACCCCACACCACCACCACTATCCGTACGGAAGCTCCGACACAGACCCCCCCCATCATCCGTGTATTTTCAACGGCGCCACATCACCGCACTGTGCGGCGCCCTAACCCCAACACTACAACCACTACTTCGACGGCCTCTCGACAACACCTCATCCTGTGTGTGAATTTTCCGGCGCCGCATAACCACGCACTGGTTGCGGCCCGCTAACCACAAACCACCACACACCTCCGTACGAATCTCTCACACACCTCATCCTGTTTGATTTCAACGACGCCACAATCTACCGCACTGGTTGCGGCGCACCTAATCCCAACACCACCACATACCTCCGACGAAGCTCTCGACCGCACCTCATCCGTGTGGAATTTTCACGCGCCACATAACCACCGCACTGGTTGCGGGCCCCACCCCCAAACCACACCACTACCTCCTACGGAAGCTCTCGAACACACCTCATCCTGTTGATTTTCACGGGCGGCACATCACCGCATGGTTGCGGCGCCCTAACCCACCACCACCAACTACCTCCGTACGGAAGCTCTCGAACACTCATCCGTGTGAATTTTCATACGGCGCCACATATACAGCACGGTTCGGCTCCCCCCCTAGCCCAACACACCACACTCCGTACGAAATCTCTCGACACACCTCATCCCTTGTGTTTTCAACGGCCCCAACATCACCGACTGGTGCGGCGCCAAACCGCAACACCACCACCCCTACCGTACGAAGCTCTCGACACAACCATCCGTGTTGATTTTCACGGCGCCACATCACCGCACTGTGCCGGCCCCAAACCCCAATCACACCACCACTACCTCGTACGGAAGCTATCGACACAAACTCATCCGTGTGATTTCAAAGGGCGCCACAATAAACGCCTGTTCGCGCGCCCCAAACCCCACACCACACCTACTACTCCGTACGAACTCTCGACACACCTCATCCGTGTGTGATTTTCATCACACGGGGCCACAAATCAGCAACTGGTTGCGCGCACAAACCCCAACAACCACACACTACTCCTGTAACGGAAGCTACACACCTCATGCCGTGTGTATTTCACGGGCGCCACATCACCGCACTGGTTGCGGCGCCCCTAACCCCAACACCACCACCACTACCTCCGTAAGGCATTTTCCCGAGGGCGGGTTGAAACGTTTCCGCCCAGTCGGCGAGTGAGAAGGTGCCGAATGACATGGCTGACCGTTGGTCGCGTGCCGTGCCCGCAGTGAGGGTGTGCTGCTGGATGCGGCCGTCCTGGCGCGGCTGCCCCAGCCGACCACCGCCTCCCGCCGCCGTCGCCGCTCGACCGGCGAGTGCATGGCCCTGCAGGACGGCGGCTACCAGCTCTCAGACTGCCAGCAGCGCAGACCCTACTTGTGCCAGTACCTCACACGCTTCGTCTGCCCCGAAGGCTTCTTTAGACACTTCGGCCGCTGCTACTCGGTAGGTGACGGGAACCATGACCACTGCTACTCGATAGGTGACGGGAACCATGGCCACTGCTACTCGATAGGTGACGGGAACCATGGCCGCTGCTACTCGGTAGGTGACGGGACCAGCGCTGCTACTCGTAGGTGGAACCATGACCACTGCTACTCGGTAGGTGACGGGAACCATGACCACTGCTACTCGGTAGTTGACGGGAACCATCGCCGCTGCTACTCGATAGGTGACGGGAACCATCGCCGTTGCTACTCGGTAGTTGACGGGAACCATCGCCGCTGCTACTCCGTAGGTGACGGGAACCATCGCCGCTGTTATTCAGTAAGTGACTGGAACCTATTTTCTTGGTAGGTCGGTTGGGAACACAGTAGGGAAATGCTCCAAAAATAGAGCGCTCTAAAAATGAAGCCGATGACGTCAGAGCCTGCCATAGGCTTGCATGTTAACGCTTCAAAATTAGAGCACGTTTATGAACATTTTTTTTACAAAATCCACTCGCGACACCTGGAATCAAATTGTCACACCCCTATGAAGTCATAGAAGATGCAAAACTGAACAAAGATCTTTTTTAATTTCCTGTAGAAGCCTATAAAAACAGATGCACATAGAAAATGTAACTTGAATTTGAAATTTATGTAAAGTCATGTACAAATTTATATTCAACAATCTGAGATAAGCTTAACTGTTGAGTTTGATCTTCTAATTTAAGATTATTTTGCTCAGGAAAGCATTTTTTACATTACTCTCAACGGATCTGATGTGCTTTTAAAAATAATGATGACAACTATATTTTCACAACACGTTACTCGCTCTATTTATTGAGCGTTGCAGCACCAGGCAACGGCAGGTAATCTAAAAATAGAACAGGGATCCAGACTGTTTCCTGCCAGTGACATATCCATAAATTTAACGTGACCAGTCTTTAAGCAAAGTTTGAAGTATTTTCTCGCCAGATATGCCATACATGGGTCGTCAAGTGGTCGCAGTTCTACGCAACAGCCGCTTAGAAAAGTTTTTTTTTTCTCGCGACCGCTTACAATGCATCAAACTCCAAAATTAGAGCGTTATATTTTTGAAGCATTTCCCTTCTGTGTCTCCAACTGAGGTGACTGATAGAGTTGATATAGGTTTAGTGATTTCCAACCGCCAGTAAGCTTCTCGCATGGCTTCAGAGTTGTGAATGGTTCTGATTGAATCATTCTTTTTGATTGAATCATTCTTATTTCACGTGAATCATTCATGAATCGATTCACCTGCTCATGAATGAGTCAATGAATCATTGATTGAATCATTCATACAAATGCAATATTATGATTGAATCATTCATAGCACAGTGAATCATGTTTTTTGGGGGGAAAGAAGAAACTACACAAACAATAGCTGCACCCTCATAATGTGGAATGGAAATGAGTCAACACAGGTCAAGATCACTTTCAGCACCTTCATTTGGTCTGTTAACACCCTCATTCTGAATATATGCACTGTTATTTGCACTTACGCATTGCCAATTACTGTGATTGAATCATTCATGAATGATTCATTGAATGGATCATTCTTGATTGATTCTCGTAAACCTGTGAATCACTGTGAATCATTCACCAGTGGTAATGTTGAGTGATTAAATCATGATTGAATCATTCATGTTTGCCGTTGAATCATGATTCAATCATTCGTGGAAATTGTAATCATTCACAAGTCTGCATGGTTTCAGGTACATACAACATTATCTGTGTGTAACGGTCAGGCAGACCATAGAGATCATATATAATAGAGAGGCCCTACCCATGCTGAAGCACTTAATCTCGTGGCAATTCAGTGGTCTTTTTAAGCACATTTTGTTAACACTCTCGATGCCCGTGCTTAACTAAACCACTGTCTTTTACGTTGAAAACAGTTTTGTGGGCAATATTTATCATGTAAACAAAATTAATCAAATGCTCTTCTTAGATAAAGATGTTATTGGCATCGGCGCACGCTATTTATAGGGAATCTGTAGGAGAAACTTATTGCTTAAAAAAGACTACTGAATTGCCGCAGATTGAAGTGCAGGGCCTCTCCATTATTACGAGCGAGCGCGAAGCGCGAAGCGAGTCCTCATTGAATACCGGATTTGTCTCACATATAAGCGGTCGACCCGGCCCAGCCGGGCCCAGCCGGGCCCGGCCAGACCGCGATGCTGGTCAGAAGCTTATATCTTTTGAATCCCGCATCCGATTGACAAGCGGTTTTCCGCCATCTGATAGCCCCATGTAATGACAATTTTGAAATTAATTGACATGTTTTATCATGTGATGGTCAGCATGGCGCGTGACACGTGCCGCGTCAGGGGTGTCAGAAAGTATTATCCTGCTGTAGCTGAGAAACGGCTGGACCCTATAAAGCTGACATTTGTGTGAGGTTGGCAGACACAACCACTGGCAATGTTGCATGCACAGGTCAAACTCTGGGTCACACTGCACCGTGCGCACGTGCACACCTGTTCGCGTCCACGAAAATTGCCTGCAAAACATCGTTGCAATACCGGACCTCTATCTCGGCAACCAAAAGTCGCAAAGACACGGGGGTCAAACACAGATGCGTAGAGAAACGATTCGCCCGGCGTATGCATTATGTGTCGATCAGCGCGCGTGGTACGTGCAAAGTTCTGCTATACAACGCAAATTCATATTTGCATGACGTCTTTACAATTTAATCAAGTGCTCAGTCACCTATGGACGTTGAACCGATGAAACAAACACCAATCTGTAGACCAAGTACCGTCTCTAAAGATGATGAAAAATGAGTTTTAATGGCAGTAATTTTGCTGTAAAATCTGCCTGCAATATTTTTATTGACGATTATATAACATTTCCTTCATTAACCCGCCCGTAGCTTCCAAACCAAAGGGTGCTAACATAAAAATGATGCAGTTGTAAAGCGCAATCCAAATCCATCTAATACCCACCCAAAATGAATTTTTGCCTACAAACCTGAAGCTTATAATTGCAAATAAATAACGGCAAAAACCTATTTAGTTAAAAGTATGATTTAAGTTCGTAATCTATTTGGCGACGGCAAAAACAACACATAGCGAAAATTATTCAAAAGCATGCTTTGCACAAGAGAACCTCCGTTGGACGGGTGATAAATTGACGCGGATTTATTCGGACTCACTCGTCCTTCGCCGTTTAAGGCGTCTTACTGGTAAATGATCTCTATGAGGCAGACGGCAAAATGTGAAAAGTGAACTTTGATTAACGAAACGTCACCAAACGAAGCCCAATCTTGCCAAGTGTCGTGATCGCAACCAATCTTACCAATGTCATAGAAGGTACGGCACATTGGTGCTCCGGCCTGCAGAACTTTTGGAACGCAGTATCGATCCGGGACAAATACATTCTCTCCCGGGGCTGGGATAATTCAATGATCTCACCAAGCTTGTTGTTATCGAAAATACCGAAGACCGTTGGGTCCGAGGCATTTTCGATAAATAAAACGATGTGAGATTATTGAATTGCCAGCCCAAGGGAAAAAATATATTTTCCATACATGCCATTTACGGCATATGACGTAATATATTTACGTCATAGACACATTGAACAGAGGGTGGAACAACTTCCAAAAGTGTGGGACAACTTCCAAAAGTGGGGGACAACTTCCAAAAGTGTGGTATCATATAATACCACAAGGTGCCAGGAAAATAAGTATTTGGGTCCGAGGTCCACGCTGAATATTCCGCCGGAGACCGAAGGTCGAGGACGGAAAATTCAAGCATGGACCGAGGTCCCAAATAATTATTTCAGCCCAAGTGTGGTATTAAATTTACCATATGCTACTTTTTCACTGTTTATTTTTACCCTTGCTTTTTACTATTGTTTTTCTCACTATTTTCCCCTTTTGTTTTTTTCACTCTAGTTTTTCTCATTCTTGTTTTCCACACTCTTGTTTCTTACTTTTGTTATCTCACTCTTGTTTTTCACTCTGGTTATTTTATCCCATTCTTTTTATTTTCACCCTATACTTTTTCTTTTTATGATTTTTTTTCTCACTCTTTATACTATTTGCACGAGATTTGGGAAACATTTCGACCTGGGGCAGAAATGTCTTCCTAGATCAAATAACATGGAGTTGGAATGTTATACCACCCTCACGTGCAAACGTTAAAGGGGTATTTCGGTAAATGGTAAAACATGTTTTCCCTCACCTTTCGTAAGCATTCAATACTGTTTCATGCATACTCCAAAAGTGTGGTATAATTCACGTACTAATAGCCGTTTTCACGATGGATTATTTTGCGCGAAATGTTTTAAACATCTTAAGATGTTTTAGTATGAAAGTTTTAGAATACTTATCCATTCCTTAACTACTCAACTTTTGCAAGTGATTTTTGTCTTTAAATGTCTCTCCTAATTTTGTAATATGTTGGTAAGAATATAGTATGTTACAACATTGTGGTTTGGTGGTAATTAGCAAGATAATATGTATAGATTAGTTGTGATGATCTTTATTCTTTACCTACTGACACTTTTCAGAACATCTCGAAACATTTTTATCTCGGGCACGCCATTGGTCGCTCAACAAAGGATCCTCCCCTTGACTCATAATGGACTCGCCTCCAGCGAATCGTTTCTAGCGCATTATGCGCCATGCGAAGGCAGACCTGTGATCCGTGACGCTGCCAGATTGAGTAACTATTATGGAGGTATGCTTAACTGAACGAATGGACTCTAGACGCATATGTTCTTTTGAAACGGACAATTTGGTATCATAATCTTGTAATGAGCTCATTTCATGTTTCCATATCTCTTGAATAATGATAATATCGCCTAAATCAGTAACTTTATTTGTATTGAATATATCGTGAAAACGGCTGCATACTAAAACATTTCAAAACATCTTCAAAATGTTTTAAAACATTTCGCCGCAAAATAATCCATTGTGAAAACGGCTATTGTAATGCCTGTGGTTCTTCATTTGGGTGTGCAATGTTGCATGTATGGGAAATCCCGATCTTTAGTCTAGCGTTCCCCCGACTGAGCTTATTTCGTGAATGAGTTTGGGAGAACCAAATGCCGTGGTTCACTACGTGCGCCATTCTGAGCACTCCATTCTCGGCATGCTGCACTTACGCCTTCACAGTATTTGGTAAGATTGGGCCCAAGTGAAAAAATACGTATAGAACTGAACGGCATGCCGCACTTACGCTTTCATAGTTTTGGTAAAATTGGGCCCAGGTGAAAAAAAAACATATAGAACAGAACCTTGCCTAAGGTTCAGTGAAATAAAAACAGACAGTATCATATCTGCACATATGTATGTTCTCGGTATCCATTCCATCGCTGATAGCCGTCTCTGAGAGCTGTGTTTGCTCGGGGCCTCTGAGAGCGCACGTCTGAAGCCTAGTTGCGCTGTTGTCCGCCAGGTGCCCGACCAGCGTGGTGGGGACGTCTATGCCAAGATGGAAAGCGAGTGCGCTCACAACGGCAGCTTCGTGGCGCATCACGACGGCAGCGACGCCCGCCAGCAGGCTTTCCTTCAGGAGCTGATGGTAGCAGGTGTGTGTGTGTGTGTGACTGACGGGTACCGATAGCGACGCCCGCCAGCTGGCTTTGCTACAGCAGCTGATGGTAGTAGGTGTGTGTGACTGACGGGTATGGTCTGTCGCTACCAGACGTGTCTCCGCACTGGCATTAAGCATCGATATTCAGTATTTGCCTATTGACGATAAAGCTTTGACCCGTAGTTATGAACACAAAGAGTAACTCGGCTTCCTTGTTATCCTCCCGACTGCCGGTTCTCCATCCTCTGTCACGCCCACGTTAACCCGGGTCCAGTGGTCGCTGGACACCGGGCCATGTGGTGTCATCGAGCCACCCCCGGGGTGGTGGCCGCCTTCATCGCTTGGGCCCTCCTCACAGCTTGGCCCTGCGGGGAGGGCCTGGTAAGTCCATGGACTGCCGTCCGGTTGGCGTTCCACTTAGACCAACTAAACACCTTCTCCTTCATCCCGTGGCTGCACATCTTTGTCCGGGCGAACCGCAGCGGCCAAATCCCAACCAAATCCCAACCGAACCGAACAGTAGCTGGCTAACTGGCGTGTCTCTCTGCGGGATGTCCGCAGTCGGCTCCCCGTCGTACTGGGTGGGTCTCAGCTCGGACGAGGTGAACGAGACAAGTCTGGTCTACCCGAACTGGGATGCGTTCAATGAAGCCGAGTACAGCCGGTTCAACTCGTCGCCGTCCATGGCTGCCCCGGCCTGCACGATGACCACCGAGGAGGACGGCTTCGCCACCTGGCAGGAGTCGTCTTGCGAGGAGCGCCGCCACGCAATCTGCGAGTACAACGGTATGGAGCGTAGCGGCGGCCACCCGGTGGGGCTATCATGACACATTGTGAGTCTGAACGGCATAAACCAATAACGTGTTTACAAGGAATCCATTGTTTCAAGGGAGACTACATGAAGTATCGTTCGTAGGTGCTTAATCCAGTCGCAGGGTGTATCCTTAAGCTGACTACCGTCTATCAGGAAAGCGAGTGCAGACATTGCTCCAGCAAGAAGCCGTCAGACCGGACACTAACGCCACGTGGGGTGCTGTCTGTTTCCCCGTCGCTGTACCAGGTCTGCCTACTTGTCCGCCTGGCTACACCCCTCTTCTAGCGAGCGGCTCCACCTGCGTCAAGCTCAGTCAAACACCGCGCAGTTTTTGGAAATTGAAAAACGGCTGCAGATACGAAGCTACAGACACGAGCCTGGCGGTTATCACCACTGAGCGGGTCAGGAACGGAATGATGGTGAGTGGTCAGTGGCGTGCTGAATCGGAATTAGCCGAGGATACTCTGTATCATCCGTGGTTGCACGCTTCCGGGTTCGAAGCCATGCTGAGCAGGATATTATGGTTTTGTTTTAAGCCACTGTGTACATTTCAGTAACGTCGGAGGCCGAAGCTGACGCCATCTGCGTATCACAAGTGAACCCGACTGGTTGCTGGTCAATCGTGTGCCACGACTGGGACTGGCCGCTGAGCCTGGCTATAGCGTTCTGCCTGCAGGCTTACAGGAAATAGTTCACCTTCAACAAGGGTTTTGAACTGAGATAGCAGTTGTGTAGCCCGTGTTGAAAATCCCCTGACTGCAAGTTTTCTGTGCTGAAAGGGCTCTTTAGCCGAATATATTTGACATTTTGTCTAAGGAGTGTGGGCCATAAATAAAGAATGTCAAGAATGTGGGCGCTCTACAGTCTACACCTGGGCAGAGGCTATACAGTAATCTTACGCGACTACTTTCGAAATATCTGATTGGCTGAGCCACGTTTGACGTTGCGGAGAGTACGCATATAGTTTTGATAAAATGCATAATGTACGTCTTCTGTCCTGAATCGGCGCGATGTATGGCTATTTTTGACATAATTAAAAGAAGCTGTATTTCAAAATATAGTCAAATCGTGTTTGAAAAAAACATCCAAGGTGAACTATTTCCTTTAACGGAATGTTCTCCTCCACACCAGGATTTCGTGCGCAGTCAGGAGGTCTCGCAGGAACCTGTCTGGATCTTTTATTGGGGCCCGGTAGGCCCGCTCTCCGACCACCAGCCGATCAGTTATAGCCCGAAAACCGGCGTTGTCGACTACCTCAACATGACTATGACGGACGACATCGTCACCCTACTGGCTAACGGCACCGCACGTGAGCTGCTGCGGTCCGATCGGTCACTCTTACACAGCAGCTTGTTTGAGCGCCTAAATGGATCGCCTATACTCATACACCAATATCTTGATTAATTACTATTCATATTTTCCTGCCGTTTTGTATAGCAATTCAGATCGACAGAAGTGCGAAATAGTTTTTACTGGGCGATGCAAATAAGCATGTCTGTAAAATATTGAAGTCCAACATTTAGTTCAGGTAAGAAACAAATTTATTTCTATGGCAATGCGAACTGTCTGCAGGCTACATATGCGATTTCGTTTTCAAATACTAGCCAACTAATACAGCGGTCTACATATATGACCATTGGCACAGATAACAGGAGACCTGGATGTGACACGAAAATCAGGCCACTGCAGTAAGGGGCCAAAATGTAATGTTAGGTACAGCCACGTAGCCAGGAGTTCGTCCAAGGCAGGGATCATCATGGATCGGGTGCACCCATGGGTGCCCACTCAATTCTTCCGATTGTCTGGGTTGGGTATGCATTTTTTTTAACTTTTCATGAGTACTGGGTGGGCATGGGTATGGCAATTTTGGAATGTTGTCGCTAAGCGTTATTTTTTACTTGACAACCAGATGTTACACCAGGTGAATATGTTTTTTTAAATGATATAGGACACTTAAACAACATAATTTTGCAATTATATGACAACAATAAAACATGGTAAGTAATAGGGGAGTAAGATTTTAATAATCATGTCCGATCCTCAGACTGATCCAATATGATAATGTTAACCGCGAAGTGTTCAATAAGTCCAAATAAACAGCAACACACAGGTGCATGATAATATTTATCGTTAATAGTATGAAATAGAGGTCTTCATGGGGCGGCTATCCCCATGGCTGGCCGAGCCCCACGGCTAATGGGGTGGGGCGGACTGGAAAATCTCTAGATCATGGCTGTGGCTACGGCTGTGGCTGCATACGCCTATGAAATGCCTAAAAAACGCTTCCTGGGGATTTGTTATCATCAATCTCAGTAAACCAATCATGTTTGAAAGAAGCCTTGGCATGTTGTCACAACAGTAGAAAAGAATAAACATATCAACATAATATGAATTTACAAATCTCACGGCAGCCATTGACATTTGGGGGTGGCTGTGGCTGGCTGTGGCTTGTGAATGCCATGGCTGTGGGGCGGCTAGGCCAAGGAAAAGTGCAGCCATGTCGAACTCTAGTATGAAAGTCAACATGCTAGGGTAAGCATATGTGAAAAAATAATAACCTTCTGCTCATGTTATATGTTAATTAAACTTAGAATCGGTATCAAAAACTATATTGATAAATTTCGACTTGCGCCATTTTCAAAATGTTAAAAAAATGTTTTGACATTTTGAAAAACGCGCAAAGTCGAAATATAATCAATACAATTTTGATACCGATTTTTATTTATGTATAGTTATTTTGTACTGACCTCCCCTGATCTTTAAAAATAGTTTACAATTGAAATATATTTTTACAAAAACAAAAAGATGAATTTTCGATCACGGATCTTTCTCGAATCTTAAGTTAAATTCAAATCCCCCATTTTGAATTTTGCCCCATTTGAATTTAACTTAAGATTCGAGAAAGATCCGTGATCGAAAATTCATCTTTTTGTTTTTGTAAAAATATATTCAATTTGTAAACTATTTTTTAAAGATCAAGGAGAGGTCAGTACAAAATAACTATACATAAATATATATATATGCTCCTTGCACAAGCACTCCGGAGATACCGATTTTTAGTTTAATTAACATATAACATGAGTATAAGGTTAATATTTTTACCATATGCCGGGGATATCAAAATACATTAGCCGAGGTGTGGTACACACTTGGTACAACGAAAAAGCCCTAGGGCAAATTTGTTGTACCAGAGCGCGTGAAAACAGTTTCTGTGATAAAATTCTGACTGGAATTCTGAAAGCTTTGTCGACTTTGCTTCCAAGGCTTCTTCAGTTTAATCGAAGTCAAAATTTAACTATGAAAGAAATGATTTCTTGCTATGGTAAGGACCTAGTTATAATTAAAACATGATTGACAAATATGAAAAACACACATTGAATGAATAACGCGGCATGGTAAAAATCATACCCCACTCGGCCGGAATAAATTGTCAAGACCTCTGTGCTTTCTTATTTTTGACCTCGCCTTCGGCCTCGTTCAACAAATCAAGAAAGCACCTCGGTCTCGACAATTTATTTACACCGGCCTCATGCGGTATTATATATTCACGCCTATTCTGAAGCACTTGATTTCGTGGCAATTCAGTGGTCTTTTTTAAGCACATTTTGTTAACAATCTCTATGCCCGTGCTCAGTGGCGTAGCCAGGATTTCGCTTAGGGGGGATCCGCGGACGGAAAAGGGCCCAAATGGCTCTCGAAAGGGCCCTAATTGCGTTAAAAGGGGCCCTTCATTTGTTTCGTTTATCGTCGAATTTGCTCTGAAAGTGTGTCAAATGACTCGACATATCGCCAGCTTGCGTGTCAATCAATAAATTTGCATCCGGATGTCAAAGGTCAAGGTCACGAAAACGAATACGATATTTTTAAGTCGGTGTAACCTCTTGTTGTTTTCGTTTACCATCCGATTTAATCGCAAAGAGCCCCAAATGATTCGTCGTCACGCCAGCTTGCATCGCAGTAAAAAAAAATTGTAGGTAAATTGCGCCGCGGAGCGGCGCGAAAATTTCGATGTTTATTTCCTTAACAGCTGCCAGGGGCTCCGCCACAGGGGGGACGGGGGGGACGCGTCCCCCCCAATCTTGAGGGTGGGGAGGGGATAATCCCCCCCAATATTCATGCACCGTATTTTGCCAGAAAGTAATGTTATGATCTTCTTGCCATTACAAACTTTGCTAAATTTTATTTTTCATTTGTCGAAACATCCAAAAGATGAAAACTTTTAAAAATACAGCCTGGACAATGTTTTTTTTATATAACAAATCGTAAACAAAATAACGCAAAACATTTCTATATAGTAGCCATATTGGTAGCAACCCGGATTTGCACATTTTGAAGATTCTTGGTTTGAGACATACACTGTGGTACATTGTGACTCCACAGACGATCACGATTGGTGATGTGGTATGGGTTGCCCCTGTTTGTAGTAAATTATTATCGATCTCGATGATGAATTAATCCTTATTCCTATAAACCGTATTAAAAAGCCTTGGATGTAAGAATATGCCATCAATCGTCTTCACCATGGGCTTTGGTATGGGCCAGCTGCGGATCCAAATGAGAGTTTGGGGAGCAAAATTTAAAAAAAAAAAGTATCACACTATTCTGAAAACTTTATGTTTCCGCTTGCTCCATGCATTGGTAGCTTGATTGAAGCAACTTTCCTTTTGCCAAAAGCTGCTTAGATTTCTTCTATTCAATCATGAAATGTGTCATTTTTTCCCGATTTGGCGATTGGGGAGGGCAATATGCCCATTTTGCCAAACGTAGACCGCAACTGGGTTTGGGTCCGCCTGCCAAGTCCACGCCACCTTTGCTAACTTTATACAACCCATGGTGTATTGGTCCTCTATTTTTGTTAGATCACCATTTGTGTTAAGTTTTAAAGACAGCTTTTGCGACAAAAATTTTCTTCGAGCCCCTCCTTCCGCAAATCCTGCCTATTTTAATTAACTTCAAGAGCATTTTTTGAACTCCGACGAGCCTCAGTGCAATATGATTACACTGCATCGCACTGCAATAAGATTTCTTCTCGTTAAAACGGCTTACTATCCCTGTCACGAACTTTGACTTCCCCCTTGGTCCATTATTCATCAGCCGTCCTGGGCGCTCGACTGGTGTACACATTATATATTTTAAGCACCACTCCGCGGCACTTTAAATGATAGAAATGGCACGACTGATATTGCAAATACCTAACACGCGCCCCGCTGGTGTCTCAAGCCGAAGGCGCCCTGGGGGGGGGGCAAATTGGCTTCCCCTCGTTATCTTCCGAACCAATAACCGCAGCGAGACGCGCAAGGTGCCAAAAGAAAACTCTCAATGAGACACATTTTTTGTTTGTCTCGAAATAAGGTCACATGTCAGGTCACTATCAGGTCAAATGTCAAAATTGATATAGGCATTTTTAGTTTTTGGGTAATATTGTCGAGTCCGGAGAGGCCAGCTTAATATTGAGACTATTTTATCGCAACAAAGTGCTTCTCAACATGTAATAATGCATATTCTTGCATAAAAGCAAAAGTGCCATTATAAAACTGTAATGAATCAAGGGCTTAAGATCAAGGTCACAAAATGTCACTGCTGGCCAGAGGTCTACGGAAGTCATGCAACACATGTGTTATGGATTGTTGTACAGTTTACACAATACACATATAATTCGGTAGTAGGAGCCATTTTTACAACCTGATACCATAAAAGGTCTAGGTCAGGTCGTATAAGATCAAATTTTAAAATTTATTAATATAAGTAAACAATGCATGCTTATAGGCAAATTTTGATTCAAAATATGGCGGTGGCATTTATTTGTCTATATCTGGTCAATAAAAGACAAAAAGGTAATACAAATTGTCATAAGTTACTTATACTTGGGAGCCATACAGGGGCGTGGGAAGTGCTTTCAAGTTCGGGGGCGAACTCATTGACGGACCTGATGTAGCAAAATTATAGCTAAAAAAGCGATATTTCGCTGTGGTCGCCACCCGTTATATCCCCAACAGGATTATCGCCATATATCGCCACCAGTTCACCCGATATATCGGAATCTATCCCCGATATATCGCCACCCGTTCTAGATGCGTCAATGCCGGCGACCGCCTTGATCCCAAATTTCGTTGTGACCACTTTTCTTTTTTTAGATCCCTGGCCGACTCTCCCTCTGCTGAACGTCAGGGGAGCTGAGTCGACATCGTACATCTACAAGACTATAATGACGCGTTATGCTTAAACAACAATGAAACACCGTAACCTACNGCCTTGATCCGGAATTTCGTTGTGACCACTTTTCTTTTTTTAGATCCCTGGCCGACTCTCCCTCTGCTGAACGTTGCAGGGGAGCAGAGTCGACATCATACATCTACAAGACTATAATCACGCGTTATGCTTAAACAACAATGAAACACCGTAACCTACCGCCATGCCAAAAACACTGAATATTATTTACTCTGTAGCGCCTAGTAATATTTCATGAATAGTATCATTTACCTCGAAAAAGCATTACAACATTGAGACCATGAGTATTTTATCCACCGTGATTGTGACCAAGAAATAGCTCTATCAACGTTACGACAAAGCAATATATCCTATACTACTACTAGGTGTGCGCTGTATTTAGCAGTGTTTCCAAGCTACGATGGTCAATAAGGTAATGTGCGGTGCCACTCTTTAGATGGAAAGATGCAAAACCAGTTCCGAACTCAATGAAGTTTAATTTTATTTACTTGATTTTTTATTGAAACTTACACCTTTTGTTCTACAAACATAAACATGTTTTTGCAGGACAATTTCCGTTGATCTAATTCAGAGTTAAAAGGATTCCGAGTTAAAAGACGGGGGATGGGCGACACCTAGCTCAAAGTTGGGGGGCGTCGCCCCCACAGGTCCAAGTTGAGGGCGAGTTGCCCCCACTGCCCCCACGGTTCCTTCGTCCCTGGAGCCAAAGCGTCAAATAGAAAATATTGTTCGAAATTTTTTGGGTATCTTCCATACTTAATTCCTCTCACGTATATTCCGTTTTTTGGAATATCGTTAATTATATATTTCGGTTTTGTGAGACATTTCACATATTGTATTTGCATGTGACAAAAACGAAAAATGATTAACTTCCGAGAGAGCCATTTTAGAGCGAATGTTATTCCCTTTCTTTTTATGTTTTTTTTGGTTTTGCTATTTGCGTTCTGAGTTCGAACCCATTTTGCTAGATTTTTCAAACTGTATAGTTTTCTTCCACCCAAAAAATGGCTCATGACATGACGGCCATACAAACTTCAATATCTTCCAAAAAAACCACCCCAACATTCAAAATTCCTTCGAAAGTGTAGAGGCATCAACATAAATTGTCTGCGTCAATGGTAATTATAATTCCACACGGGACCGTGGACAAATATTTTTGTTGACCGAGGCTCCGCAGCGAAATATTCCGCCGAGACCGAAAAGGTCGAGGGCAAAAAATGCAACGCTCGGTCCGAGGTCCCAAATAATTATTCCGGCCCAAGTGTGGTTATGAAAATTGACAATTGCCGCGAGCATTATATTTTTCGCTTCTTTATTACTATTTTCACGAGATTTGGAAAACATTTTCGGCCCGGGGAAAAAATGTTTTCCCGGATCAAAATTAAACATTGAGCTGTAATGTTATACCACATACCCTCACGTGCTAAGTTCAAAGAAAAGAGGTCTCGGCATATGGTAAAAATCTATAGAGTTTCAAGCAATTCAAGCTCTTTCTGATGGTGCCACTCGTCTGTAATTCCTTCCCTTTTTGTAAATTTATGGCTAATTTCACCCAAAAGCTATGAAAAGAGAGGAAAATCACCCCATCATAGCAAAAAAAGTAGATTGCATTGAAATTTTTGGCAAATTCCGCTAAAAATGGCACCAGCAAAAGTCGCATCGCCGATCCCGTCCCCCGTCCCCTCCAATATCAAACACGTGGCGGAGCCCCTGCGATAGAGCTTTCTTGTTTTGCATTTTGCATGATCCCCATGGCTGTGCGTATTTACAAAGCGACTGTAAAGAAGTAGGTATGTGCTAAGATCCCTGATCCCAGCCTAGGCGTCTTAACCTTTGAATCCGAATTCTGGCAATGTACTAGTTGCAGGTTGTTTGGTGAATATGTGCAAAATAAGAATAAAAATGTGCTGATCAACGTGATACATGTCATTTTGCATACAAATCAATATTCCAAGAGATGTTTGTATGTTAAAGTGTATTATTTATAAAGCACTTGATGTAGTGACGTCATTTAGCAATAATATTGCGCATGTCTATGGAAAAGCATGTTATTTCCAAAATTTCCCGTGGCAAATATAAATGGTTAAACGCTTTCCTATGACTTACTGTTAACAACAAACTATTCAGAAATGTATGGATATTTATGTTGTGTAATGTGTATGTTCAAAACACAAAGCGTCATCTTAATATCCTCTAGAGCACATGTTCGAGATAAGCTCATTTTCGGCTGAGGCACAGTTCTGCCCTCCACCTCAAACTCACCAAGCTGGTTTCGGGTACCTGCCGGCGGGAATGGTCCGCACTGGAGTTTCCACGGCTGTTTTTAGTTGCTTCCTGGTCTGGAGATGGGATTTTTATCGCTTCTACTAGTAACTTGTTAATTCATTTCTATCTTCTTTAAACAATTTCTGGGATTTCGCCGTTTTTTAGGTCAACTGTTTTCTTTAATTGTATCGAGTTTGATCATTGTCGAACGTGTTTAAAAGTTATTTCATCATGAGACGATTCATGATTTGGAAAACAAGCCACGACACCCAATACTGCATGATCACATAGCATCGTCACTTATTTATTTGATTCGTGCATCATTTCACCCAGAAACTATGGCCAGATAATCTTACACCCGCTAATGTACCGTAATGCACTAATGCTAATGTACCTTCTTGGGGAGGTCTGGTGGTCTGGGGAGGTCTGCTGAATGTTGATAGAGGCCAACATTACGGGAACCCCGGAGGATTAATAAAAGGATATACCAACTGAGTCTCATCCTGCAATGTATGTATTGCTTCAACAGCACAATCAGCACTCCTTACTAAACCTATACCACACTACAACCGAACGACACCTGCCCGGAGAGCTTAGTTGAAGAGGTCGATGTTCTGCTGGTTAGTTTTCTTCTCCCGCTTGATGCGCGAGTACGGACTGAGGTCATCCCTGAAGACGAAGTTGTACAGCGTGCCGAACCAGGACTTGTGCGTCGGCAGATCGTAGAACTCTGGTGCGATCTTGGAGACCATCGGCAGCTTGGAGGCGGGCACGGCCGGGAAGTCGTGGTGCTCGTTGTGGTAGCCCTCGTTGAACGCAAACCAGTTCATCCAGCCGTAGTAGCTGTAGGTCTCATTGCCGGGGTTGAAGATGTAGTGCTCCGAGATCAGATGTCCCGACATCGGGTGCAGGCCCATACCGAGCACGAAACCGCCAATCAGATAGAACAGCGCCTTCTCGCCGAGGAAGTGGTAGACGGCGAGGTCGGTCGCCAACTGCGCGACGATGTTGACCACCTCCATCGCGGAGAAAGGCTTCGGGCGAATGAACAGCGGGCGAAGGAAGTAGGTGAAGGGCAGCATGACGAGCCAGGCCACCTTGCCGAGTGTAGAGCTGAAGAGGCGAGCCTCAATCTCCGTCGGCAGGTCCACGTCCATGCCTTCCGTGCCCTGGTAGCGGTGGTGCTCCATGTGATACTTCTTGTAGGACACGGCCACCGGTACACCCATCGGCAGGTTGGCGAAGATGCTGAACACCTTGTTGGCGAACGCATGGTTGTGGCCAAAGGCGAGGTTGTGTGCCAGCTCGTGGATGGCCATCATCAACGAGTGGTTGATGGTGCCGCTGATGACGTAAGTGACTGCCACCAGCCAGGGCCAGGAAGAATACAACGCACAAGATAGAAGAGAAAGACAAAATAAGACAACAATAGAGAAGAAGAACAAATCAGACAAGTACAAAACAATACAGAATAATAAGAATAAGCAACAAAGATACAGAGAAGAATATAAAACAGCTCCTTCAATCTGGGGACGGTTATCCTTCAGGATGGCCTTCCGTCGGATGGCGTGCGGTTCGGCCGCCGCTGGTCCAGGTGAAGTCACGCTTCTTCCGCTCGATCGCCCCCATGGTGAAGCACTGAGTGATTGCCCGAGACCGACGACCTACGACCCACGACAGGCGTCTGGCTGCCGACTGTTCGGCATCGGCCACCTTTATACTGCTAGCTGATTGCCCACCCAAGTGTACCTCCAGTGCAACAGGTGTTGCCGCTTAGTGCGCTAATGTCCCCACAGATGTTGTCCTTTCGATGGACGTCATTAACGCTCGCACTGTCATTATGTCATAGCCTTCCGAGCGCGGGCCGATGCCTGACTTGCTTTGACATAGTTATCTTCTTTGAATCTTCTACTCAGAGTACCTACTCAGAGTCTCAGACTACTCAGAGTACCTAGCATGCGTGCTTGTTTACAAACCACGAATGTTTTTGTTATTGACATGACCTAGTAACGATCAATGCCCGTCCTTTTGCTAAAATGCAGCTCGTTATTACGTCAAAATACGCACCAAAGATTTACGAATCTCCCGTTTCCCTGCTGGTTCCTATATGTGTATATTTTTATTTTATCATCACAGACTGTATACATTATACGCATGGGCTTGCGCATAATGTATACATTATGCGCATACCCGCACACTCCACTACAGTGCAGTGGCATCGACAGTGTCCATAAATGTATGGCCTTCAACACAGTTCAATACATAACGCATGTAGTCGGTCCAGTGTCACTGGATCAATGACAATTATATTTTTTATAAATTTAGTCCGAATGTTTTAATGGGATGGATTCCCGAGATCAGGACCCACGCTAATCTAAGCTTGTTGCGCAGGCCCTGACCCCACCACCCGATCACAGCCACCGACAGAATTTAGAGACGAAAGTTTAACGTCCCCTAACGACTGAGGACGGTCCGCCCGGCTCGCTGGCTTTATCTGACTTTTTGGACGCCGCGCTGCCACCCGGACACAGTCGATGGGCCCCGCCAGGCAGAAACAGCGAGCGCCGAAAGCGCTCGAACCCAGTGCTTGCCCAGTGAGTGAGATTCGTAAGTCCCCAGGCTCTCTCCGACTGAGCCAAACGGTCGAGGCGGAGAACCTCTTGCGTATGACCTGTTTTCCCGAAATACTCTTCTAAGAGTGTCGGCGGACGAAGTATAAATTGTTTTCTGGAATGGTGCTTCAACCACAACAAACTGCTCAACACAACACAACAAATCTAGCTAAAGGTGGTTAGTTTGTTAAGGTGTGAAGGTATCGGGCCTCACATCGCACCTACCGCCATAGTACTATCGCCAGGGAGACGACCCACAGCGTGCTCGGATTTGAGTATTACTGTCTTTGTGGGCGGTCCCCCCATGATGTCAGAATATGTAACGATTAGACCTTAGGCGTTGTCATGGGGCTCCAGAATTTCTAAATTCCCTACTCAACTATTACAGCCATATCATTGGGCCAGGCCAATCAGTTTTCAGAACCAGAGATAACGCCCCTGCTACGGGCACTGGCTCATAATGTTCATTTTTGATAAAGACCCGTTAGTAAGACGGGTTCGCAGGGGCCTCAACACTCGGTGCCGGCGACTGTGTTTATTCCTCGTTTTTTCTTGTAACCTAACAGAGTGGCAGTGTGGACTCAAGGAATAGAGTAACTCATTTGTGAGTCAAATTTATAATGGCCTTGGAGCCACGGAAGCTACTGAAGCCATGTGCTACGAGGAATTTCATCTTGCTCGTTTTCGCCTTCGACAAGGCTTATTATCTGTGAAGGAATAAGCGCTCGACGTTCAACGCGTCTGGGGCGTGTCAGTCATCGAAGTGGCTCAAGATATAGTTAACCCTAAATATACTCAGCAATGGAAAATTAAAACGCACTTGCATGAGACATGCTGGTGTTGTGCCAAAGCAAAAACCTACCGATGAAACAAATCATAGAGCTGTTTGTCTAGAAATTGGACTATTTCTGACCAATGTTCCAACTTCGAGGAAGTGTGTACTAACGGTTAGCAATAAATAACCGACGCTGTCAAATTGAGGCCGCTACGGCCCCTGTGGGGCTGAATTGGACGTTCAATATCTCGCCATGGTGAGGCTTCCCGTGTGATGACCTGGACTGCCACCCCTGACCTGACATCGCTCCCGTCAGGCTGACGGCTTTCCGCAGAGATAGCGACGGTCCCACTGCGAGTGCTGTCATTCAACTGTGATCTACGGGGACAGTGACACGACAATTTTTGCTCAGTCGTGGAGATCCCACAGGCTATTTTGGTCCAGCAGCAGTCGAAAGCTGCGCGTGGCGCGTGTTAAAGATTTCAAGACGAGACCCATCTTCCCTCCATCACCCTTACGTAATTTATTGGACCTGTGGAGCTTCGGACTATATTGCCTGTGGCGCATATTTCATCCGCCAAATGAATACATATTATTCAGGCGCGGATCCAGAATTTCGGTCAAGGGGGCGCCACATGTAAAAAGTTGTGCTCTTCGGGCGCGACATGGGCGCGACCAAGCTCAGGGGGTCTAGCGCCCCCTAGATCCGCACCTGCTATTATCATTTTTTATTCACCTTGCGTTCACGAATAGAAACCGTCTTGACGACATTCAAAGCAACGCTTTGAGGTTAGCAAAGCAACGCTTTGCTAACCGTCACAAGCGTCTCTAACACTACACCAGCTGATTCGTTATTTGTTTCAACCAAGATGAATTATCTGAATATGCACTATCATATGACACTCTTCAACAATTTATAGAAAAGAAAGTGCGAGAAGAACCTGCCATATCGAAGCTCACAAAACTCGGCTGTGGTCTGTTCCGATGGGAAAATTAACTCTTAGTGATTCAGAATTAATCATTCAAATTGTCTTGTCTATCAAACAGGAATTTCCTTCGCGCCGCTTCCACTTTAAACATATTCGACCGTTTACTTAGTGTATCCGGACACGCCGCCATTCCGTGTGACGTCAAGGCCCGAAGGAGTTGCTTAGAGCTGATTTGGCGCCCAGATTCAGATTCAGATTCGTTTATTGCGGCTTCGTCCTCGCAAGAGGCAGCTTTCATGTTTACCATGTCAAAACTATTCAATTTAGAGCCTGGACTTAGGGGCGTAGCACACGCAAAAAACACATACACACACTATCACACACTAACACAATGCACACAGTGATCACGTCTCTGGTCGCAGCCCAGGATGAGGTAATTGTATTGATGATCAAGTCACTTTTTGATACGCATCATGCCGCCATGTGCCCTCTTCCTCCCCTTCTAATCGGTGATAAATACCCAATCTTATTTAAAATCCTGTTCAACTGCCTACCGACTACCGTACGTTGAGTTACCGCTCGAGGGCAATGTTACGTTGGCTATACAGACTAGCTTGACAAAAGTAAATCCATTCAACTGTCTTTATCTCACTTCATCTTCCTAACCCGTTTAATTTGACTTCAAGGTCACCCGGCTTCCTGTAGACCAACCAACTAATAACTCTCCATAGACGTCTCCGAGGCTAGACTCCGCGGCTGGAGGTCATCAGAGCAGTGGATCGGGCCATTTGCCTCCGGAAGTGTTCCGTGTCGACGCCGGCACCAGTGACGTATATCGCCGGCACCAGTGACGTATATCAGCGCCGGCACGCGCCGCCGCGCTGATTGGACGAGATTGGACGGGATCGCCCCGCGCCGCCGCCGCAGTGGCTGTTCATGCTCGGTTTCCGGGCACGCGGCGAGTGGGGACGGGTAGAGACTAGAGGGGAGGGGTGTCGGAGCTGATTTGGTTCAGCTAGTGGAGGTGTGGGTCGACTGGTGGCTCGGCTACTGTTAACAACTAATGTTTAAAAGATGGCCAAAGCTTGATGAAAATATGTGCTATTCGTGAGATGTTTTAGATTGATTTCGTAATTTCTTTAATAACAACTAAGATGAAGGTTGACGGCATTTTCGAAGCATCAAAGACTTGACAATTTCACTCCTGATAAGTCTTTGAAGTAGGTGAAATTGAAAACATGGGAGAAATATATCCCCGGATGCAACACAATCAGTGGAGAAACACGTAATGAAACTGGCCACACTGAACATTAGACGTCCCAGGCATCGTCTGAACTTCACCCTGGAGGCGGAATCAACATTGGTAATGTTTCCTGATCTTTCGCCAAAGTCAGCCGAAACGCTTGACCCGACCAGCTTATGAGGCTCATTGCAGCGATCTCGATCCACAGAACTCACAAGATGATTGAGTCGTTCAGAGGGGTCAGCTCGTTGGCTGCAGGCCTTACTGGCTAAAGCAGCTATTCGCCATGAGTTCAGGGAGAATTGCGTCCCGAGCCGGACTTCGCTGGCAATAATGGAACAGTTTGATTCTGTCACCCACGCGTGGAATGCTATTGTTGGATAAGTCTCGTATGCAGTGCGGGGTTTGCCGGAAATCGAGACACTCAAAATCACACGCGTCGTCCGATTTAGCGTTCACATTTCACACGATTTTGAATGAGGCGGCGTCTTTTGACACCGGTTTGAAAATCAATTTTATATGGATCTGTAGTTTATAGCTATGTTAGTTATGCAGGGGCGGATCCATATGGGATCTGTAGTTTTATAAGCTATGTAGTATGCAGGGGCGGATCAGAGGCAAGAGGGTCATGGCCTCCCCCAAACGTCCATGAGACTATCATTTGCCCCCTCTAAAAAAACGGTCGGACAAACGTTCGGCCTCGTCCAGAGGGGTCAGCTCGTTGGCTGCAGACCATCCTGGCCAAAGCAATTTATCGTAGAAATTGCCTTTGCAGCAGTCCCAATCTAGCTATCCAGACAAAAAATATAAAAATATCGCGCAGTTTTGCGGCATGACCATGAGTGGAGCTTTTTAGAAAACGCTGGTGGGGAAAATATCACATTGGCTGGTTATTTGCATAGCTGAAGTGAAAAATTGTAATTTTAACGCCAGGACAGGTTTAAATCTGTCAAAGTTAGTGGGGCAAAGCGAAAAGTTGCTGTGCAGTGGCCCCACCATTTGAATAGGAAACTCCATCCGTGGGCATGATACAAGTTTCGCAATTCAACACTGATTTAAAATGAGAAAATGAATTGAATGAAGTGTCTGGCAGAGGCTCTGCTCTCCCTGACGGTAATTGCTGGCTTCAGGGACCAGTATTGAGCATCATACCGAGATGTGCAGCCAGGTAAAGTGGTTACCTGAGGCATGGTTCAATGCCTGAGGCTTGACTGCAGTCTCCACTCATGGTCTGGTTTCAATATGACAATTGTATTTTCCACGACCTTAAATCAAAATTTGCACGCCCCTTCGCGGCGTCACATCGGTAATCATGGTCATAACGGTCCCATCGTCATCCTTTTCGGTTCGTCATAACGCTGAATTTAATTCATATTTTTTAGCTTCTTATCCTCTACAAGGCCCACCTTATCCAGTATCCTCTACACCACCTATATTTCTGGGGTTTGTTTGACAAAACCGTAAAAATTTCGCGTCGCTTCGCGGCACTTAATAACATGTACTTAAGCTATAACAGGAAAATCCCCATTAAAATACTGACAGGGTTTACATATACTCATAAAATGAAGGTACACCTTTTTCGTCATTTCAGCCGAATACCCACTCAACAATGATCGGCGACGCTTCTGCGTACTCGCTGACCCTGCGTACTGCCTGACACCTGATGCAGCACTCTCTACCCCACCGTCAACAACTTTCTCCCTGACACCTGATGCAGCACTCTCTACCTTCACCGTCAACAACTTTCCGCATGAACACTGATGCAGCCGCTCTCTACCCCACACCGTCAACCAACTGTCTCCCTGACCCTCATGCAGCAGCTCTCTACCCCACATCAACAACTTTCCTCGCTGAACACCTGCTGCAGCATCTCTATCCCCACGTCACACTTTCTCGCGTGACACCTGAATGCAGCACTTCTACCCCACCGTAAACACTTTTCTCGGGCTGACCCTGTGCAGCACTCCTCTACCCCACCGTCAACAACTTTTCTCGCTGACACCTGAAAGTGCAGCACTCTCTATCCCCACCGTCAACAACTTTCTCGCTGACACCTGATGCAGCACTCTCTACCCCACCGTCAACAACTTTCTCGCTGACGGCTGATGGGCTGCTTTTGACGGCTGATGGGCTGCCACTTGATTTGCCCCAACCCACGGCTAGATCCGCCCCTAGTAGTACGCATGTCTATTGGTTTGTTTTATCACGCCAATCAACACTTCATCTGGGTTCTGTCAATACTTCATCTGTGCTCCTATGCTCTTTGCGCTCTGTTCTGAGGAAATGTAGAACGGGGGCCGATTTTCCACGTGCGAATATCGCTCATTTCCCTAGGGTACAGCACGACGGTCGCTTTGAAGCAATCTAAGTCTGGTCAATTCGGGGAGCTCGTACCGCCAGGCTCCGTGGGAACGCCTCGCAGGCTGTCATCCTGCTCCTCTGGCTGGAAAACCTCCGGCCTCATGGCCCTGCCTTGCGACGAGACTTCCGGGTTCGCCGTATGTCGGCCATTGTGGCGCGATTAAAGCGAATGAGACGTGCAGTAGAGCGGTTCATTGGAACGGGAGCGCTCTCCTAGTCCGACCTCCTTAGCCCGGTACATATGGTGGGTTTCGCCACGCGTGCTGCGGGGATTAGTTACTGAAAGGTGAACTAGCCAGACCTGTTAAATAGATGTGTGTTGGCAAAAACTTGTCAGATACTAGCCTAGGACTGTCAACTTTATTATTATAACTACTTTGTTGTTCTTATAGTGGTGGTCAATGCAGCCTGTAACTTACTTAGCCAATATTGGATGCATGCATGTACTCAAGTTCTTCTTTAACATTTGCTGACTTCTTCGACATCATCCGCTACTCTTCGTCATCCTCAACCTGTATCATCAAAGCGAAGTGTATGCAGGTATAACATTCGGTGAACGTACCCGATCGCTCCAGGCGATGCCGAAATAGTCTGCTGTTTTGCTGATGTTTGCTGCCGTGTTCCAGCCGATGTTAGTTGAACTTTGGCGTGCTACGTAACGCGAAGTTGTTCTATATCGATCGATTAGCTTTAAACCAGCACGATCAGACTGCTCGATCAAACCAGCCTTGTACAGAGACAGACCAGTCAGCCCGGCAACTTGTCTGTAACAGGCACAGGGAAACATCTTTTAGATAAGAGTATCTATTCGAACACAGATAGCGTATGCTATGCAAATTGGGATACAGCACACGTGCTTGGAACCGATTAGAACTTGGAACTTCTGAATTGAAAACTTCGTCCGAAGTTGACCCATAATCGCGTATGTGAATGTAGGTTATTGAAGATTCCTTTCGTTGGTGAAAATAATTATGCCAGAAAACGTTTGCGTTAACAATTTGTTGAGAGCAACAACACTCCATAGTTTATTAAAGCTCAGAATCAGTGTCTCTGTCTCTGTCTCTGTCTCTGTCTCTGTCTCTGTCTCTGTCTCTGTCTCTGTCTCTGTCTCTGTCTTCTGTCTCTTGTCTCTGTCTCGTCTTGTCTCTGTCTCTGTCTTCTGTCTCTGTCTCTGTCTCTGTCTCTGTCTCTGTCTCGCTCTGTCTCTGTCTCTGTCTCTGTTCTCTGTCTCTGTCTCTGTTCTCTGTCCTTCTGTCTCTGTCTCTGTCTCTGTCTCTGTCTTCTGTCTCTGTCTCTGTCTCTGTCTCTGTCTCTGTCTCTGTCTCTGTCTCTGTCTCTCGCTCTATCGCTCTATCGCTCTCTCGCTCTCTCGCTCTCTCGCTCTCTCGCTCTCTCGCTCTCTCGCTCTCTAGGTGACCCGAAGTCCGATGACCTAACCTAAGTTAGTCTTTTAACCATGATATGCTTTCGTGGTTAGCAGACACGTGCCAAGAAGACATAACCAAATATCCTGAATCCAGGATTCTAGGAACAAAGCTCTGGAATCTAGTTGGATCCTGGATCCTGCAGGGTCATTTTGTCGTGGGATCCTGTAGATCTTGGATTAAACAAATAGTGGGATCCTGAGCATCTTGGATCACGGAATATTAATATTTTGTTGTGGGATATTGTTAATCTTGGATCCTATTTTTGGTTATGGCTAGAGCACTTCACAGGCCACACTTTCAGCCCCCATCCCGTTTTAGCTCATTCAGCACCCAAAACCGTTCCTACCTTAATTTATAACTGATGGGGCTCTTGTTCCGACCTGCTTCAAAGCTTACGCATATTTTGTTTTTTGTGGTGCTAAAACATACGAATGCATGCATTTCATGCGTTAAAGCTCTTACACTCAATGCCAATGGTGTAATAATTACATGTGGTGATCAGAAATCAAAGATCCGGGATCCGGGATCTTTCTTGCTAAGATCCAAGAAAGATCTGGGATTCAGGATTTCTAGGATCCAAGATATTGGATCTTGGTAAATCCTGGATCCTGCAGGATTATTTTGTCGTGGGATCCTGTGGATCTTGGATCCTGAAGAGAAAAAAAATGGTGTGAGTCCTATGGATCTTGGATCCTAAAAAACTGTCGTGGAATACTGTGGATCTTAGATTCTGGAAAGTCGGTTTGTCGTGGGATCTTGTTGATCTTGGATCCTATTTGTTGGCCATGCCATATGTCTGATGGTTAGCCAGTGGGATCCCAATCGACGCCATTAGTAAGCGTAATATGCTTTGTGTTGATGTATTTTTTTTCATTTGGTGCCTCTGAATCAACTTCTTATCACACGGCTTCTGCGCAGTTTCCATCAGGCACCTGCAAATAGAAAGAGATATCTGCCAATGACTTCACTGTGAAAATAGCCATTGTATTCGTTGATAACCAATCGCTGCGACAAATATTAATATAGTTGATTATTCAATATGAGTAGGTTTTTACTTCTTACCCAACATGTTGTAACGCAATGTCGTGATTTTAATTGTTTGTCGCTGCTTTGAGGAGCACTTTATACTAGCTCCTAAGAATGGTCAGCTGTGTTTTAATACATAGCAGATGGTGCTCCAGCCCGGCTTATTGGGATTTGTGCTAGGGTTACGGCGTAGCACGACAAAACATTCACCTCTCGCAGAGGTCAACAATTTTGCGGAAAGTTATAAAATGATGCTAAAAAGATCAGTACAATACACATATTTATATCCAAGGCTTCCAAAGATTTGCGACAAAACTTCGAACTTTACATTCCAAACTTTAAGGAATTTACCAAAACTATTTTCCAACTGAAATGAGTGGTGTCTGCGAAATGAGCGATGTTTGAACAGTTGGCCTGTGTGTCGTCGACTGAGCTGGATCTGTGTCTCGTTACAGAACAGGCGCTGCGAACCTGTCTGGACAACGGCGAATGGTTCCGCCACCCCAAGTCGGCGCCCGACGCAGCCGGCTGGTCGAACTACACCACCTGTGTCGACATGACAGATCTGAACGTGAGTGGCGTGCACCACGGCACACACACAAACACACACACACACACACACACACACACACACACACACACCTAAACACACACACACACACACACACACACACACACACACACACACACACTCGCGTGCGCACACACACGTACACGTACACGCACACGCACATGCACACGCACGTCGCACACGCATACGCACACCATCCAAATCACCCAAAGCAAATTATACCATATTAAAGACCGTGTTGAAATTATACCACTAGATTGCATTATTCTGTCAGCTCTATGTTTCACAGCTCTAAGACACTGGCCTGCGATTGAAAACTTTTTTTTCATTAAGTCGAAGGTTTCTGAACTGATCTTGGCTCAATTCGGGGCGCTGATTTTGGAAATGCTACTCGTTTTTTTCAGATTGACTCCAGTTTTTGGCGCTATTCCTTAAAACCAAATTATCCGTATTGTACCTACTATTTTATCCTATTTTATATGAGTAGTTCTATAGGGGTTACAAACACACAATTTGCAGGACGGGTGGAGGGTATGGTCATCTCTATCATGACATTACAAAGTTTCCTGACCCTAGATCATTATCTTTCTGGTCAAATGCCCTAAGGGGACGTCGGGCGGCGACCGCGCCGTCCTGTTTTGGGGGTGCCGATTTGAGTCCCAATGCTCGTATCTTCAAAAGTTGTGCCCCGATTGTCGATATCTTAGTGTGACAAGATTGGTGAGAAAATTATGTTGCTGTACAACTCCAAAAATAAACTCATAGCCCACGATGACACTGATAATTGAATTTTGACAGACTTTCAGCCGCCAGGGGCGGGTGACCGGGCGCGCTACGTCGCCTCGTCGGCTGACGGATCGCTCACGCTCACTGACGACACGCTCACTTACTGATACGCACACGGCCCTGCACGCACACACGCACAGACACTCACTTTATCCATAGCTGTTACTATGGCAACAACAGCAGAAGCAAGAATATGAAACGCGCCAAGATCGGTAAGATAAAGCCCGGCCAAGTCCGAGCTGCGGCCGCCCGCCGACCAGGCGGCGTAACGCGCCCGGTCTCCCGCCCCCGGCGGATGAAAATATTTTCCAAATTCAATCATCAGTGTCTTTGCGGGATATGAGCATAGGTGGGCACCGGTCCGTTTTTCCGTTACTAACAGTCATTTTTTTAGTAACGGAGTAACGGACTCGTTACATTTTTTTAAGTAACGGACCGAGTAACGGAAGTTACTTTTGTGTTCCGTTACATCCGTTACTTTTTCTCTATGCCTTTCTTGTTTCTTTTTACGCCCGGGTTTATTTGCCATAGCTAGCACAATCAATGCCTTACGTGATATCTCACGTAATATTGAATAATGTGTTATATCCCTATAGTGATGCCTATCTAAAGAACACCACAGTCCACAGTTCTATGGCAAACATCGCCATACAGTTGCAGGGGATTGAAAAGCCGCCGCTCTACTCGGTCGGCCATGGTCCGCCCGCCGTGCCGCCGACGCTAGATGACTACGGTACGATAGTAAAATATCATACTATAGATCATATATTATAGTTTTCGAACACAAATGTGACCAGATCGATATATCAACATGTTTCCTAGTTCATGAACTTTGATCGCCGTCGCTACGACTCCTAGAATCCGAGTAATCGTTTTGAGGCCTAGATTCCACTGTTCGTCGCATTCTGCATGTGTCCTTTGCGGCCACGGCCGTTCCTGCTCGGTCGTCGTTGAGGGCGGTGAAAGGCAATTTGATGGTTTTAACATTTTGGCAAACACGGTAATAAATTTATGGCCGTGGCTAATCAGGCGCCATCGACGCTACAGCGTCTTGTAAGGTTATCGCACAGCTAGCCGGGTGTTCGTGGTGATTATTTTTTTTCTGAAAAATAATTCGTGAATAGTTTCACAAGTTTGTTTTATAATAACAAGTATAAGTTATTTAGTAAATGGTCTAAAAAGCTGCTTATCATAAAGCAACAAAAAAGACAAAACCTGCGTCTACGTTAATATCACGTAACGGAGAAACGGAGTAACTGTAACTTTCGTTACATTTTTTGACTATGTAACGGAGTAACGAGTAACGAGTTACTTTTTTGGAGTAACGGAGTAACGAGTAACGAAGTTACATTTTAAAGTAACGGTGCCCACCTATGGATATGAGTATATTTTGTGGGTTCTACAGCAACAGGATTTTCTCACGAATCCTGCCACATTGAGATATCGACAATCTGGGCTTAACTTAGAAAGACACGGGCATCGAAACTCAAATCGGCGCCCCGAAAACAGGCTCCGCGGCCGCCGCCCAATGTCCTTTTAGGGCATTTGACGAGAAAAATATTGATATAGTACCTTGAAACTTTGCAATCAGAGATCTCGAGAACCGCTAGGCCGATTTCGATGGGAATAACACCATTCGATTCGTCGTGACACAAGCTTTCTTTTTGTTACCCGAATCGCTTTTGTCCTAAAATTGCAGGGCCAAGGGCAAACACATTCGAAAAAATACTGGATGTTTTTGAGGTCATTGCAAGCCATGTCATTCGACCATTTTTATGCAAAAAGCGTTTTTTGAGCTTCTAATGTCATGGTCTTTAATGTATGAAAGGGAAAAGCTCAAAAATGAAAAATCATAGGCGTACGCAGGGACTCTTATTCGTGCATGAATAAAAAAATCAAAAATGCAGTGTTGGATCGTATATAGCCGTCATTTCTACACTATTGATGGTGGCGATGAATGAAACCCTCTCTCCCCCTGCAGGGCACCACAAATGACCGTTCGGTGATAACAGGAAGTGCCCGATCAATGACAGAATGTCCCATAGGCTTGAGAACGTGCCCCGTATATGCGGGCAGGTTCTCGTCAAATGAGTCATCGCAACAATATCGACACTGGTGCCGAAACCAACTGAGATACCACTTGAACTCCTAACAACGATTTGAAAGTATTAATGTATGTAACAGTATTGAAAAGTATTCAATTCACCAACATCTGAAAAGTGTGCCCGCCAGGGCCAATTAGCAAAAAAATGACAGAACGTGCCCCGGTCTCCCCTACACGTGTGCAGTGTGCACGTGCAGAGGCACCCCACCCCTGACTTGTGGGAAGGCTGAGGTTGAGGGATTCCTGATCACACACCAAATTTGCACCCAATCGGCCCAGCCGTTGCAGAGTTTTTACGAGAAAACACTTTTCAACATCTCTCACGCGGCACGCACCACGCGCAGTGGTAACCCACATGAGTCGCCACTGGTCTCAAACGGGGTAGGTTGGATGGGGCTGCTCAGCAATAAAAAATGATTGTCAATCTGACTTGCGGTTGCAGAGATATAAGCTTATTAGTCGTCGCCACGGGTCGGGTCAGGCCGCTCATATTCAGATTTTTCCCATATACCACGGGAGGACGAGCGAGCGTTTCTCGTTCGCTAGTATAATAAGGGAGACAGGCTCGCACAAACAAGTCGGGCGATCGATGCTATGATTTGCAGCAGTTGGGCTGAGCGGCCCGACGTCTATGCGTGCCCCCAGAGCCACACTGTCACGATACCACCACGCATAGCTGATGGAAAATTGGATTCGCCACTGAGGAGGCAGGAACGGAACCCAGGTTCAAGATGGAGTTAGTCGAGGTGACGGTGACACATATTGTTTTGTGATACGCGAGGTGACCTGCTGGGGGGGGGGGGTCTATTTGTAATGCCTTGGCGCCGTCCTGGCTAGGCACTCAGTCAATACCAATATCATAAATTATTCGGTATACTGGGATGCTTACTGGTCTCGGTAAGGACTAATGAGCTTATGGCTTCAGCATCATGGAAAACAATTTCGTTGTAGTTCCTAATGCTACACAGCCAAGTAGCAGTACAATTTTCGTGTACACAATCTCATACATGCTGGTAAAAATATTATTTATCACATGTCCAGCTTTCGCAACAAAGCTCCAAACACAGACGCCAGACCGCGCTGGAGGTTTCTCGAATGGTTTTCCTCTGAGCCAAATATAAACTGCGTCTCCAGCGTTGATTTGAGTCGCCCGGACAACAGCGGCACTTCCCGCAGCAGGCTATCTATCCTTCGTCGCGGGGCCGATGCGCAGTGCGCACCTCGGGCGGTCACGTCCCCAACATGAGTGGCCCGGGAGCCGAGAGGGTGCTGAGTGGTGGCCCGGGATCCGAGAGGGTGCTGAGTGGTGGCCCGAGAGCCGAGAGGGTGCTGAGTGGTGGCCCGGGAGCCGAGAGGGTGCTGAGTGGTGGCCGGGAGCGAGAGGGCTGCTGAGTGGTGGCCCGCGAGCCGAGAGGTGCTGAGTTGGCTGCCCAAAGGAGCCGAGAGGGTGCTGAGTGGTGCGCCCGGGAGCCCGAGAGGGTGCTGAGTGGTGGCCGGGGAGCCGAGAGGGTGCTGAGTGGTGGCCCGGGAGCCCGAGAGGTGCGCCCGGCAATGTGCTGAGTGGTGGCCCGGGAGCGAGAGGGTGCTGGTGGTGGCCCGGGCAGCGAGAGGGTCGAGGTGGTGGCTCGGGAGCCGAGAGGGTGCTGGAGTGTGCGCCCGGGAGCCGAGAGGTTGCTGAGTGGTGGCCCGGGAGCCGGGGAGGGCTTGCTGAGAGTGGGGCCGGGAGCCGGGGAGAGGCTGAGTGGTGGCCCGGGAGCCGAGAGGGTGCTGAGTGCCCCCGCCGGTCGTGCTTGTGTCTCAGAGCCTGCAGGTGATCGCGTCCGGGTTGAACAATTCTCGAGTAATTTCTTCACTGTCTGAGGCATCCACGAGGTGGGTTTACATTATGACAAATTGTGGAATTTTGAACGTTTGCACTCATACATCCTGAAGCATGCTTGTTTTTGTTTGCTATGGAAGAAGGATATTCTTGAAGTATTTCGACGGTAAGCTTCTGAACGCTGTTGTATGCAGAATAAAAGCACAAATTTGTGCGTTCGAGGATTATTATATTTGAAACCAGCCCTAGCCTTGTTAGATACAGCTAATATCCAATATGTTTTCGTCTGGTGAAACTGGCTTCGTTCGCTGATTGCTCATTTTTAAAGGCATTACATCATCATCATCACCATCATCATCATTCATCAAATAAAGTAAACATGGTCATNAAACATAGTCATTACGCAGCTGCAGAAAACGCATGCGGGTGCATGCGGGCGCCTATTCAAATACGTAGTTAAATTTACGCAGTCGATTTTTCTTTCTGCAATGTCGTGCAGCGTGCAGTTGTGACCTCCACTCAATGCATTGCAGCAGACGCATCCACTTCGCGCACCTGCGCCAACACTGCTTCGGTATTACTTATCCTGATGATCTGTGGCCGCTCTTGTACAAAATCGAGCCACGGCTCGATTTTTGTATAAATCATAAGCTCTGATCTGCGAACTACTGTTCGATATCTTGGAAGAAAAAACTAAGAAGCTCAATAATACTAAGCATGCTGTCGTTTTCAACTTATTTTGTTGATAATAACCATTTGCTAATAGTAGAAAATGACTCAGCGTTGGAGGACAAATAAATCGAGCCGTGGTTCAATATTTTATTAGAACGGCCTCTGATCATTGTTTAATTGATGTGCATGGATTTGCGGCCCAAAGGTAGAATGCTAGCGTCTGCCCCCTCCCCCTCGCGCTACGGGGAGGGGGCAGACAGACCCCCTGATATTTTTATTGAATTTTTGTATACATCAAGCGAATTTCAATGAAGTTTGTATTAGTTAAGTTTACAACAATTATACGTATGCTGTCAAATTTTCATTGAAATTGGTCAAGCAGTTTGGAAAATAATGACCGTTTTAGTGACTTTAAGTTGGTGGAAAAACGATAAATGTCTGAAAAAAAACGTAGAAAATAGTTTTGCAGCAAATTGCAAATACAAATTAAGAAGACTAAGAATCATGACATTGTCCTTGACACGGGCCAATCTCGGATTTTTTGAAGAATTTCGGTTTTTGAAGCATACAAAAGTTATTTTGAAATCACTAACAAAAAAGTGTAATATCTTTCAAAGTTTATAAAAAGTGAGGATAACTGAGTATGGCATTACCTCAAACTAAATTCAAATCAATATCTCTATTATTGACTGATTGATGGCTCCTGAAGTGTAAGAAACTTATGACGTCATTTTTAAATCACTTTTGGTGACTTTTTTTGGCCAGATACGAACAAATAAATAATACCCTTCTGAGACAAAACTGGTCCAGGAACATGCCTTTCTTATTTACATTGATAAATTTATAGTTTTGAGGTTTTTTCTGACAGAGCAAAATCGCTATTCTTGACGTGGTCGAGTCGAGGTCATTCACTTGACCTGGAAGGTCAACCGTTGACCTGAATCCTGAAAAATGCATACCGTTATATTCCTCAGACAGGCAACATGCTGGCTCTTACTGCGTTATCTCTTTGTTTCTTGGTTCGGAAGTTAACAGCCTGTCAGCCCTCCCCCCCGTAGGGCGAAGGTGAGAAAAGCTCCCGTAGGGCGAGGATTAACCTTTCCAGCCTTATTACCAGAGCATTTGCGGTTGATATTTTACGGGCTTGTTTGTTGGAGAACATCACATTTATTGGGTTTTGGTTGTTGCTGTCACGAAGCCAGGTTCCTGGCTTCGAGGCCAAGAGCAGGGCCACGTGGCTCACACGAGCGTGAATTCGAGGTCGAATTAAATATCTCTGAAAAATCGCAAAATCGAGGCCAACATGCCTGACTATAGGTGTTAACTGTTAAACCTAAAGTCGAAGTCAAAGCTGGTGGTTTCGAAAAAAAATCAAAGCCATCGCAAAATCTGGGAATTTCAATTGTTCTTGTTCGAAGCCCGATCAAAATGTTTGAAAAAAGCAAAACCAGCTCCGGGAACAATTGCTTTAAAGTGGTGTTCCCGTATCCAAATTCAAGAAACTGAAGCGAGATGCCCATTCAGTGATTAGCTGGTGTAAAACATCCTAGTAGACTTGATTGTTAATTCTGCTGTTTATGCACCGCATAGCGCCAAATGTGGAGAGCTACCTTTAAGTAAAGACGAAGCCATAGGGTAAAAATATCACGAAGCCGAAGTCAAAACTGAGCACTTCCACCAAAAAGGACACGAAGCCGAAGCCAACAACAAAACAAACCATTAGAAACGACACGAACACAAAGCCGCAGTCTACACCAAAGTGAGCTGTTTCATATGTCACGAAGTCGAAGCCAGACACAGCTGTGTTTGACGATGTCACTGAAGCCGAAATCGAACCAAAGGAAAAGTGGGGCCTCGTGAATCCGAAGTCGAAGTTGAGCCCGACTTCGTCCCTACGTCTGGCATACAACGTAGCCAGAGTTGCACTCGCTGAACTGTGCTTTCGTCTCGTACCAATCACCACACTGCTTGTGTTCAATGCAAGGGTCTACGCGTCAGTAAAACAGCTGAACGTCGCCAATCGAACAACTTAGCATGGCAATAAGTTATTCAATACAATTTCCATCCAAAAGTGAAATGATTACCCTTTCTGCGAAAATGAAAACTTCGTAGTAAATAATCGTGTAAGCCATGTTCATGTATTATTAGTATGATAAATAATACAACCTTCTTATTTTCCGAAGGGCACCTCCTGTCTTCAACGACTGTCTTTTGTTTAAACACCAAGTTTTGCATTGAACATAAATAGTTTCTCCTCCATATCTTTCAAACAATTCTAGATTTGAAATGCTCATCGGAACGTCCACAATGAAATTGAAACTTCCCATCTGATTTTCAGTGATCGATAAGAACCGCCGACGTTCATATGCCTCCAGCCATGTGTGTCCCGCTGATTGTCTCCAGAGAAAACGATCCCAAGTATTACCTTCTCCAATCATATCAGCCCAGCTGCTGAGACGCCAGCTGCATCGATCTATCATCCATCCCATATGAATTGTTCAGTTAGTTGCTGAGCTATCTCCACGAAGCTGCTCGGGCAACATGGCAATGAGGTTCAGTCATTTCGACGAGTTGTTGCACCATTAGCTGAGTTGTTGCGCCATTGGCTGAGTTACTATATGACATCTTGGCTGAGTTGAGCTGGCATCTGAGCTAGCATCTGAGCATCTGAGCATCTGAGCTGTTGCGCCATTGGCTGAGTTACTATGGCATCTTGGCCGGGTTGAGCTGGTATCTGAGCTAGTTGCTGTGCCATCAACTGAGTTGTCCTGGCATCTCGGATGAGTTTCTGTAGCGCTGATCTGGTCAGACCCCTCATCTGAGCGGTTCTGGCACACCGTTCATGCTCCTGAGGCAGTCAGCCACGTTAGTCACCTCGTGCCGGCGAATGGCCGCCGCCCAGGGACAGTCCGGCCGAGCTGTGTGACGCTTACGTGCCTCCTGACACCATCATCGTGCCTCATATCACACGAGCCTCCACAGTTACCTCTATATAACGCGAGCTGACACTGCAGAGTCTGGACACGTGATGAGCTTCCTCTGAGAGGGACCGCGCCGCAGCGACGGGCTGCACGCGCGGCTCCATTGACAGCGGTCGAGGGATGACAGGGGATTGAGACGTGTCACAGCTATTTTTTCTGTGGATGTTGTCATCTTTTGTGTTGTATAGCTATCGACAGTTGATTTGATTTATGTTGATAGCTGTTAAGACGTTGGTATGTTATGCATTTGCATGTGCAACGATGTTTCATTAAATTTAATTAAATTGGATATCTGACAGTTTTGTCCCATATCGCATGACTTCCCTCCTCAAATCCGAGCTAAGAATATGCGGATGGATCTAATCATGGACTTGACGAACTACCCGGCCTCACCAACTTTTTTACAATTCAGGCCTACAGAAGAGGTCATTTTCAGCTCATTTCTCATTTGCCAACCACCGGCCGTTTTTAGCAGTTTGCCTCGGAGCGTAAGCGGGACGGACGGAGGCCAGTAAGCCCAGCCAGCAGATGAGGGATTTCGTTCCACTGAGAAGAATGAATAAAAGGCCTCTAAGACATTACGTTCAGAATTATTCCACATATGACGGGCTGCTGAAGACACAACACAGCCATGATTGACTAGGGGTTGACTGTCATTATATTATAAGTATTCTCGCCTTAAAACTCCGCATCTGCATCACAATTCATTATGGCATATGGAACTGAGTCAGAATTATGAACATCTTATTATGGCACATTTTATTCTTCACAAAAATGATAGTTATCACAACGGTTGAACACATCTGTACCGATGCTTTATGCGCAAGGACGTACTCGTTTTGAACTTTAGACTTGAAGACTTTAGAGATATTGAAGACTATAGAGGTAATATGCGGCTTGTAAAACGAGACCAAAAATATTAAATGGAAACTGTCCTATCATTACAAGCCTGCGGACCTCGGACCCGCGATCCTTTTGGACGTTGACGAAATTCAAATCAATAAACACGCCTGTGTTGTGCTGTTTCGCAGGGCGTGCTTAAAAAATAGCCTGCACTATTTCTCATTTGTGTTTTCCTCATTTGACTGCCGCTGCCACAGCCGTCGGGCTCAACAGGTCGTTGAATGTTGCCTGTGACAGTCTGTCTGCCATTAGCATTCTCCTCCTTCTGCTCCATCATTGCTCACGGCACCTCCCCCTGAACGAGAGACCGGCCGGTACAGCCGGTCGAGTGTGGTTACCGGAGACGGGTGCAGAGGCGAGTGCCATTGAGAACCGACCGCGATCACCGCGGCGCGAGAGCTATTGAGGCGGTAATGGCAGTAGCCTGCTAAGTGGGCCATTGAGCCATCATTGGGCGGACAATGCACGTCCGCGCTGAGATGTGGTCAGCTCGTCCTAATTTGGAACGACCTGAAATCACCTCCGTAGATAATCCTAAGAGGTGACTTTCATCGGTGAAGTTAGGCACAGCAATGCACATTGTGGGGTTCACTCTGAGGCGAATGTATCTCGGCAGTACTTGGTCTGAAAGTGCTCCTTAGTTACCATAATCTGTCCGAATAATACCCGCACTGCATCCTGTTCGGTGAGCCCCCAGGGATCCGTCTTTCTGCGTCGTCGATAGGATGTCCTGCCGCCGCACTGCGACATCCCGGGGGCGGCTTGCCTACATTCCGTCGCAAAATACAATTACCAGAATAAACCCCTGCGGCTGCGGCTACCGATACGCGGCTTAGCCGGCCGCCAGACCCGTGTTTGGTATACTGCATCCCCTTTCCAGCACCCCTCCCCACACACCGCCACACACACAGTCACGCACAGACAGACATACTTACGCACTATGCAGTCGGGCGCTGTGCTCGGTATACGGGGGTGGGGAGAGGGGGGGGGAGTCGCCCGGGAGCGCTGCAGACTTCAGCTGGTGTGACGCTGAAATTGACGGCGGCGCGACAGGAGTTGGCACATATCCGACACGATGCAGACGAACTGAGCGCACCGGCCCAGCTGATTCGAAAACAATGCGTGTTTATGTTGCTGGTTGGAAAGATGGTGCTTGAAAGAGATGTATTTTACTAGTAAAACAATAACAAATATACTGTTATTTATACTAGCAATTATACCACAATTGTGCTAGCATAACAATTATTACGAGCGAGCGCGAAGCGCGCAGCGAGTCTTCACTGAATACCGGATTTTTATCACATACCAACGGCCGGGCCGACCCGGCCCGGCCCGGCCCAACCATAACGGTTTTCAGAAGCTTGTATCTTTGGAATTCCGATCCGATTTACAAGCCGTTCTTCGCATCTAATTAGCCCATTCAATTGTTACTTACATGCAGGGGCGAATCCAGCTCCGCTCGGTTGTTGGGGGGGGGGGCAACTTTTTTGGCAAAAAGGGTACCCCATTTTTCCTCGCGGATTTGGGCTTCTTCACCTAAATTTGGCATTGACGATATAAAAGGTGGGGAAATCCCACTTTTTTTGGGAGAAAAACTTAAAAAAAAAACTTTTTTTCGGGAATTTTTTTTTCGGGAAAAACAAATCTTTTTTCGGGAAAACAAAAAACTTTTTTTAAATTAAAAAGGGTCAAAAAATCGGACGCCGTCATGGTCCAGAGAAGTGGCAGTCAGCGTGAGGGGCGCCGGGCGTGGTCAGTGGTTTAGTAATACTGTGGCGTGGATATCTGTCTATCAGTAAAGCGTGCGTATCTGTGGTCCAGTAATCACCGCCGAGGGGACAGCTTCTGCCAGACACTAAATGTTACCTAATTCGCCTTTCCTATTTTTTCAAAATTTGTATAGGAATTGCCAAACTTGTGTCATGGGCGCGATAGCCGGCGCCGAAATTTTCCACTTTTTGACTGTGAAAAGCTGGATTTTTACTGCTGCCAAAGGCAATTTTTACGATTAAATGTTCCAATTTGTCCGACCTTTTGGGGGGGCCAAATCATAGTCTCAGGTCCTTTGGGGGGGGCATGGCCCCGTGCCCCCCCCTGGATCCGCCCCTGCTTACATGTTTTGTCTCACGTGAGCGACAGCGTGGTGCGTGACACGTGCCGCGTCAGGGGTGTCAGAAAACTATAGCTGCTAAAGCTGAGAAACAACTGGACCGATTAAACTGAATTTGATGTGTGGTTTGAAACCACACCACTGGCAATGCTGCGCAGGTCAAACTCTAGGTCGCACTGCACGTGCGCACGTGCTCACCCCTGTTCCGTCCATGATATTACCTACAAAATATCGTTGCAATACCGGGCCTATATCTCGACAAACAAAAGTCGCAAGAACACGGGTTAAACACAGATGTGTAAAGAAACGATCCGCCAAGCGTATTCACTGTGCATCAATCTGCGGCGCGTGGCACGTGCAAAGTTACTGGCTATACAAGCGCAAATTCATGGTTTATGACGTCACGATTTAAATCAGTGCTCGGCACCTATGGGAGGTGGAGCGACGAAAGAAATACCGATATGTAGACCAATATACCGTTTCTAAAATACATGTGAAAATTTAGGTTTTAATGCAATATTTCGCAGTTGAAACCCGTCTGTAATATAAATATTGCCGATTTTATTATATTTCCTTCATTACACCACCGTAGCTTCAAAACCAAAGGGTGCTAAACGAAAGCAATGATGCGGCTGTAAAACGCAATCAAATCTATCCTAATTTCTATACCCACTCAAAATGTATTTTTGTTTACAACTATGAAGCTAATAATTGCAAGTTCAAAAGAATGCGGCAAAATATATTTTAGTACAGTGTTTCGATTTGTAAGGAGGTTGTTCAAAATGATCATTTGTGCTAAAAAATATATTATTTTATTCAAAAGAAAGGCCAACAATATTATTACGCGTTTCGATTACAAATAAACAAATGTTTTTTTTTAGCACAAATGATCATTTTGAACAACCTCCTTACAATGAACAAGCTGCTTAACTTTGTCCAACTCTTATCAGAGTTTCGATTTAGTTCGGATCGATTTGCAGCGGCAAAACAACACATAGCGAAAACAATTGAAAAGCCGTAGACATTCCGGTGACCGGGCTAGAACTGTCGCCGTACTCGTCTGAACCATTACGCTCTGCAAGGTATAACTTGTACGGGCATCGTATGGTTCAACCACTTGGCACGCTAGTCTCCGGTCAACTACTATGGCCTACTGCAAAAACACTCCGCACACGGCCGAGTGGTACGGAGTACAACGACCTCATGGGTGCGTCCGGTCTATCAGGCAGTGTTACCAGCTGCGAGGCCTTTACATACTCTCTTCGAGCTGGCCGGCACTTCCCACATCGAATCAGTCTGCCTGTCTGCCCAACCGGGGCCGCCGTCTAGGTCCGCCAGCATTCTCTGGGCGGGTCGCCCACCGGACCGCCGTTTTGGCCCGGCCTGAGGGATGTAACTTTGTATTGTCATCCATTGATGTGTACACAAATCGCTTGTCGGATTATAAAATGTATGTATTGTGTTAACTCCACTGAACTCTATAGAGATGGAAGGCGCATTGGCCGGAATACTTGTCTAATGACGGCGGCCATATTGGTGATCACAAGAGCAGTCGGCGGCCTGTGTTTAAAGGATAGGCGGGCGGGCACCCAGCTGACATTTTTACAATATAATTGAGCGAAACTTACTAGTCGCTTAGAGTAAATATGGACTACCACCACAATGTTTCCAAATTGAATGCCAGAAATATTCTAGGACTTTTCATGTTTTTTTTGCACGAATAAAAAATATCTTTTGCCTAGAATTATTCTTAATTCAATTTGGAACATTGTGGTGGCACCATTTTTGCGCTACTACCAGTAGTTCTCTCAATATATTGTAAAATGTCAGCCTGGGTGCCCGCCCGCCTATCCTTTAACACAGGCCCGCCGACTGCTCTTGTGAGTACCAGTACGACCGCGTCATTAGGACAACTCGGCCCAATGGGAGGGTCGCAGCGGCATAGGCTACCCTGTGGTTAAACTCGATGAAATACAAGATATCGACATCCGAAAAAAAATGAAAAAGCATTGCTTACGCAACAAAAACAACCTCCGTTGGGCGGATCGACAGTTTGGATTACGAAAACCAAGCTATCTTTTTTTATTAATGGTCACGATGTTTATCGGATGAAGAAGGCTCCCACGTCTTATTACACGGCCCTCAGGTCATTGATGACGTGTTGTTGGGCCGCTGATTAGGTCGCTGGAAGCTGTATTGATTCTCCAGAGTAATGATACGATCCCAGTCGGTAGGCTTCATGGTCCTTCCTGAGCAATGCGTCCCTTTTTAAGTCTACGAAATCAATGGTATCATCAAAGCGTTAATACGGACCCGTGATTTTCTTTAGAGTGTATCATTAGGTAAATGTGGGAAAGATGGAAATATAACTATAGTTCCATAACTTATTACGTCTGCTGCCTTTTTTCTTGTCCAAATGCCGAAAATCCGAAATGTTCCAAGTAAGAACTCCGATATGGCATTTGGTTGATGTCTATCGTAGTCTATACCTAATGTTGTGTTGATCCATTGCACGCCAGCTGCTGTCGCTTGATTCCACTGATGCCAACTGCCGAACAATGCGGGTCTTATGCAGGAGGATGCTGTTTGGTAATTTGGGAGTCGCACTGATGCGCTTTGAAGTCTGTCACATTGCTCCGCTTATGCTGGCACGTTTCTTTCCTGTTCCCGAGAAAGGTGTGGAAAATCACTGAACATGCCGTTTCAGAAAATCTCAATAATTGGACGAAAACGCACACTTCTATGGAAGCCTTCAAAGAGTAGGTACATGTCAGCGGCTTGCCCTTTACGAGATATGTTAGTAAACAATCTAATCGTACCATAAATGAATCCTTTCGGAATGTATTCTGCAATACTCTGTCATTTCGGTTTCCGCCCATGCCTCGGTATTGGCGTTTGAGGGAGTCGGCCTCACCAACCGGTCCTTCAGCTGCTGTTGTGACATCACTCACATCAGCTTACCCCTGCCGTGCTATGACAGACCCGTCAGAAGAGTTCGACATGGCTAAGCTTTTCCTTGGCCTAGCCGCCCCACAGCCAAGGCATCACAGCCACAGCCAGCCACAGCTAGCCACAGCCACTCCCAAATGTCAATGGCTGGCCTTTGGCCAGCCGTGAGGATTTTTTGGAAGTCATATTGTGAGTTAACTTTCAGTCTGCTGTTATGTCAGCATGCCAATATTTGTTTTAACCATGATTCGTTTGATAAGGTTAATGCAAAAAAAAATCCCCAGGTAGATTAAGCAGCCACAGCCGTAGCAAAAGCCATGATCCATAGATTTTCCAGTCCGACCTACCCTATTGGCCGTGGGGCTCGGCCGGCCATGGGGGTGACCGCCCCATGTAGACCTTTACCCGTCAGTCCCCCGTGACATCAGTCCCTCATCTCCCGGTAGAGCTGCTGGTTGTCAGTCTCTCGTCTCCCGGTAGAGCTGCTGGTTGTCAGTCCCTCATCTCCCGGTAGAGCTGCTGGTTGTCAGTCTTCGTCTCCCGTAGAGCGCCTGGTTGTCAGGACTCTCGCTCCGTAGAGCTGCGGTTGTCAGTCCCTCGCTCTCCCGCATTAGGAGCTGCTTGTTGTCGGTCTCTCGTCTCCCGTTACAGTGCTGGTTGTCAGTCCCTCGTCTCCTGGTAGAGCTGGTTGTCGGCTCATCGTCTCCGTAGAGCTGCTGGTTGATGTCAGGTCCCTCATCTCCCGGGTAGAGCTTGTGGTGTCAGTCTCTCGTCTCCCGTAATGCTGTTGTCAGTCCCTCATTCCCGTAAGCGCTGGTTGTCAGTCCCTCGTCTCCCGTAGAGCTGCTGTGTCAGTCCACTTCATCTCCGGTAGAGCTGCTGGTTGTCATCCTTCGGTCTCCGTAAGCTGCTGGTTTTGTCGAGAAAGAGCAGGGCAGGCGCCCCTCCCGGTGTCTGTTAGACAGCCGACTGGGGCGTTGGAGGTCACCAGCAGCTCTGCTGGGTGTTTTATGCGCTGCGCCGTTTGTTTTCAGTTGGCAGCTTTGCAACTACGCTTTATCACTAGTGCCTGCCAGTGCGGTCCGTTCGATCCTAAGCTGAGTGGCCTGAGCGCGAGCCTTCATAGCCACGTGTTGTGCTGACTAGGCTGACATCTGAAAATATACGGTCAATCGACTGAATTATTGCTTTGATAGTTGGAGATGAATAAAAAAATCGAATTTCAGGATATTCGTAAACTGTTTTCGATTGAATATGAAGCTAATTTGAGCACGAAGGGAATGTTGTTGTAGGTCTCGTGTGCTCATTTATTTTTAACATGTTTTAACTGTCGATGTTTTTCTGTTTATACTTTCTTACATCATCTTCATGCATTATCAATTTTCGCGCCTGGATAACCGTGCATGTTGACAATTTATAAGAACGCCGCAACAAAAACAAATCTGTGATCCCTAAATAGTATTTGCTTCTGTCTCGTTCGTACATTGAAAGCATGTGCCACCCACATCGCACGAGTATATACTTTATCACACGAACTTTCTCCTCAGCCACCCAACCGCGATTCTCAGCAAAATCATGTCTTGTCATATAACATGCAAAACCGCATATATACTTACAGCAGCCAGTGGGACGGTTTCCGCAACTGGCGGTGTTGCGCTCTGGACCCCGGCTGGGCTGGTGCGTCCACAATGGCCGGCTTCGCGTCCGTCAGTAAAGGACGGGCGCTGTCATGTGCTGACCTAAGTCAAAGCTTCACAGCCACATACAAGAAGGGAGCGTCTGCCTGCGCTACTGCTGGATGGCCGATATAATCCGGGGATCATTTCCACGGGAATGTCCCGTGTGGTAATGTGTAGTATGTCACGCTTACATAAGGTATGCTGCATCTAGGCGTGTAAAAGAGGGGGAAAATAACATTAAAACACTGACCGTTGATCACGCACCGCTGACCATCAATCCAACACTGACCACTGACCACTGACCACTGACCACTGACCACTGACCACTGACCACTGACCACTGACCCACTGACCACTGACCACTGACCACTGACCATGACCACTGACCAACTGACCACTGACCACTGACCACTGAACCCAACTGACCACGACCAATGCCACTGACCGCTTGAACCGGCTGACCGCTGACCGCTGACCGCTGACCGCTGACCGCTGACCGCTGACCGCTGACCGCTGACCACTGCACTATGGGTCAGATGCCCTCCAAAACCGTTCATAGAGCGAAAATCCAAATAGGTCCAACAATACTCGGTAGTCGGTTTACACCCAAAACAATCTAAATTGTTCAAGGCATCCAATGGTGACCTCTTTTTTTCTCTCGGACAACGATTTCTTGGTAAAAAAACAAGCCTAAACACCTGCTATGTCCAGGATCTAGGAGAGGCAGGCAAGAAGGTGTACTGAAAGCCTGTCTGAACTGGATCTCTGTGGCAAACTAGTTGATTGCATGGTAATCGGTAGTGGCCCAAATTAAAGTGCACTCTTTTGGCTAACCAAAAATTTATTCACAGTGGGCAAGTGCGATTTTGTCTGTTCCTTACACGGATATAACGATTTGTATCGCATTATTGTTGGTAAAAACATATCCGCGTAATATCCATAGGGATACAAAGTGACTCCCTGTTCCCGCCATAATTTGTATGCGCACATTTAGTTCAAAGTGTGCTCTTTCGGATTATGCAGAGATCATCTGGCGCGTTTTTTGCGCCAATTCAAGATATATGTTATTCCTAGAATGCCTCAGCAGCAGGGATAAAACTCATTAAGGGACACTGCCACGCTTCTAAAACGTTATCAAATTGCCACGGCAGCTTGTGGTGCTAACAGTATGAAGTTATTGCTGCCGCAACACGATTATGAAATTTTTTTCTCTCACAAAGAGTGCTGAATTTCATAAATTGAAGTTTTTAATATTTGGACTGATGACGTCATTATTCAATGATTGCGGAAATAAGAAAACCTTCACGCTGCGCAATGTTGGCTAAATGTATGCAAATGCAAAACAGTCGACTATCATCAACTTTAGTAATATGGTGATGACCGTCATCGCTCAGAATCCCCGTTTCAAATACACTGGGACTTGCCACTGGGATGTTACGATTGTCAAAAGCAAACTCAATTTTTTATTTGTGATCGAGCCTCGTGTTGTCTTAAACTTATATCACATTAATTTAAATGCCATGCATTCAAAATGGCTACCTCAACTCAAATATAATGTTAAGGTGGCAGTGTCCCTTTAATGAAGAAATTTATTAATGCCCCAGGTATTAACCATTCCGTCTTGGTTGCGCATGAAATGCCTAATAGGTCAAAACATTCATATTTGTTGGAGATTAAAGCGTCAAAACATGGAAAGTTTATATGTTATGGAGCCAAATTCGTAGATTTTGTTCTAGTAGGTACTGTTCATTTGTGAATTTGTTTATATAAACCCTTGCACCGAGGGCCAACTAACTTTTCTGAAGCCAACTTAGAAAAACGGCGGGAAGACGGATACCCCACAGATATCTCAAAAACTACGCAACGTAGCGAGAAGCGAAAAAACGGCTTTAGGTAGGCCGTGACGAGTAATATAAAAATCGTTGATTTTTATCAGGTCAATATTCAGGTCAACCGAAGTCAAAACATGTCAAATCTGCCCATATTTCGAGTAAATTAAGCATTGATTCACATAGTCCGGGCTAGTTTGGTAGCTAAGATAGTTTTCAGATTTTAGATAGGGTCAAAAGTTGAGGATCCAGATGTCGAAATGTTAAATTTCGTAGAAAAACTTTTTTGCTAATAACTTTTTATTTATATTAACTAGAGCAACGCCTTTGTCCTCATCATGTGTCTTTTGTCACGGCGCATTGATTAATGTATCGGATGACCTAGCTAGGTCAAATTTGAAAATTGACCTGACCTGACCTGAGGTCATGTCAAGGTCAAGTCAAATTTTATATCACTTGATGACAATCGTAAGAGGAAAGAGAATGGTGAATAAACGACAATCTTTATTTCGCCCAATTGTAAGAAAATGAGTTATTGTACAGAAAAACAAAATATGCCGCAGCGGGGACATTGAAATTTGACCCTCAAAAGTCACGGAGCGAAAATTACAAACATTAATCTTATCTGCATAGTCCAAAATATGTGATATTGAATGAAAAGTGACCAGATTTAGCTTGGGTATGTTCCGATTTGTGCGCATAGACCCACGGTCGGTATCGAGGGTTTATATATTTTGGAGTGATATGCGGGTCCTAAGGCTGGGAAGGGGTTGGGGGGGGGGAGGGGTGAACAGGAGGGGGTGTGGGGGGGAGGGTGAAAGGAGAAATGATATTTTACAATTATTTACATTCCATATATGGCTAGGCATCAATTTCAGGTCAAAATCCTCATAATTTTAGCTTCTTCTTCCGATGAACGGTTTTGGAGCCCATCTGACCCACTGTGCACTGGTCACCACCTTTTCAACTGGTCACTGTCCTGTCACCATTTAATAGGTCGTGGCTCACCAGGCAGACGTGATTACGGACTAACTGATTCTCTACATACCGACTTGTGGATTCTTGCTATGTTGCGAAACGTATTCGGTCACGGCATAGTATCCGAACTCTGAAGTGATGATAGTTAGACACTGACAGACTTGGTCACTACAAACTGCTCCGTCACTTACATCGACCGAATGAGATGCTGATCGATACTTTCTCATTTTACAGTCTAGACGTAAACATTCTCAGACAATAAAAATAGTTCAGTCACCTTAACCGGTATTCCGACGTTTTGTTTATTCCCTCATTTGACAGTCCAGCTAGATCATCATATCCGTTGATCGCGCACCGTCCTGCATGTATGCATATCATATGGCCTGGCCGTGGGCGGGCACTTCACTATGCACATATGTAACGTATAACCACGATACACAGGCGAGACAGCAGAGGCCATCTCTATGTAGACTGAGCAGTGGGCACACATTAATCTGATGCTCCTCTGCACGTGGTCTGCATGCTAGCAGCTTATTACGTTGAACGTTGCCAGCATAGGAGCGTGTTGATTACGTAATGCGTCCATGACGAGTCACGCACACTAGTATACGATCCATGTCGTCTGCAGTGGTCAGGAGAGAATGTCCGTGGTGTGGTGTGTTCCACTGTCCAGTGTCAGTCCACCTTGACCTGTGTGATGATTCCTAGCTAACGACCCTGTGTCTGCAGTGTCAGGAGAGGATATGAGCCGTAGTGTGTGTGTGTCACTGTGCCAGTGTCCAGTCCACCAGGGGCGGATCAGCGCTCGGTTTGTGTGGGGCAACCTTTTTATTCGCAAAAGTACCCATTTTTTTTTCTCAGCAGGATTTGGGCTTCCTCATCCTTATTTTGACATTCGAGCTAATAAAAAGGGTGGGGGAATCAACTTTTTTGGGGGAAAAACACTTTTTTTCGAGAAAACACACTTTTTTCGAAAAAAAACATTTTCGGGACTTCGAAAAAAAGGTAAAAAAGGGAAAAAATCATCATTTAAAAAGACACAAAATCACATTAAATCACATTAAAACACACAGAACACACATCCGTAGCATAAACACCTAATAATAATCACGTTTATTTCACTACCATTTCAGGGGCGTCACGATAAGTATTGCGGGGAGGCTGAAGCCCGAAAAAATGTATATCCTCGCGCCAAGACAAAGGCTGTCACTGCGCACGAATATTCGTTTGCTAAAAGACTCGTTTTTTTGGTAAAACAGTGCGCTACTGATGTGCATACCAGACTGAGTGCACTAAGCAACGGCCTCTACATAAAATGTCGTTTTTGTAGGGCCCTTCATCTCCCATTTGGGCCCTCTGGCGCGAAGGGCCCCATGTAATCAGGTTCGGGACCCATTGGTCCAGATCTGGCTACGCCCCCTGGAAGACAATCGCCTTCTCGGAAAACACATTTAGCCGCCCCAAAAATGCATATTTAATGCGCCTTGGTAGCATCATGCCGCTCTGAAAATCCTGTATTTTGCCGTCATACAAAGACGTCTTGCCGCATCATAAAGACACCTTGGTCCCTCGAGGTCTATTATTACACCCTTAGGAGCGAATTTATGCAAACCCTTAATGAAGCAACCATGTTCGCCCCTTGGAAGACATTTGCCGCCTCAGGAAGGCTCTTGCACACCATTGCAACTGTTATCAAGGGGGCGCTATCTTTTGAAGTGGGGCAGCCCATGAGCTTGGATCAGTGCGTTGCAGAAATTAACAAAGGACCAAGTAATGTGTCTTTGGAGAGTGCCCACGCGATCGCCTGGAGCGACCACATATTGGCGAAAGATTTGCGGGGCGCCTCTCTTCCGCACGTGCTCGTCGTGCCTTTAACATTTTTGGTGGGGGCGCCATCAATAGCCAGTGGTGACGCCGTCAGGTCCGGAGAGGGCAGTGCACGGGGGGCGCCGGCTGGTCAGTGGTCGTAAATCTGTGGCGTGGTATCTGTCAATCAGTAAAAGCGTGGATCTGTGGTCAGTAATCACGCCAGGGAAGCTCTGCAGAACACTACCAATGTACCTAATTCGCTTTCCTATTTTTCAAAATTGTTAGGCAAGTGGCATAAAACATTGTTCATGCCGCGAAAGTGGCGCGAAATTCCAGTTTTTTTTTACTGTGAAAGCTGGACTTGCTGCAAAGGCAATTTCTACCGAATAATTTTTCAATTTGTCCGACCTTTTTGGGGGGGGGGGAAATCATAGTCTCAGGCCCTTTGGGGGGGGATGGCCCCGTGCCCCCCTAGGATCCGCCTGAGTCACCTGTTGACTTTGTAATGATCTATCAGCGACCCATGTCCGTCTGCAGTGTCAGGAAGAATATCACTGTGTGTGGGTGTCTCACTGTCAGTGTCCAGGTCCACCTGTGACCTGTGTATGATCTAGCTAGCGACCCATGTCGTCTGCAGTGTCAGGAGAGAATGGCCGTGTGTGGTGTGTCCACTGTCCAGTCCACCTGTGTAGATGATGACACTACGGTGGGAGTTGTGCAGATGCTATGCTGTTCAGTAGTTGTTGTCATGCAGCAAATATTCTGAGGAGTTCAATACAGCTAATTTTCAAAATATAAGTCACAACAGTAGAGGGCAATATTTTGGCTACTGTGAATGGTAGACCGCTTGGGACCCTATTTTTCGGCGATAATTTGTGAACGCGCCAACTGACATGGACGAATGGCTCGCAACGGTCGTTTCCGGCCCTGCGCTAATGGTTATTTTAATCCTCATCAGTGCAGGCAGGGGGATGCCAACCCCCTCGGCTTATCGAGGATAACTCGCGTATTTATCAACCGATTGCGACGAAACTTTCAGTATCCTACTTTTGAATAATTATACAATGCTCTAAAGCTTTCAAAATTATGCTTCTCAGTTCTCATGATCCGTGACCTATGACATGTTTCTCAAGGTCATGTCAGTCGCAACTGGCGTCCCGTAGTACCAATGCTTGTAACTTGTGCAGTTTTTCCGAGTGTTTATTGTTCAGGAGCTCATGCACAGGTGTTAACAGGTGGTATTTAGGTATGCAGTTTCCACTGAGATCGTGTTCTTTGATGACCTGAGATGACCTTTTTGGACTCTGGTAGTTTCTAGCACATTTTTCACTCTGATTTCAAATTTGGCACCCATTCTGCATAATATGTTCATTCACGATTTTAGCTCGATTATAATTTTATTCCTACACATGCACGATTTGAATGTCATCTGGGTCCTCAGAAGACATCAGAAGTCACCTTACAACCCAGGACCTTTACTTAACATCGGGTACCAACGGCTTCCTCTCATCAACAGCAACACTCACGTTTTGTAATCGAAGCTCAATTAGGGGCGAAAACGCCAAGGGGGTCGTACCAACCAACAGCCCCCCTGCTTTGTCACGTACCTTATCGGACTACCGCTCCAAAATTCGCAGTTTAAGGCCTTCCTTCGTCTCGGGAATTAACTGTGCATTTTTTTTTGCATTCGTCCCACAAAGCTATATGGGTGGCCATCTTAAATCAGATTAAGATTTAAGTCAACATTTTTCATCTCAACGGACAACAACAAAACGTTATCTTAAATTACTCTGTGATAAACGTGAAATCTAAGGAAATATGCATTTTAACCAGGAAACGTTTTCAACTTCAGTTTTAATTGATATTAGGAGGGTTTGCCAGGCAAGCTTGCTGCGTGAAGCGAGGAATATGACTTGATACGAGAAACAGCATGTCATCAACCTGAAGAACTGTGTAAAACGAAACTTCGTTTTCGCACAAAACTTGTTTTATTCTTCCTTTTTTCGGTAACTACGGAGAGTCAACACTCAAGTGCATCGGCTGGTCGTGGCTCATCTACACAACCCCTATTCCAACCAAAGCGGGAACGGGCTTGGATTAATTTCGTGTTTTCGCACCTTTTTAACATAGTCACGTGTTTGTTGACAGTTGCGCCAAATCGTAAACAATGTCTACATCTTGCGGCTACTCAGTCTCCTCGCCGCCACATCCATAACTCACTCAATCATCTTCATGTACTTCCGGTGACGTTGGGGTCTCTGAGTCGGGCCTTTGAGTCGGCTCTTGAGTCGGGCCTTTGAGTCGGGCCTTTTGAGTTGGGCCTTTGAGTCGGGGCCTTTGAGTCCGGGCTTTGAGTCGGGCCTTTGAGTCGGGCCTTTGAGTCGGCCTTCCGAGTCGGGGCTTCGTGTCATGCTTGTGAGTTTGGTCCTGTGAGTCGGATGAATGCTCTCTGAAGTGTTATTTCCCTCGCCTGTGGTGGAGTGGAGTGTTATTTTCCCTCCTGTTGGTGAAGTGAGTTGTTATTTTCCCTCCTGTTGAGTGAGTATTATTTTCCCTCCTGTGTAGTGAGTGTTATTATTCCCCTTGCATACGAGAACAGCATGTCAGTCAACCTGAAGAACTGTGTAAAACGAAACTTACGTTTCGCAAAAACTTGTTTATTCTTCCTTCTTTTCGTAACTACGGCGATCAAACTCAAGTGCATCGGCTGGTCGTGGATCTCTACACACCCTATTCAACCAAAGCGGGGACGGGCTTGATTTAATTTCGTGTTTCGCACCTTTTAACATAGTCACTGTGTTTTGTTGACAGTTGCGGCAAATCGTAAACAATGTCTACATCTGCGGCTACTCAGTCTCCCTCGCCGCCATCATCATCTCACTCATCATCTTCATGTACTTCCGGTGAGTTGGGTCTCTGAGTCGGGCCTTTGAGTCGGGCCTTTGAGTCGGGCCTTTGAGTCGGGCCTTTGAGTCGGGCCTTCGAGTCATGCTTGTGAGTTGGGCCTGTGAGTCGGATGAATGCTCTCTGAAGTGTTATTTTCCCTCCTGTGGTGCTTCCGCCCTTCCTTGGTTCTTCTATCATATGACACTGTTTCCGTGTGGTCGTAATAGTGACGTGCAAAAGAATCTGGTAGTTTCCATTCCATGTCACAGCATAGATACGTAATTCAGGAGGGGTAGAAAGGAACCAAATATCGTTTGTTTATTGTTGGCAACAATCTTACCAGCGTTATCGATCCGAAACTCAAAATACTGTCATCTCAAGTGTACAAAGTTGTTAACCTTCCACTTAAAATCTATAACTTCGAATGGTCACGAATCGTGACCTTTATTGATGTTGAACTGCACGATGGTCTTGCCAGCAGCCCGTTAGATGACCGATGCAATTGCTTTACCTCAGGACAAGTCTCAACTCAACTCGCGTGCGGATCCACATCAATCTGTTCGTGTCATTCATGATCAACAACTTCATGTGGATCGTGTGGTACGAATTCATTATTGATGACGTCAAACTGCTGCACGACAACCCGGTGAGTGAACGTCATAAGCAGGAATCAGGATGCAAAGCACGGGGTTGTCGGTCACCAAGCCGCTCTCACAGCAGGACTTTGAGTAGAAGTGGCGCTCGGGAATATAGCATTGGCTTCTTGGTCAACGTGTTTTTTTATATATTTTGTGTTATGTAGGTATCAGCATAGTGAGTACCCATGTGGAAGTTAATATGTTTACAATTTCCTGAATGGCTAGCAAGCAGATAACTGTTTACCGCCATACTTCTAGCTAGCGGTTGTTTTGTTGATAACGGCAATGTGTCTATTTCTTCTCGAAAATACTGATTTTATTTGAGCTGACATCGTCATCATCCTTAAAAGGTATCTCACTATTGGCAGTGGCGTATCTAGAAATCCGTCCAGGGAGACCAAGCACTCAAGAGGGCGCCAAACCCCACATGAGGGCGCCGTCAGCGAAAAGTTGTTGAGCGGGGGGGGGGAGACTCCGATACATTTCCGAGGACGCCTTCCCGGCTTCCACATAGGTATGTACTATGTATGTACCTACAAAGGCGCCCTCCAGTGCACCCCTGAAGGTGCCATCGCACATAGCTATAAAGGAGACCTCCGATGCAACTTTAAAATCGCCCTTCCGCATACCTCCCAGGGCGCCCTCCGATACACCTCGGAAGGTGCTCTCCCACTTACCTTTAAAAGCGCCCTCCGATACAATTATTAATGCCACCCTTCCACACGCCTCCAGAGACGCCCTCCGATATACCTCCCTTCCACATACCTCCGAAGGCGCCTCCGATGCATCTCCGAGGGCACCCTTCCAAATAGCTTCAGAGGCGCCTTCTGTGAAATCGGAGGCTCCCCCACCTCTCATTCCGCCAAGGGCGACTTCGGTGGTATGTAGGGAGGGCGCTCTCGGGCTTTGTAGATGTGTATTTGAGGGTGCTTTTGGACTATGTGGGAAGGCGCGTTCAGAGGTGTATCGGAAGGCGCCTTCAGATATGTATTGGAGGACGCTTCCGAAAGTATATTCGAGAGCGCCTTTGAATGTATGTGGGAGGGCGCATTGGAGATGTATTGGAGTGCGCCTTTGGAGCCTGTAAGTTATGTGCAGGGAGGGCGCCTTTAAAGGTGCATCGGTGGGCGGTCACCTTTGTAGGTATGTAGGAGGTCGCCTCTGGAAGTATTTGGGAGGGCGCTTTGAAGGTATATGGGAGGGCGCCTTTAGAGGTGCATTTGAGGTCGCCTTTAAAGGTATGTGGGAAGGCGCCTTCAGAGTTTATCGGAGCGTGCCTTGCATTCAGTGGAACGCGCCTCAAATTCAGCCGGAGCGCGCCAAACATTCAGCGGAGACCTTCGCTGAATGTGAGGCGCATTTCATGAGCCGAAGGCGCCGAATGAGGGGGGGGGACAATGGACATGGTGCAGTAACCCCCCTTAGAATCGCCCCCGACTATTTGTCGTCCAGTGTTTGCGATAGTTGCGCGCTGACAAGCTGACTGAAGTTTTGACGTCATCCCACATCGTTTGTTGGCTCTACCATGCTGAAATTGCATGTTTTGTGAACCTCGGATTTCTGTCACATATTTATTCAGGTTTCCTTTAATTTATTTTTCATTTTACCATCTCTATAGTTTTGGTATATGACATTTGATAAACAGTATTTGCATTATCAGTCGCATAGTACTTTGGACACCTAGTTACCAACTTTTCAGAAGGTAGCCATTTAGCCATTAATTATTGTAACCGTAAACACGTCTTGTTAATTTGCATGTCCTTACTAATGGCCAAAGTTAAGCTGATACGATATCAGTCTTCTAAATTAAACGTTATGACAATCAGATAGGCCGTAGCCAACTCAAAGTAGAGATATTACCAGAAGTGTGGCAAATAATCCTCGCTCAGCTGCCACGTTCATCTTAGTTCGTCGCCTGCTATGGCAAATTAGCAGAGTATCTTCTGCGAAATGACTATTCAAACACCTGATTACATATGTCGACCACCAGCGCTATCATCAATTGATTACAGTCCCACCAGCATAGCCTCCTGCCTCCTGGTTCCAACTCCAACATTCTTCAAAACATGCGTTCTTTCCTCTGCGCTCCGGTCGCGCTGTCCCCCCCCCCTCAGTGGCCGAAGTTCAGCTCGACTGGGGGACTGGAGCTATGACTGGGGTTTGCCCCCCACTTAACATGTTAGACGAGTCCCTGGACTCGCGCTCCAGCCAATCAGATTTTAAGGTAATCGAAAGCTGCAAGCTGATTGGCTGATTGTATAGCCTCTGCCCAGGTATTCGTATTCCTTTGTCAGCCCCACATTATTTTCCCAGCCCACATTCCTTCGATTACAAGTCAAATATACATGGCTGGAGAGTCTTTTCAGCCAAGAAAACTAGCGGGTAGGGTTTTTTCAACACTGGCTACAAAACGCCTATCTCAGTGCAAAACCCCATGTCGAGGGTGAATACTTCCTTTAAGCTTAATTACGAGCGAGCGCGAAGCGCGAGCGAGTCCTCAGTTGTTGAATACCGGATTTGTATCACATAAGCGGCCGACCCGGCCGGGCCAGACCGTAACGCTGGTCAGAAGCATATATCTTTTGAATCCCGCATCCGATTGACAAGTGGTTTTCACCATCTGATAGCCCCATGCAATGACATTATGATTATTTACATGTTTTTTTTTTCTCACGTGAGAGGTAAGCATTGCGCGTGACACGTGCCGCGTCAGGGGTGTCAGAAAATATTATCCTGTTATAGCTGAGAAACAGCTGGACCAATTAAGCTGACATTTGGTGTGTGGTTTGAGACCACACCATTGGCAATGTTCCTCAGGTCAAACTCTGGGTCACGTTACACTTGCGCACGTGCACCCCTGTTCTGTTCTCGAAATTACCTACAAAAACATCGTTGCAATACCGAACCTATATCTCGGCAACCAAAAGTCGCAATGACACGGGTCGAACACAGATGTGTAGAGAAACGATCCGCAAGGTATGGCACTATGTGTCGATCAGCGGGCGGTGGTACGTGCAAAGTATTGGCTTATACAAGCGCAAAATTCAGGTTTATGACGGTACTTCCACAATTTAAATCAGTTCTCAGCACCCATGGGACTTGAAGCGATTAAACAAAACACCAAGTGTAGACCAATGTACCGTCTCTTAAATGCATTGCAAAAATTGAGGTTTTATGCAGTATTTCGCTTGTTCAAATCGCCGTGTAATATTTTACATTGCCGAATTTTAAAAATATTTCTTTCTTACACCACCCGTAGGCGTCAAAACCAAAGGGTGCTAAAACGATAAAAATGATGCAGCTGTAAAGCGCAATCAAATCCATCTGATACCCACCCAAAATGAATTTTTGCCTTCAAACTTGAAGCTTATAATAGCAAATTAAAAATAACGCTGCAAAACTAATTTAGTTCAAAGGTACCGATTTAGTTCGAATCTATTTGCGACGGCAAAACAACACATAGCGAAAATAATTCAAAAGAATGCTTTGCACAAAACCAACCAGCGTTGGGCGGGTGATAAATTGACGCGGATGTATTCGGGCTCGCTCGTCCTTCGCCGTGGCATCTTACTGTTTTTTTTTTCACTACGCTTTCCAATTAACGAAATGATGTAAAACACTTAGAATTGAGTGAGTTGATAGATCCCAATTTGTACCATTCTTTATTTGACTGTGCAAGCGAAAAAAAAAAACTTTGCCTGGGTTATACAAATGGGTTTAAGAAACGCCAATTACTTAAGCCTACCTACGCTTTCACTCGCCACACGAGTTATGTGAAAAGGGCACACTTAAACCGATACAATTATTTTGCAATCCAACGTTAATTGGCACCAGCCTCTACAAACAAGTCCGACCTTCGGGCGGCGTATCGATTTCCGAGCCGCGGTGACGCAAGAGAGGGACGTGCTTTAAACCAGGTTAACGACCGTTTGCAGACTGCCAATGAGCTCTTTTCCTACACGCCTTAATGCCAAGGGATTTTAATAGCACCCGGAAGGCCCATCTGAGCATTGAAAGTGCGTGCGTAGTTTTTTTAATGTCTGCTTAGAACAGACGAATGTGCTCGAACTGCGCCATGATAATCACCTAATAATAATTAATAGTATTAATAAAATATAATAATACATGGGTGGACTTAAATGTTTTGTATCCATACCCATATGGCTTCCAAGATGGGATGAACCGGCAAATGTGCCACTCTGAAAGCATTGACATATATACCAATTACCAGCCCATAAAATGCAAATTGTATTCCGTTTTATTCGTTTTTGGGTTACGGAAATTTGGGTCTGAAATTCAAAACACAATACTTTGTCACGGACATAATTCTGGGTGGTGTCTCTTCGCTGCTTTTTATGCTTGCAACACTCAACTTATTCAAAATATGGGCTCCTTTGTAAACTTCGTTCGCCGCAAATCTGTTTTCCCAGCCGGCCACGTTGTTTGTGTGTCGGAAGCGCCTTTGAAGTGAATGCGGGCGGTCTAGCGTCAGACACCAGCGCCTGATCTATTCTTATCGGCCGGCCCTGTCCAATATTCGATGTCGGTGTGGTGCGTTCAGCCCGAGCCTGCCTTCGAACGTCGGCGAACTTCGCCTCCGCACCGCCTCGACCGATCAGACCGCTCCGTTATATACAGTTTCCCATGCTGTAAGTCTGACAGTTGCCGGCCTTTTACTAGGCTTGTATGGGCGGAGTCTAGTAAAGCGCTGTACCCATTGCAATCAGATCCCCGATCAGTTGTAGTAATAAGCACACCAATTAAATCAAGCTGCGTGAAACATGTGTAAAAGATTTGCAGATAGTGCTAAGCGACTTGAGGCTCTAATTGTATTTCGTGCGGAAATGAGTTGTCTAAATTACGACTGATCGACTCGCGATCTCGTCGGTCTTCCCGACATTTTTAAACGCTCCAGGAAGCCCCTCTGCGTGAAAGAGCGAGTTATTGAACTCAAGATAAGAGAGTCGTTAGTGGTCTATCAATGATAAATATCAGTGTAGATTGGTATAGACCGGGTGCTACTGAACACGCTATCACTCTTTCTGAGCACAATCTCCCCGTATTGTTTGATTAATCCCCCAAAGTTGTTATCGATATGTGGTCCGCACAACGGCCCGGGACTGAGCGCTTTGTACCAGGAGGCTTAGCTGCTTTCAAGGAACTTAAAAGAACCGCTGTATCACACAAACACTGACACTCTTGAACACGGAAATCCCGAAACTTTTGAAACTCCTTAAGAACTTTTAATACGTGCACTTTATATAAAGTCTCTATTCGTGACGAAGTAAACATCTACACATAAGTCGCCTTTATTTAGGTAGTAATACAAAATATTAAAGGTCCGTTTCAAGAAGTTATCGAAATGCAGCGTATTTCACTCTGTCTGCTGGCAAGCTTTCATCAAATAGTACGATATTGTAATTTACTGGCACAGCTTCCTGAAATGATGCAACCCCCATTTACGAGCGGACCATAGTGTTGCGATGCAGGTATAATGCCACTACTTCTTCATTTAGTTTAATTGAAGTGTGTTATCATAAAATTGATCATGCTTGGTCTTGGAATGCAATAACTGCTGGATATATTTCACCTCGCTCAAGTAAGGCTATTTTAGTGTCTCACCTATAAAGTACTATAAAATCATGAAACTACATGATTATGCATTACAGCCTGTCGCAACGGCAACGCAAAGCAACGTTAAAGCTGTGTTGGGATTTGGGACTGGGCATTTGTGGCAGGTAAGCGGCCAGTGCTGCGGAGGTACCCCGCTGCTTGGTGCCCCCGGGTTTCAGTCACACGTCTGCAGCACGGACGATACACAGGTCAGGTCAGGTCTGCAGTACCGCCCACAAACAGAGCCCAGCACTCCACTGGATCGGTAACAGAACACCTCACTTTTCCGGCTGTTCACTTTCAGCGCTTTGGCTGGCTTATGTGTGGGTTCAATTTGGTAGCACACACCTCGCACACTCAAAAATAGCAGTTTGAGGATATCCTCCATATTGCTGTTGTGTGCCGCAGATGCTACTACTCTTCTCTCCTTTTATACATTCTTGGTCGGCTCGATCACACACGACGCGTCGTAAACACGGTATATCATGGGCCTCGCAGTGGGCCATCCCCTGTGCAAATATTGTCCCTGTTTGACGTGCCCCGCGGCCGGGGCGATCATTCTGATGGAAATGTCATCGACCGAATCTCTCTATATCAGGCGCAACAAACATGCCAGCTGCCCAACTCGGAGATTCCCGAGTACAGGGTACAGTCCATTTCACCCGACTGCAGGACACACTCACAGCTCGGAGAGGCCCGGGTACAGCTCGGAGAGGCCCGGGTACAGGGTAAAGGGTTACAGTCCATTTCACCCGATGCAAGGACACACTCACAGCTCGGAGAGGCCCGGTACGGGGTACAGGGTACAGTCCATTTCACACGACTGAGGAACACTCACAGCTCGGAGAGGCCCGGGTACAAGGGTAACAGGGTACAGTCCCATTTCACCCGCTGCAGGACACACTGCACAGCTCGGAGAGGCCCGGGTACAGGGTACAGGGTTTACAGTCCATTTCAGTGAGTGTGGGGGGAGTACAGGGTAGCAGGGTACAGTCCATTCAAACCCGACTGCAGGACCACTCACAGCTCGGAGAGGCCGGTACAGGGTACAGGGTACAAGTCGCATTCACCCGACTGCAGGACACACTCACAGCTCGGAGAGGCCCGGGTACAGGGTACAGGGTACAGTCCATTTCAACCCGACTGCAGGAACACACTCACAGCTCGGAGAGGCCCGGGTACAGGGTACAGGGTACAGTCCATTTCACCCGACTGCAGGACACACTCACAGTTTGGACGGCTCGGAAACGGTGCCAGATATGACGTGTTAGGTTCAAAATGTCCTTAATTTCCTAATTACAAAATTAACAATTTCCTCCCTCCATTTAAACCAAACGCCCCAATCGCCCCAATCGCCCTAATCACCCTCAATCACCCGGTAAATTAAGTCCATCGTTAAAACGGCTATTGTGTAATTTGCTACCAGTGCCTGAATGATTTTGTGACATCTGTGGCTTGTGTTTCAGGCATGGTGTCGGGCCATACACATCATCGTGCAGTACTTCATGGTGGCCAACTACTTCTGGATGTTTTGTGAAGGTAAAGCTATGGTTAATGCTACCCAAAAATGGTCACGGTGTAAGCTATTAGCGTGGATCATTTGCACATACGCTGAAAAGGCATTATAGACACTTCGGATCGTCTTATTATCAGATGCATACAATTTCACAGCACCAACCAATAATGGAACTTACCTCCACTTAATGAACGGAAGCAAACAGGAGGAAACTTCGTCATTGGCATATCTGTTCTGCATTTGTTCAGATAATAGGGCTTAATATACCGTAAACTTGCTACTGCTTAGCATTTGAAACAGTGCCGAATTCCCTTAGCACCTCAGTTTCTCTTGCAAACTACGGAACTTTGAAGAGGCGCTTTCATCTATTTTAATGTGTTTAGTCTGCCTTGTCATATCCCCCATCTTCATACCCACACTGTTTCCTCGTTTCGGAAGATAGGAGCGATTCTTCACGACACGCTTGGCACGGAAAATAAATGAACCACAGATCGTAACCGGAGTAGAGCTTGCTTTATGGTGTTCTAACTGTGCGGTTTGATCCAGAGGGACCGGACCGCGTCAAGTTACAACACTGTAAAGTACTACCACAGGGAGATTAGCCCGCCTCGTGGACCGATTAGAATAGAAGCTGCGGCTTAAAGTTGATTCCTGGGGCGTATGAATATGACGAAATGGTTAGCGCTGCAATTGTTCAAGTTCACCGGAAGAAGTTCCTTTCGTGGGACACCGACGTGAGAGAATGAGAGACGATATGTGGCAACTCTTTTTATAAAAAATGAGTCTGAATGTTTTGTATGGATGGCTTTCCGAGGTCAGGACCCGCGCTAAGCAGAGCTTGTTGCACAGATGCTGACCTCACCACCCGATCGCGCAATTCCTGTTGGCCGGCAGAATTTCGATACACAGTTTCATGCATTTGTGAAAAGAGTCGAACTGCCCATGCTCAATAACTAACCACCTAGAAAATGTTGACAAATGGCGTAATCCTGACATGCTGCAATACCAACAATATCCTGCACCCTGGCCCACTATTAGGAAGCTGTTCTTGTCTTGATGCTTGGTCGTTAATACCGTGATGATGACGCTATGACGACCATGACGATAGAGACAATGCCTGAGAAGTAATGGCTCGTATAATGGCCCATGAAAACTATGCTAAGTGTGTCAGGCAGCTCTTGACAATGCCCAGGTTTAAGATATTTGGGAAAGTCTATTCAAAATCATCTCACAGAACCTGCCCAACGCTTATTAGCTATTTATGTTGACTGATCAGACGGCTGATCGATAATCGGTTCCTGTTTTGAACAATGAGAGTACTTTGCAAGTGAGCCTGTCGATATGCTCTATTAATTTATGATTAAATGTCCATTGCTCTTGATTCAAGGCAATTCATTATGAACAACAACGATAATAGCGCAGTTTGGTACTGGCTGGCTTCTTTCAAATGACATATTATGCCAAACTGGATTTCGATTCTGCTAACCTAAAGAAGACACAGAGCTGCTGTTAACCACTGACCACTGACCACTGACCACTGACCACTGACCACTGACCACTGACCACTGACCACTGACCACTGACCACTGACCACTGACCAACTTGACCAACTGACCACTGACACTGACCACCTGACCACTGACCACTGACCACTGCCACTGACACTGACCACTGACCACTGACCACTGACGCACTGACCACTGACCACTGACCACTGACCACTGCCACTGACACTGACCACTACCACTGACGCCACTGACACTGCCACTGACCACTGACGCACTGACGCACTGACCACTGACCCACTGACCACTGACGCACTAGACGCACTGACCACTGACGCACTGACCACTGACCACTGACCACGACCCACTGACCACTGATCCACTGACCCACTGACCACTGACCTGACCACATGACCACTGACGCACTTGACACTGACCATGACGCATGACCACTGACCCACTGACCACTGACGCACTGACCACTGAACCAACTGACCACTGACCACTGACCACTGACCACTGGACCACTGACCACTGACCCACTGACCACTTGACCACTGACTTCTGACTTCTGACTTCTGACTTCTGACTTCTAACCTCTAACCTCTAACTCTGACCTCCGTTTGGCCAGGGCTGTACCTGCACACTGTGCTGGCCGTGGCATTCGTGACGGAAAGCAAGTTGATGAAGTGGCTGTACGTCATCGGCTGGGTGGTGCCAGCCATCTTCACCACCATCTACGCCGTGGTGCGTGGTGTTTCCCCGAACACTCCGCAAGAGACCACCTCCTGGTAAGTAAAACGGCAGGAGATCTAACCTCCTGATGAGTTTGATAAAACACACAATCTCCTGGTGGTTCCGCAAGAAAGCACATCATGAGTTGTATATCAACAAACCTTCTGAGTCTTGTGTGCGAATGCCTTATGTTGGTGGTGTGGCGGGACACCACACCTTGGTGAGTGATATATGAAAGGAAGGCTCTTGCGTGTCTTGTGAGAGGTGACTTCCCCCTGGCGAGTCCTTCGAGAAGTGACTTCCTGATGTGTGTGATGCGGCAGCCGGCAAGAGACCATGTCCTTGCGAGTCCTGTGAGAGGTATTGGTAATTCCTTTGACAAGTGACTTCCTGCTAAGGTATATGGCAGGAGACTTGCTCCTGATCACTATTCAGAGTACGTCGGATTCCTCTTCCTGACGGTCTTATAAAAGCATAATGATATGTCCAGTCACGTGTCTGAGAAGTCTCCCATGTGAGGAAGATGTAGTTTTCCTGGCTTACACGAACGAAGCTCTTAACCGTGCCAAGTAATACTAGGCATGTCTCTCGCGAAATAATCCTTAACAGCACAAATGCATTACTAGCTAAGCCAAAATAGTAACGATCGCTTTATCATTGTAAAAACTACATCATAAGCTGCTTTTTGCGAAGCAATTGTAGCTCGTAGACATTTTACGCTGTTGTGAGAGGTGACTTCCTCCTGGCGAGTCCTTCGAGAAGTGACTTCCTGCTGTGTGTGATGCGGCTTCACTCTCGCGATTAATTTCATCTCAATTCGCAATGACTCAAGCCACACCACTGGTTTGCTGACGAAACGCTTTAAGCTACTGGCATCATATCGCTGTACCCTATATACGGTGGCCATACGTGTACGGCTCGGTGCCTGCATGTTGATGATGATGCCCCCAGATGATGATGATGATGATGACCAGACTGCATGTTGATGATGCTCGCACTCGACTGACGCCGCCCCAGACGATTCGCTATACGCTCGGCCGTTTGCATTCAAGTGTGTCCTCTGGCAGCTTGCGACACCGACTGGTCTAGGAGTCCGCCAATGATTGCCGTCAATGGCGGGCTATCCGATCGGTGAACCCAAACAAAACTGACCGACTGACCGGCGGGCGGCGTAGTGTCGGCGGTCCGGAGAAGGTGGCGTTATGTTGATGTTGTGCTCGGTGGAGTAGAGAGCGTCGGTCAAGCTTTGATCTGCGATGAGCTAGCTGCTGTGAAATGCGACGGACAAAACACTGCAATGGTACACAATCTACTGGCGTATACAATTGGGTGGGAAGGGCCTTAGCCCCCTCATATCGCCTGAAATCGGCTAAATTTGACACATTTTTCAGTGTAGAGGGAAATCTAGTTAACTTTATATAGGCATGTTTGTTTACAACCGTTCAATAAGGTACGCGAAAGCCAAATCCAATGAGTTTTCCCAATTTGTTTAAACTTTTCCAAATTTACACCCAATTCACGTTCTGGATCCGCCAGTGACACAATCTGAGGAAAGCAGACGAAACCACTGCCGGCACGTGCCTTGACTTGATAACATTTGCTTGTCAGACGTGTCAAGCAAATTAAGGGAAACGTTGTTTGTGTTGAAGTCTTACCATCCTTTGCTTCACCTGACTGCGTCCTTTTCTGAGACTTCTATTATTATTAAGCGTTTTGTGGTTTGGAAATTGAGTAAATCATATCGTGTATGGGCCGTGGCGTAGAAGCCACAAATCATGCCGAAGTTATGCCGTAAGCTTTACAACATTGAACCCCTCTTCACACAACACCGATCACATGTCGCCACGACTAATAACGATGGACACAATGCTGATCGCCGAACAGCCCAGCTCCACGAGGAGCTGCACAATAGCTGCCTGTCTGTCTGAGCTGCCTGTCTGTCGCGCGACACGTGCTATCTGCGAGCTGCGACTGGGTCCATTGTGAACAGCTCAGCGGAGCGGGGGTACGTCTAACGATCGTCCCAGTTACGATCAGCTGCCCAACCGGGCTGTCAGTCAGCGGGAAAACAAACATAATCGAATGGAGAGGGGGGTAGGAACGGAAACAAATATTATCAGGAACTTAAAGAAACAAATATATCATTGGGGATTAGGGAAGAAAATAAATATCATCGGGGCTTATAAACTATATGTCTATGGAGCTTGTATGGAAAACTTGCTTTGTTGCTCCCACGGTCGGTCTTTTTTCTTCTGATTCTGCTTTCTACTGATAGTAATTTTTACTTCTGCTTGCACCTCTTCAATGGGCTCTAATTTCTAATGAGAAGCTGTCATCAGTAGGCCAGTAGCAATCATAGCACAATTAGTCTAGTGGCACACAGCGCCTCCAAGTGCGCCCAGAACCTACACTTGTGCTAGCCAGATACAGTGGTTACGCCTGGGTGTGAGCTAATGATCAGAGATTGAAATGGTTTTAGACCATATAACTACCTTCCTTTTGTCTACGATTAAGTTCTGACGAAACTTTTTTTGATGAATATATATATATATATTATATATTTATATATATTATTATTATTTATTAATATTATATTATTTATATATATTTGATAAACAAAAGCTTTTTAAATTGTTGTTTTTCGCACCATGAGTTCCAAGTGCCCGTAATTATGCCGTATTTTCCCTCAATTCTTTCGCCTCGGTTCCGGACTAACGTCTACGGTGTCGACTTGATCGGGCGGCTAATCGATGTGTTTTGCTGAAATCCCGAAATAGAGTCGAGGCCGTTTGCAGCGCCTAGTTTACGATTAACACGCGCCACATTGAAGGACCGCAGAAGCTAGCACTCGACTTTGTCGTAAGCTCGTTTTTTATCTGTATGATTGGTTAATTTTACATACAAAAAGTATTTTCTACAAATACAATAATGTGCTTTCTTCAAATATAATTATGTGCTTTTTACCAATACAATAATGTGTTCACTGCAGATACAATAATGTGTTTTCTACAAATAACCGTTTTCACGATGGATTATTTTGTGCAAAATGTTCTAAAACATTTTAAAATGTTTTAAAATGTTTTAGTAGTAGCCGATTTCACGATGACCTAGTTTGCGAAAAAAATGTTTTCACCCTCGTTTTACAGGACCGTAGGGCGAGTGTAAAAACATTTATCGCAAATTAGTCCATCATTAAACTGGCTACTACTGAAACATTTCAAAACATTTTAAAATGTTTAAAACATTACGCGCAAAATAATCCATTGTGAAAACGGCTCATACGATTATTATATGTTTTCTACAAATATACTAATGTATTTTCTACTGGTGTGAGTAAAGTGTCAGTGTTTGATACATAAGTAGTTCCGGCTATATCTATATGTGGATTTATAGACAATAACAATTTTTTTGCTTGAATTAATATAAGTAAAAAGCATAACTTCTCATTCAACCTTTTGAGTATTTGTTGCAGACTAGCTGATGCCCAATATGCTCAATTCAAAGAGCACACGTTTATTACTACTGTTCAACGTTCATCTGACGTGTGCACTGAACATAACTTGTACACTTTGCACATATTCGTATGTGACGTTAGTGCATACACACTTCCAACTTCCAAGTGAGCATATCGTGTCATTTCGTGCCTCTTTATTACACTCCCGAATCCGTGACCCCTCCTCTCTCGCTATGATCACATCATCTGTCTCTAATCACATTATGACTGATATTCGCGTCACTCGACACATCCGTCGAACCCTCCGGGACCAGTGTCGGCGCCGATCAGTCACAGATGGCGTGTGACGCCGTGACGTTCAGGTGTGACGCCGTCACGTCCAGGTGTGACGGTGACGCCAGTTACCGCCCGGGTCACGTGACGTGTTGCGTGCCGACGAGAGGTCCCGTGAAATCCGCACTGTGACCCTACCGACCGTGTCGTTCGCATTGGCATGGAAAGTCATCAATTCATTAATTAATTAATTAATTCATTCATTCATTCATTCATTCATACATACATGGATACAGGCATACTTGCATTCATATTTAATACATGCAAGTCTATCCGTTTGTCACTTATTCCTTTGAAAAGCTTAAAACTATTTATCACAGCAAACAACACTGAAGATTAAAAGACCAGAGGCCGTATTCACGTTAACTCGTGAGTTTATTTTCTTTTTAACTTGAAGTTTTTGGTATTCACGTTGACAATCTTACGACTTTTCTTACGAACTGTCTGACGAATTACGAACATCCGTATTCATGCCGGTATTAATGTTGCTTTTCTTAAGAATTGCTTTACGAAAGGTTTAACGATTTTATTATTTACCAGCTTAGCGCAGCATTGACTAGCAACTGATGAAAGAAACCACTGCTCGCAACTTTGAAAGACCTGCAAATGAAAGCACTCGACGAGGAAAAGTTATTAAAGGTTTTAGAAAAGTTATTGATGGAATGGCTCGATTCTGAATGCCTTGAATGTAGAAAAGATTGTCTTATTTACGAGAGACTGATGAAGCTCTTTGGAGTCTGCTAAAATTTCCTTTTTTAAGCAAAATAATTTGTATTGGCGAGGAATACAAGCATGCGAAAGAAGGGCAATATTTGGGTTATTTAAAGCACAAAGCAAACACCAGTTTTCAGACTAATTTTCTGTTCTTAGTGCACGTCCCTTGCTTCATATTTTCCAGTAGTTATAGTAAAATTATATGTCGGCCAGGTCATCCGAATTCTGAGGCGTTTAGGTTGAACATTGCTGGCATCCAGTATCCAGATCATAGCCACTATCTGGTATCTACCACTTAAAGAACGCACCATAAAATTGACCTAAGCTCCAGGAGATCCACTGCATCGCGCGATGCATGCGATATATATATATATATATATATATATATATATATATTATAATATATTATATATATATATATATATATATATATACGCCCACTCGTCGGTTTACGCCCAAATACCCCACGCCCACTCATCCGTCCATCCACCAACTCCCCCAACCGATCGACTGCCGCCCGAATCCGCCAGCTGAACCATTCTAGTCGAGCGCCTCGCCACAAAGGCTGCGGTCAGGCGTCGTTCAGGCCCGATTGTCCCCGGCCAGCCGACAGCTCGACGTTTTTTGTCTGCCTCGGCCGTGATTGGAACGCCCCGGCCCCGCCTGCCGCGGTCTCCGCTTTGTTGCGCTCTGCAATACGGTCCGACGGCTGCTGAGTGCCGGCGCCACTGCTGGCCGCGCCATCCTCGCTGTCGTCGACGACCGCGCCGGCCGCGCTGGTCACGCCGACCGCGCTGGTCACTCCGGCCGCGCTGGTCACGCCGGCGGCGCTGGTCACTCCGGCCACGCTGGTCACTTCGGCCGCACTTGTGTCACGCTCGTCGCGCTTGTCTACGCTCGGCCGTCGCTTTGGTCACTCCGGCGCGCTGGTCACGCCGCTCGCTGTCACTCGGCCGCGCTGGTTTCTTTATTCCGGCGGCGCTGGTCACTCCGGCTGCGCTGATCACGCCGGCGTGCCTGGTCACTCCTCGGCGGCGTGGTCCCATCCGTCCGCGCTTTTGTCCATATCGCCGGCTCGGGCGCTGGGTACGCCGTCTGGCGCTTTGGTAACTCTCGGCCGCTGCTGTGTCACGCTGGCTGCGCTTCACTCCGGCCGCGCTGGTCACGCCTCGGCGGGGTCACGCCGGCCGGTCTGGTCACTCCGGCGCGCTGTGTCACGCCGGTCTGGCGCTGGTCACGCCGGCGGCGCTGGTCACGCCGGCGGCGCTATCGTGAATTGCGGACGCGGTGATCAGAGGGGAAATATGACAAAAACTTGATCAAAATCGACCTGATGTGCCATCGATTTGGACCCAGTGGTCAGTCCGACCCATCGGTGGTGATGGGTGTCGCCGAGCGAGGTTCACGTGCCTTTTTACGGTGCGGATCTAGGCCGGCGCGACACAAAAGCGGACGGAGCGCGGATGATGATGTGGAAGATGGTGGGCGGTGCTGGACGGTAGCGGACGATGAACGCTCGGATGGCAGAGACGTGTCCCGGATGGAGATTGCCATGGCTCGCTCCGGCGCGCAGTGTGGACGATTAGAGATCCGCCTAAATAGCCGGTGCTGCCAGGGCAGGGAAGGGAATGTACGCGTTGGTAGTCATGTGGTCACTGTCATTGGGTGTGCTCGTGGAAATGATGTCGGGGTTACTCGCCCGAGATCTGGAGTTTCTCGCCCGAGACGCATGGTCATCAGATTAGTGCCACTGTCGGTGGTATTGTACAGATTACAGAGACAATGGTGGCCGGCACGGTGTGGTGTATAGAGTCAAAGAACGGGGCTGCGAGGTAGAGCAGGTCAGAGAGCGATAGAGGGGCTCCAGGGAGAAGAGAGAGGGAGAGGTCAAGTGCCCTCCCTAACCGGACCAGTGGGGCACGGAACGGGAAAGAAGGTCTTCAGGGGAATGTCGAATGTTATGGCAATGTTGCCATTGGCTAGCATGGCTAGGCATCTTACCAAACCTTTCACCATGAAATCCGTTGTTCACATTGCCGCCAAAACATACAGTGGGAAGGTGAAAACCGAGACGAAAACTGGTTAAATGATTCAGGTAACTTGTGAATACGTGCTACTTGAACTACTGAAGGTACTGAAGGTGGTTAGCTATCGGCAGCTTATATAAGATGGCAGCTCGGCAGCTTATAAGGATGGCAGCACCACGATTTTGATCAGCAAATACCTTTATTTATTTCAATATGAACGACAGGGATGCCCCATAGTGGCATTACATCATCCCTTTGAGGGTAGGGAAAATGCGTGTTTCCAAACGATATACTGAAATTATATTGTGGTAGGGACTCTTCTCGAGCATAATTGTTCCTTCATTATCTAGACAATAAAGTTTTTAAAACATGCTAATTTCATGCAAAGAATGTCAGCACAATCACGTTAGAGTTGACTCTTAACGCTCCCCAGAAATGAATGTCCTAGCTTAACACCTTGTGCATAATAATTAAAACTATCGAAACAATTTTGCATCTGAAAGCGTGAAACGTGGTAGAAAATTTTACCAGCTTTCTTATGATTTTTCGGACATAACTTCTTGACATATCACGGAGTGTTCATACATATCACGTGAGTCATTTCAATTCAGCATTCTTCTTTATTTTTGTAAATGTGTATATGCGTCTTAACCCGCGCAGGGGGAAGACGCATGCAAAGGGGATGATTTTGCCCCCTCCCCCTCCGATTTTTCAGCACCAGCGATCCGCACAGAGGTGGGGAGGCGGCGCTTCCTTTACTCGATTGTGACGGCTTTTAACAGCCTGCCCGCTACTATTCGTGACCTCAGCCTTCCCCAGTTTAAGACCGAGCTGCGTAAGCACATCATGCAGACACAAGAGTGACTTAAACATGTGGATGATTGTTAGTTGTTTTACTCGGTGCGTGACTGTATGTGTGTGAGTGCACGTGTGCAAGTTTGTCTGCTGACCTGATTCCACTGCTTTACGTCTTATGACCTGCGACCTAGAATAGCCCCGCATCGCGTGGATCGGTTGCGTGAAGTAAATACAAATACAAATACAGGAGTAGCGGAAAAACGGCGGGGCGCAGCGCCGCCAAATTTCGCACGGTTGATTGAACATTAAATACCCACAAAGTCTGATTTGGTTTACTTCGGGTCATCTCAGGTCAGGTCACCAGCCCAGATCACGTGACCCCACCTCAAAAACGCTTGCAGTCATACCACAGCCAGAGTTTGTAGCCGATCGGTTTCAAACATGCAGGATTTAATGTTATCATAGGTACCTACCAGACTTGTGCCTGAATCTTGACGTTATATCTGGGATCACAGTGGATCCCTCGGTATAAAATGCATGAAGATCTTGGATTCCAGTGGATCCCTCTGCGTAAAATGCATAAAGATCTGGGATACTTTTGGATCCCTCGGCGTAAAATGCTTTAGGATCTGGGACCTCAGTGGACCTCTTATTCAAAACGAGCCTTAGATCTTGAAACACAAGATGGAGGGACTGACATCAAAATTTGTGGTCTCTAGTTTGCGTACGTAGTATTTACTATGTAGATAATCAGTATCTGCAAATTATCTTGTAAGTTGTATTTATTAGCAAACATATATACTGTTATTACGAGCGGCCGAAAGCGCGGAGGCGGAGTCCTCATTGAATATTCGATTTTTCTCAACATATAAGGGCCGACCCGGCCGGGCAGACCGCGAACGCTGGTCAAGAAGCTTATAATCTTTGAACCCGCATCCGATTGACAACGCGGTTCTTCACCATATGATAGCCCCATGCAATGACATTATGATTATTGACATGTTTTTTCTCATGTGATGGGTCAGCACGGTACGTGACACGTGCCGCGTCAGGGGTGTCGGAAGGTATTATCCTGCTGTAGCTGATAAACGGCTGGACCTATAAAGCTCAAATTTGGTGTGAGGCTGGAGACACACCACTGGGCAATGCTGCACAGGTAAAACTCTGGGTCACACTGCACGTGCGCACGTGCACCCCTGGTTCGTCCAAAAAATTACCTACAAAACATCGTTGCAATACCGGACCTATATCTGCGGCAACCAAAAGTCGCAAAGACACGGGTCAACACAGATGCGTAGAGAAACGATCGCCCGGCGTATGCACTATGTGTCATCAGCGCGCGTGTACGTGGCAAGTTACTGGCTATACCAGCGCAAATTCATAGGTTTTATGACGTCTTCACAATTTAAATCATGTGGCTCAGCACCTATGGGCGTGAAGCGATGAACAAACACCAATCTGTAGCCCATGTACCGTCTCTTAAAAAAATTGCATTAAAAAATTTTAGGTTTTGCCATGCAGTAATTTCACTGTTAAAATCTGTCTGTCATATTTGTATTAACGATTTGATAATATTGTCTTAACTACACCGCGTAGCTTCAAAACCAAAGGGTGCTAGACGATAAAAATGATCGGTCTTGTAAAGCGCAATCAAATCATCTAATACCACCAAAATTAATTTTTGGCCTAAACATGAAGCTTATAATTGCAAATGTAAAATAACGCTGCAAAACCTAATTTTGGTTCAAAAGTATCGATTTAGTTCGGAATCTATTTGGCGACGGCAAAACAACACATAGCGAAAATAATTCAAAATGCATGCTTTGCACAAGACGAAACCTCCGTTGGACGGGTGATAAATTGACGCGGATTTATTCGGACTCGCTCGTCCTTCGCCGCTTAAGGCGTCTTACTGGTATAGCTTACTATATGATAAAAATTATCAAGAAATAGGTACCTACCAGCGTACCTGGATCCCGAAGCTGGATCTGGGATCCCAGTGCATCCTCCGGCATAATATATATCAGAATCTGGCATCTTTATGGATTCCTCGGCTTATTGTGTACCGGGATCTGGTGTCCCATGTAAATCCCGGGACACAGGACACAGAGATCCAGATCTCAGCTGGATCTCGGATCCAGGCACATGTCTGGTACCTACAATTTACATATATCATATTTGTTATACCGGTGGCCTAAGGTCGGGTAAATTTCGTGATTTCCCCATTATAAGTGAACGGGAATATATACAAATGCTTCTTTTTCATAGAATACGCTTTGGACCAGGCAAATTCTCTCAGAAATATGTTACTTTAGCTCATGATGGATAAAAACGGGTGAACCCATTTGCAGCATGACCCACCTGGGTCACGAAATGACCTTGACCCGAGGTCAAATTGATCAGTTGACGTTCGCCATTAACATTTTTCAAAGAGCCTTAAGGATGCAAATATGATGGTGTCAACATTATTGCCCTATTTTATTAAGTTAAATGTTATTTGCGAAAACCACCTTTGCCAAACAAAGCCTTTTTGACCTTTGATGGCCCATGGAGCCTAAGCTACTGACCTTATCAAAAATTATGAGGACATGTAAGCGATGGTATTTGTCGAGAGCTTTTGATTTTTCTCCGATATACACACACACACACACACACACACACACACACACATATATATATATATATATATATATATATATATATATATATATATATATATATATATATATATATATATATCTATCTATGATGTTGGTGCCTTTTTTCTTTGGTAGTTTTGTCGCCGTTCTTTTTTCAATAGTACAAAGCACGCGTGACGCATACCACCCTTTTTCGCTTCCTTCTTCCGCTTTGACTGTTTTCTTTTGAATTGTATTGTTCCTTTGTCTCGGGAATGTGTAATTTCGCATTTTCCATTCCATACTGCTAGAAATTCAACGATCTCGAGCTGAGCATTTTGCGAGAACGTCACTGCTCCTCCAAAGGATACCAGCGACGTAAGTGGAAAGTGTGAGGCACTTGAGTGGCGTTTCTTCTTCCATCGCAACTGTGCGATATTGAAAACTTGCCTTCCCTGTCCGGCGAAATATGCTCTCCTGACGTCAGAGAGGATAGCTCTCTATGTGACGTCACTGAATATGTTGGCGGAAGATGAGAGAATCGGGCGATATTACGGTCTTCAGTCGTTCGATGTGAAGTCCAGAGCACTCAATACCTTGAAATGAGAGACAGTTCTTCGTATTGCTAGAATTGCTCCCAATTCGGCAGACTGTGCCATTGCCAGCTCAGGTTATTGGCACGATTGGTATGGACCAGGGACATAATACCATGCTCATAACGGTTAGCATGACTGTGATAAGGGTATAAATACGCGCCGCTGTCGATACTCTTACATGGTTCTGGGCATTCGAACACTTGCCATTACATCAGTATCTCTGATCGTAGTGCTGCTTGGTCATATACAAAAATGGCATTACAATATATAATAGTCTGATGATTTCATCAATAGCTTGCAGTCTAATTATTACCCGTGAATATTTTTGTATTTTATTATTATTTTATATTAAAGGGACACCGCCACCTTACATTATATTTGAGTTGAGATAGCTATTTTCCTTACTAGGCATTGAAATTAAGTAGAGTACAAGTTAAAACAACCACCGAGGTCGAATCACAAAGAAATTTGAGATTGGTTTTGACATCTGTAACATCCCTAGTCCCCAGTGTATTTGAACGGGGACCCGATCCGATGACGTCGTCACTCTTTACTAAATGTTGATGATAGTCGACTTGTTTAAAATTTGGCCATACGTTAGCCGTACATATGGCAGCGTGAAGGTTCTCTCTATTCCCGAAATTCCTTCATATGACGTCATCAGCCCAATTATGAAAACTTAACTTTTTATGAAATTGAGCACTGTTTGTGAGAAACAAATGTCAAATCGTGTTCGGCAGCAATTACTTCATATTTAGCACCACAAGCGGCGTACATTTGAGAACTTTTGGGAAGGTGGCAGTGTCGCTTTAACAATTGTATTAATAACATTATTATTATTGTATTATTATAATAATACATCATGATATTACAAATTTATTGTTGCATTAATTTTTATATTTGCTTATTTTATAATTTTCAATTTGAATGTACATTGCGGACTATTCAGTCTAATTTTCACTGCGGGATGTGATAATTCACATCTGGTATCAGATTGGTGAACTTATGTTTTGTGTTCTTGAACACCACCCCATCATGTTTTGTGCCCGTGTTTTGTGTTTTGTGATGTGGCTAAACCATGCATGGTGCATTCCCTGGTATCGTGCAGCTGCTTCGTGACCTGACGACTGACCGTTTGCTGATATAATTGAGCCACGTGTGACGCCTGACACGTGACACGTGTCTGCCGCAGGTGCTGGATGGAGGAGGCGTACACGTGGCTGCTCTCCGCTCCCGTCTGCACCTCGATGCTGGCCAACTTTGTCTTCTTGGTCCGCATCGTCTGGATCTTGGTGCGAAAACTGCGCGCTGCCCCAGGTCAGTGACCCGAGCCAGGTCAGTGACCCGTATAAGGTCATTGACCTGCGCTTGGTAAACGGCACGCGGCTTCTCGACCACAACAAACCGGAGATCAGTTTTATCACGTGACTTGCGAATAGCATCCGTGCAGCTGGCGTCTTTGATGTTCGGTGATGGTATAGCCAGATTTAATCTCTATTAGCCGGCCACAAGCCGGCCTTATGGCGGGTGTAAATTGCGGCGGTGCCCACTCGATAGTGCCACCTCTGAGCAGGTGTCGGTGCTGGTGGTGACGCATTCACAGGCTGAGTGGGCTATAGCTGAGATAAGGGTGTATAAACAGCTCAATACGGCGCCAACAGCAACAGAGCCGGCCTTGATGCTATCTTCAGCGGTGTTAGCCGGCTAGTTGATGTGTGTTTTTTCTACCACGGGTGGAGAATGGTAGTAGATGCGTTTTTTCTACCACGGGCGGAGAATGGTAGTAGATGTGTTTTTTCTACCACGGGCGGAGAATAGAGGTGACCAGCACGCATGCGGAAGACTCGCTTCCCGGTTGGAAATGTGACGCTCAGCAAAATAGAAGAAGATACGTTTTTAGGCTTAGTTTTTTCATCTTGTTTTTTTATACATAAAAAATATGTCTGTCATGGTTAAGATAATTTTCACTTGCATAATATGAAATAGAAGAAGACGTTGTGATAATACGAAGTCACCCATTCGTTATAGTGATGCAAATGGTTGTTAGCTAGCATGTGTTGATGTCAATGTGACATCTGGCTGCAACAGTAGCGCCCTTTCAGGGCCATGCGGGCCACTTGTTGATATTTCCGTGACCCACAAATATCAAACACAACATTGCTATACATGACTGAGCCTTGTAACCTGACGTAATATTTGGGAGCCCTCCTCCGGAGTTCCGGACCAATCGCGAAGATGGCCTTTCAACGCAATTATTAACATGGCTATCAGCTGCTAACCTGGCTATCGGCTAATATAGTTAACATTAGCCGAACCCGACGCAGCCATAACAAATTATCACGTTACAAAAAAGTAATATAAATGCATCTCAATGGACTTTTTTAAATGCATTATAATACTTTTTTGCCAATAGGGCTCTGTGAAATTAATCAAAAATCAAAATATGTTAAATTAATTAAATAATTGGATACAATAATTTAGTAAAAGTAACATTTTTCCTAAGCACGATGAGCGAAATTTGTCCCATTCAACGAACTTGATGACCATTGAAATGTTAAATATCTGAAGGTCATTTTAGAGCATTAAAACGTATCTTTTCATCGGCATGAATTCTAAGTCAGACACTGGTGATATGCCACGGATAAGTAAGGGGAATTTGGAAGCTTATGTTAACTCAGTAAGTTCCGCGTGAATTGGCTGTAGGTACAGGGCCTGCCTTAAAGGTTAATAGGGAATAGTTTGCCACTTAACATGTGGGTTTGAGTTGGGAGATACGCCAAGTTGTGGCGCACGGAGCCAATGCTCGAAAATGACTTGTGACGGGCGCTTTCCACCATTTCAAAGAAAACCTCGCTTGAATGATTAATATTCAGTCCTCTGAAAAGTCGAGACACGGGTAACCCAGGTTAACTTCCAATCGCTGTGGCTGATTTTGCTGATGTGACGCATGAAAGTTAAGTGACGTAGAGAAGTGAGAACGTAAAGACTATTGTTGAAAAGTTTTTAGATAGAAAACAGCTTTAGGTGATGGCTGGAACTGGACAAAAACATATGGTTTTCAGTACCTCATTTGGTCCCTGTATGCAAGAATAAACTTTGTGAGGATTTAATTGTGATAATTGATGCTTGTAAATCGTACTTAAACAGTTATTTCCAGTACATTGCACTCAGAGAATTCAGTTAGACGTACCTATCTTACAAGAATGCCGAAATTCGTGTTTCAAAACTGCTTTGCTTCCTTGGAGTGGCATAGGGTTTCAAGGAAATAGAATTCCCCGTCAAATTTGCAAACTGATTAATGCGAGAATATCACTGATAATGTGTCGTACAATGAATACAAGGTATAGGCGTAAGTTGAAGATATGTAATAAACACAAACTTCAACGTCCATAGATGACCACGGAAATTTTTGGATAAACACAAATAAACGGCAGAGAAACATTTGTACATCTTTGCGTTTGTTTTATATGTGTGACTTTAACCAAGTATAAATAATTTGTTTCCGTCGATCGATTAATGGCGGAAATAAATAAATGAATAAGCAGCGTGATTTGTGACTTTCTGAATATAAAGATCTCCTGGTTCTAAGAAGCGGTTGCATTTTCCTCATGTCACAAGTTATTAGCCAAAGTAACTGAGAGTCCTTGTAGCGCCAAGCGATTCTCTGCAAAACGATGAACGTATTTTGGATGGAATACCGGCTTTAAGAAAGCTGATTGCGACATTACTTTGAGGAAAAACATATGAATATCAACCGAGAGAGATGATTGACATTTTAATTTGCTTTTAAACGCGTAAAATATAGGTTTCCAGTTTGAACTGTAACTAGTAAATGTAGAGCGTAATTTCTTGCTTCTCTCAAGTCATTTCTTAGCATTTTCTCATGTTTTTCAAAGGTGAACTATTCCTTTACCGTAAATAGTTTTATGGTAAACGGTACATTGCGCGTGAGACATGTTAGACATGACGTAAAATATATCTTCCATCAATACATTCATTATGCCGGTTACGTAGCAGGAGTCGCTTTTTCAACTCACAAACGGACCATGTTGTAATGCATTACATCGCTGCGTTTCGATCTAAGCGAGTCCGTCAGCTTTGCCATTTCAGCTGTACGATTTTCTACGACCGATTTTGCTGAGAAGGGTGGACAACTTTAACCAACACCAGATCAACAAACGCGTACTGCTAATTTGAAACCAACCACCACAGTAGCATCCCGGAGTTTGTGCCGCCTTTTGAACGAAGCTTCCCGCAAACTTTTGCCGATAACTTCCGGAATGTTGCGCTCCGCGTTTTTACAGAGGCAGAAATGGTATATGGGCGGGGGATGGAAATATTTCCCGTTCCGTTAGGTTCCACACCTCCGGCCACGTTCACCCGTCCCCGTGCCCCGACCCGTCCCCACAGGTGCTCATATCCTATAATTAAACACTGCCGGTTGCAAGATGAGGGAGGAGAAGTGATACGTATGTAGGGGGGGGAGTACAGATAGAGGGGTCCCGTCCCGAGTCGCCCCGGTCCCCGTCCCCGTCCCCGTGCCCCCGTCCCCGTCCCCCGTCCCCGTCACCCTCACTCGCGCCCTCAATGTACACTATCGTCTTTGCCGCCAATGTCCCATTCCCGGTTCGACCCCGCTCCGTCCCATCTCACTCCACCTCATCTCACTCATACCTACCGCTCCCCCTGACACCGTGACCATCTCTGTTATCAGGCAACGAGGAGCACAACAACTCGTGGCGGGCAGTGCGTGCTACTCTCATCCTGATCCCGCTGCTCGGACTCAACTACATGCTGGCTCCGTTCCGGCCCGAACCCGGCGCCCCGGGCGAGAACGTCTATCAGATTCTCAACGCCGTCTCTACTTCGGCTCAGGCGAGTTACGGTGGCGTGGATGGAGCTGGTGCAGAGCACGCCAGCGCTAATGATATGCTAATGAAGAGGTGCTTCTGAGCAGGTGTTCGGTGTGGTGGTATAAATGAGCGCTGGGCAAATCTAAAAATGGGTTTGGACTGAAGAATAAATTCGCTACGTTAAGTATTTTCGACACAGGACTAGTGAGCCTTTTTAGAAAACAATGTTTTGTTTCTCGAAACTTCGCAGGTAATAATAACTTTAAGTAACTTCTTACTAACTGTAAGTAACTCTAAGTTACTTCGAGACAGGACTAGTGGTTCCCTTTTAGAAGAAGTCTCGGGCGGTTTCGGGTCACTTTTACGTTAAAAAGTCTTTCGTGCCCCGAAACTTCTTTTTAAAATGGGCCCACTAGTCTTGTGTCGAAATTAAAGTAGCGAGGCAATTCTTTCACCACAAACCATTTTTTTATCTCCTCTACACATCTCCTCTCCTCTCCTCTCCTCTATCTCGGTTCAAAACCCTTAAAAGTGAACTATTCCCTTGAATAGTTCACTTTTAAGTAATAATTAATAGTCCACTTTTTTGTCCGCCCCTGTAGCTCAATCGGGAGAGCGCTGGGCTTCTGACCTATACCGGTAGTGGCAGCCCGGGTTCGAGTCGCTTCGGCGCTCGCTATTTGCTCCTGACTGGGAGGCCCTGCGGCCGGTGGCAGCGGTCGCAACTGGAAGGTCAGGTGACGTCATGAGCGGGGCGGACCGTGTCCAGGTATGTCGGGCACGTTAAAACTTTCGTCTAAATTCCTGACCGAACAGGGCATGAATTGACGATCGGGTGGTAGGGTCAGGGCCTGCACAACAGGCTCTGCTTAGCGCGGGTCCTGACTTCGGAAATCCATCCATACAAAACATTCGGACTAAATTTATTTAAAAAAAAAAAAACTGTTAGAAAATAATAGGTAAGTCAGTTGGCTCCAAACACCGCGATAATCTATGGTAGCTGATGTTTTACATCCGTACTTAACCTTCGGACAAACCTTCAGAGTGTTCTAAGAAAGCCAGATAATAATCTTATGTCAGTATCAGCTCTTCAAATCAATATTTCCATCACCTTTACTTCAGAGTGTTCTAAGAAAGACAGATAATACTATTATGTCGGTAATTCAAATTCATATTTCCATCACCTTTACGGTCCAGCTTGAACCGGTTTGAGCTGTCTCACGGATATTGCACGAAGCTTTTAAAAGACCAGTTGCAGGTTTTATATTGTTAATTGCGATGCAGGTATTACGCCTGTTAGCATTTTGCTACTTGTTAAGTAATGGAGGCTCTTTATACTGCTCGTGCGAAGGTTGATTAGATACATGCATGGCAGCACTTTTGCCAGACATAATGGCCTTGCGTTTACCGGCGATAATTATCTTAAAGGGGCTGTCCCAACTCCCACCTTCTCAAAAGTTATCAAATGTACGCTGCATGTGGTGTTAAATAATTGCTAAATAATTGTAATTGCTGCTGAACACGATTATGACATTTGTTTCTCACAAACAGTGCTCAATTTCATAAAAAGTTTAAGGTTTTAATATTAGGGGCTAAATAGACGTCATATAAGGAATTTCGGTAATAAGATAAAACCTTCACGCACTCCCATATTGTTACGACTAATGTATGGCCAATTGTAAAAGCAAGTGATCTAGTCATTACATTTAGTAAAAGAGTGACGAACGTCATCGGCTCAGGAGTCCCCGTTCAATAACACTATGGGACTGAGGGGATGTTAACAGATGTAAAAAACAAAACTAAAATGTTATTTGTGACTCCGACTTCGGTGGTTGTTTTAACTTATACTATACATAATTCCAATGCCTAGCACGGAAAATGGCTATCTCAACTCAAAACTAATGTTAAGGTGGGACAGTCCCTTTAAGGTTAGGAGCATATATAAATTACGGTCAGTTATTCCTCTTCCCAGATTCAAATAAGAATAAGTAAGATTCTGCCATTGAAATTCACCCTTCTAACTTTTAAGGGCGCAAATATTTTTTGTTTAGGTGACGTTTCCTGAGACTGGGTGGCGCGCGGGCCCCTGGCCGATAGACTGGCCCTGGCTTCCTGAGTCCCTGGCAGATAGACTGGCCCACTGAACGGACAGCACTAATGATTTATAGTCAGCCGATCTGCAATGCCGATCCACCGAGTCGTTCGTTTCTTCCCTTTATAAAACTTGGCCGCTTCGTCGCCAATGCGGTCCTGCATTCACCGAAGCTCGCGCTACTCGGCCGGGAACACGTGAAATGTCAATGGAGACGCCGGTGCGGCAATTTTCAATGCTAACACAGTGAGAGAAGGTTACGACTCCCCGCGGAGACATCTGGGCGCGACTTGACACGCCGATATCCGACCGTCATGCATAGCGAACGCATTTGGCCGAAATTGAGCCGGATCAGGCCTTGACTCGGGCCATCCGGACAGCGCGTTGACTACCAACACACGGCCGGCAGCCCATCTGGCCGACTCTCCGGATGGGCGCAATTCTGTCTCCATCACGATGGCGGTCTCTCGGGTGTGCTGTCGTGCCTGTGGACGTCGCGACCTGGAGCGTAGAGACGTCACGAGGGTCAGACGACCAGGCAATCAGGCATACATTGAAAGGGAGAAAGTTGCAAAATGTTGGACACGTTTTGATCGATGCGTTGAGTCGAAGGGGACGTCACAAGGAAAGTATGCTATCAAGTGTTTGTGAATAAAGAAGCACGTGTTCTTGCATAGCGCAACATATGTGTGCATACATTAACATATTGATGACAGCTTAGCTGCACACATCACGTTTTATTTGATCTTTGCGTCAAGGAGACTCGGAGAGAACGATTGCGTGGTCTGCCGTGCCTTCCTAGCCGAATTTTCAGAGGAGTATGGTACATGAAAACCGTACTATGACAATGGCTTGTATTGGGCGAGAAATCAGAAAGGACTCAATGCAAATACAAAACAATTTACCAACAATTTATACTGCAAGAATACATAGCCACTTGTATTATTTTTAAGAAGGAAACAGTGGTGACCCAAATAGTAACAGCACGTTTCCCTTCCCATGCGCCTTATGCAACAAGTGCCCCCTGCCGGTCAGAGTGGGGAGGGAGGGGGAGGGGGGATGATGGCGGCTCAGTGGCCGGACGAACGCCCGATAATGGAATAGTTGGCCGCCAACTTATCCGCCGCTCAGGGTAGGCTTCCTGAGCAGCCTCGGTCGCCTCATTGTGTCCATGGTTGAGAGGGATTAAATGTCGCATCCGGTGACCGCAATACCCACATCGTATAGGGGATACGAGCTAGAAATCGAAATATTTTATTTTATTTTATTTTACTGAGGTAGAAATTGGATTATAGAAATTGAAGTCATTAATGGGTTATACGGAACTACCTCAATGAATTTCATTGGTCGATTGATATGATAGGTAATTGCATATTTTCTGGTGATGCCTGTGCTAGGACTTAGGATTATTGTAATTACTGGCCCTGTTCTTGTGTGTCTGTAGTGTGATGTCGCACCTCAAATAGCAATGTCGCAGAGTCGATGTATTGGGTCGGGCACACAACCTCCCAGTGTC
>VOPJ01002397.1:0-22822 GCA_014673585.1 Semibalanus balanoides
GGACATTTGAGGTGTAAGTGTGGTGTCACAGAGAGGTCCGGGATGTATTCCGCCGGTCAGTGGTTCTGGGAATACGTACAAAAATCAATTGATTGCAGCGTTGTGCAACAATTGTAAGTAGTTATGTTTTTTGCTTAGGCGTTCTGTCGAAATTTGTAATGTCAGAAAACATTTCATGTCGAATTATGTCTGATTTAAGCCAAATAATTTGGATGAAACAATATGAAGGGATTAGACCTATAAGGCCTCTAGTTTGCGATAAACGAGCCAGCGCGAAGGAAATGCATAGAATAGTGAATTTTAAGCCGTTTGGGCAGGTAGTTTTTGAGATGCAAAAAAGGTATGCACGTGCAGAGGCATCCCATCCCTGACTTGGGGAAAGTGGCGGCTGAGTGGTCACTAACCACACACCAAATTTGTACACAATCGGCTCTGCCGTTCCTGAAATATATAACAAGGGTTGCACGTGCGCACGTGCAGGAGCCACCCCACCCTGACTTGTGAAAGACAGCGGCTGAGCCTGAGAGGTCGCCCAACCATTCACCAAATTCGAACACAATCGGTCCAGCCGTTTCTGCGATATAGAATAGAGGTGTGCACGTGCGCACGTGCAGAGACACCGCACCCCTGACTTGTGGAAAAGCGGCGACTGAGGGGTCCCAACGCCCACACCAAATTGGAACACAATATCGGTTCAGCTGTTCTTGAGATATAATATAGGGGTGTGCACGTGCGCACGTGCAGAGGCACCCCACTCCTGACTAGTGGAAAATCGGCGTCTAAGGGGTCCCTAACCACCAGACATGTGCAATTGCATGGATCTGAGAGTAGGATCTATGATCCCAGAGGATCTATTGGCAAAACGCAATGTTAGATTTGTGATCCCACTGGATCCCACGACAAAATACAACATTCAATCTTGGATCCCAGTGGATTCCTCGATTACCTAAATTTTACATCGGTTCTTGGATCCCGCATGATCCCATGATAAACAATGAATATGGATATCTGATCTTAACGGATCTCGGATCCGACAGGATCTGGCTTGTAAATTAGGTCATAATTATCATATTTCTTGACAAAATATAATTAAAGGTGTACGCCTATGCTAGTTGCATTTAAACGAACTAAAATGTAATGACAATTTCTTAAAATATGGGTTTCAAAAATAACTATCTAGATAACGGCGAGTCTGGAATCCCAGTGGATCGCAGTGCAAAATGGTGTCTGCGGTCTCGGATCCCGGCGGATCCGTGACCAATGTGAAGTCAGATCTATAATTACCGTAAAGATGTAGCAAAATTTATCCGGACATCATGTTTTCCGCTCGTATTGAAAGGCGTTCGCATTCGTTGTATGGCCGCATGCCCAGGTGTTGGCAGTGGTGGTAAGACCAAATTCCATGTGGGAGGTCATGAAGCCTGCCTAGGTTGAGCTTGTCGGGCCAGTTTCCGAGTCGATTGGTTGACGGTTTTCTCCGCCGCCATCATGATGACTCTCTTGGCCAACTGGGTTGGAGGGCGGTCTTGTGGCCTGCGGTCGGGCTGGGTCTGCAGGCCAAGCCCAACTTGTCACGTTTCAGCAAGACGTGCAGCTGGTCTTCCTTCTGCTGATGATATTTAAGATACGGCGCCCCGAATTCCCGGAAAAAATACGCCTCTGTTACCCTAAAAAAATGCGCCCCTATGACCTGCCGCTCCCCCCCCCCCGACAAAATCCTGGATCCGCCCCTGGCTGTTGGGCATCCCATCTCAAGCTTGCGAAACGTTTATCTCACTTGACAGTTTTGTTGCTGCTTAAAAAACTTATCAANCGCACACGCACACGCACACGCACACGCACACGCACACGCACACGCACACGCACACGCACACGCACACGCACACACTCACACACACCCTTTCTCACACACTCACACACACACACACACACACACACACACATACATACATACACACACACAAGTGTTGTCGTTGACATTTTTTTCTCATTTTCAGACGCGTGATTCCGGCATCTATGAATGCCAAGTCAACACTGAGCCAAAGCGCTCTCTGGCTTTCAACCTGCACGTTGTAGGTGCGTACTGTTTGCCTATTTTCTAAAGGTGTCGTCATCAGATAAAGGCCCAGCACTTCAATAATAACTAATCACAGCACATTGTCAATGTTCTTGCATTTCAAGTGTCGCATGGGGAGGACGAATAGGAGTGCTCGGCCTAATTTGTTGGACGAGACCAGAGGCGGGGTGGGACGAGGGCGGGGGCGGGTTGGCCTGGTCGATGGTCTCTTTCTGGGCACCATCTGGTGGGTAGTCACGATTACTGACAACGAGAGCCACTTCCTTTGATATCCTGCTAAATGGACGGGCTGACTCAAAGAAATATCCACCCCCTGTCGCTTCATCTCACTCCAACTGATGACGCCGCCTGCACCACCAGCGAAATCATACATGTGTCACTGTATTACTACATAGATGGTCCGAAAATTATTATAGTGACCATTTTCAATAGGCTTTTAATATGCTGCATGCTTTCCGTAAAAAGTCGCAACATAAGAGTCCAAAGTCATATACTTGCTGAGCTTAGGACCATTTTTAGCATGTCTTCATACCAAACATCCAACACATCTAAGTGCTCGTGCCCTTTCTTTGTGAATCTCTTCCACCACCCCAAGTCTTCGTGATTAAGAAGCGAGACAGACTTCTTGCATTTTTTCACAACGAAGACCTTAGAAGTCCGGAAAATATGTTTTTTTTTGCTGTCGCTTTTTATAGTAATTCTGAGGAAAACAGGGTATGAGACACCAGGACGCGTGATCTTTGTGAAATCGTTTTCAATGGCATGGCGTGGCTCGGAAAACTCTGCCAACAGTTCGACTGTGCAGCCTCCGCCGCAACAGCGACATCGCCATCTTCTTTCGCAGTGTCTCATGTTGTTGATACATTTTCACCTTTTAACCAAAATATCCGTTTCTTCTGAATTATTTCACATACTAACCGTTTTCACGATGGATTATTTTGCGCCAAATGTTTTAAAATATTTTGAAATGTTTTAAAATGTTTTAGTGGTAGCCGTTTTCACGATGAACTAATTTGCGAAAAAAATCATTCTCGCCCTACGGGAACGTAGAGCGAGGATTAAAACATTTCTCGCAAATTAGTCCATCGTGAAACGGCTACTACAATATTTTAAAACACTTTACACTGTTTTAAAACATTTCGCGCAAAATAATCCATCGTGAAAACAGCTATTATGTTTTGCATTTTCCTCTGTCCAATCTTCCACACCTTCAATTAGTTTAAGTGGATTATGATTGGTCAAGTCTCGGCCCGCTCTTTTCCACCACCTACAAGACTATTTTTGTTAAAGCGTCTGTGAAAATCATAAACTATACCGCATTTCTGTTGAAGTTACTTTTTGTGTGACTGGGTGTGTTTTTATGGGAAGATTAAGTGAAGATGCGCTTCAATCATTTCCTGACTTCAGAACTAACTGTGTAGAATCCGTGTATTATGCAATTTTGCATTGCCGAAGCTGACTATGATGTAATGTTTTGTTGCAGAATCCTTCGCAAGGATTCAAGGTCCTGGAAGAGTGTACGCCAAGATTGACTCCATCCTAAGACTAACCTGTGTGGTAAACATGCCCAAAAATAGCCACGGTAAGTTTGCGTTTGACCATTCCTGTGCTCTTGTCTTCAGATTGTTGTATGTCTGTATTACGAGCGATTGCGAAGCGCTCGCTCGTCCTTCCGTAACCACCGCCGGGTACACTGGGTACACTGTACCCAGACAAATCCCAAATCCCAATTTGTACTGGGTATTGTACCCAGTAAAAATTTAAGTCTCCAACTTGCATATATTTAAGTTCAAATGTGACGATAAGTCAATAGGGATACAAAAGTTTAAAAAAATATTAAACATAAAACCAAATATCAACGAGACCGTTAAATTGAGTAACAACCAAACGTAGGTGTGTTCACTTTGCATTGGTATAGAATGTGTTGGATGGAAAATAGTTTAAAGGGTGTTAATGATTAAGAATAGCATAGGAAAAGAGGCTATTCTCAAACAACTATGCATAACCCTCTGAGTTAAATATACGTGGAAGGTTGTTATTGGTTACCTCAAAGGGAAATAATGACATTTGATTTGTGTTAACAACAATGTTTTTGGCTACCGTTATGATGTAAAAGTTATGAGATCTAAATTTAAAGAAAGCGTGCGTACTCTTTTGGATTGCCAAATATATGTTTCTTGTGGTAAGAAGTTATTGGTTTGATTATTTGATTCGATAAAATTTACGTCTGGACCCCATTTAGTCGAAGTTTGCACTTATATTCTGTTTTGCTTATTGTTTTGTTTCTATATCAATTAACAATCGCCTCTATAAGCATAGTAAAGAAGGCGTTATCCAGAATGGCGCACCTAAGACAATAAACTTCTCATACGAACAGTGCAAAATGGCTACCGAGGCTCTGTTTGACAGCTATCAGCGTGCACGAGCTGTTTGCTATTGGCCAGCGCTAACGATATATGCTAGTGGTGTAATCGTTAGGTAATGCTTCTAGTAGTCGGAAGAGCGCTCTCTGGCGCCCACTGCGATAAATCTTCATCGTGATTTCCTTACTTTACCTTTCCGGCGCCTTGGAATATTCCAGCAACTAGCAGTTCCGAATCTGGAGTATAATAGGGAATGGCTACTTGAGTTGAGAGAAGAGATCACTGTTCTTATAACGATGGGCAACAGCACTCCACATGAGCGCATATGAAGAATGGCGTTTCGGGATGTTGGTGCAAGGTTCGGTCCAGCGGATGGGGGGCAAAGTCGGTACATGTCCCTCCGCCGTATTGCCTATTCTCAGCTAGTCTCGTCGCCGTCAAGCTCTCTACTCCGCCCACGTGTGCAAAGGAGGTATACGGTTTCCGGTCTGCGTGCGAGACGCAGCAGTTGTCGCTCTCTTCTGGTTCTTACGATCGATCTCGTCTCGGGTCGGGAGCTCGACGCGCGGAGGGAGATGCTCGGGCTGATTCTCTCGTGGGTCTCAGTGCGTCGCGCGCTGTCTTCTCGTCGTCTCAGCCCACGGGCTCCTGGGGATGGGCGTTCCCGGCGAGATCACTCCGTGCCGAGGTCGGACAGGAGGGCTCGCCGCCCACTCTTCTACGGGGGCGCTGGCGCTCGTCAGGCGGCGTCTCAGGGGAACAAGCGCGTCTCCATGGGCGCTCTGTGGCAGTCATGAGGGTGACAACGAGCGCGTCCTCATGCGCTCGCTGTCGCACCGCATCGAGGACAGGGCGCCTGAGAGAGGGTGATACCCCACGCCTGTGGTGGTCCTGGGGGGTCGCCGGGGGCCCGGGGAGGTGGGGTGGGGGGGGGGCTAGATAGGGAGCGGCAGTGGGTGCCGTCATGCTTACACCGGCTCTATCTAATCGGGCCCTGGTCACACCCGGAGGAGTACCGGTGCTCGGTGCAGTCGGTGGGGGAAAGCGCGGATGGGGGGGTCGGGGGGAGACGCAGCGCGGGTAAGCAGTAGTCGTGTGAGGGGCGAGTGTTGGGTCGGCTGGGTCGGCGGTGCAGCCCGCCTACAGCCGGGGGTGGGGGGCGCGTGCGGGGGCAGCCGTGGCGTCAAGTCCGAGGCGTACATCGCGGGCAAAGTTAACCTGAGCGCTGGGGGTACAAACCAGCGCGTCTTGATACAGGGCGGGGCACATGCTGTGCCTGCGGGCGTGGTCAGCTTGTTCGATCTGCGGTCGCTAGCGTCCCGCAGACGTACGGGGGGTCGGGGGGACCTGGAGTAGGTCCTCTCTTCTCCCTCGGAGCAGATACGGTTTAGGTCGCTTTAACGGGGGCGGCGCCTGTTTTTGTCTCTCCGTCCGTCCTGTAGCTCGGGCCCCGGGCCGGGTTGTAGTATCGAGGCAGGGGGCTGCTGTCTGCGCCCGTTGGACCTCGTCGTCGGTGTCCGCGCCGGGGTGCTCTCGCGGTGGGATAGTCGATCGTGTCTGACTTCTTCCAGGGTTGGTGTAGGAGCTCGGGTGCTTTACTTGGCCTACACTCTTCCGTATCATTGCCCCGTCTCGTCGGTTCTCTCGAGCGTAGTCCGACGCTCGGCTCTTGGCTCTCTCTCTGCGCTTCTCTCTCTCTCGTCGGCTCTAGTGTGGACAGCATCGTCTATCTCCGCGTCTGTCTCGTGTCTGAGGTCTCCTCTCCGTGCTCAAGCGCTGGCTGCGGCGTGTGCGGGTTGGGTGGGCGGGCGTGGTCACTCTTCGGTTCTCTCTCTCCCGGTCTCTCTCTGGAGTCGGGGAGGAGAGGCACAAACTCCCTCAAGAAAAATGCAATCAAAAAGGGTATTCCTTAATTGCAAAAGAGCGTCGAAAGATTGTGGTCGCGGGAGGGAGTAGAAAGAGTACACGATACTTCCTTCTGCATGCTTGTCACTGATTGCGGTGCGTTTCCATGCGACTTTTCGAAACGCGATACACCTATTTTGACACGGCTGTCCTTTGGGATCATGCATGCTTTCCTTCACCCTTTTGTTGAAGACCTCGCGGAGCAAAATCGCTGAGACGAAAATAATACATTTTAGGGGCCAAGTAAGTCACGGAACTGCATCACGGTTTTCTAAAGATGTTTAGTTTATGTGGGGTTAGAAAAAGGTGTCATGAATATGTTCCTCAGGGCATTAAAATGTTATTGAATAGCCGAGAGAGAGAACTCATGGAAACATTCCTTTTAAATGAATCGATGAACCAAAGATAGGTCGCCGTCAGATGCAAATCGAAACGGCGCGAGTTGCAAACGCACGTGTTTCAAATGTTTGTGGTTGATTTTGCATGAAAGGTTTGTCCCTATTTTCGCATAAAGGGATAGAGTGCATGAAGCGTATCAGAACTCATGGATAAATAGGGCAAAATGCGTATGGCAGGCTTAGATTTAGCTTCGGACAGTGGAATCGTTACTACTAAGTACTAGTGGGGTACCGAACGCGATTATAGGGCGTGGGGAGAGCGGCTGAGTCAAGCTTTATATTTAAGTAATTCGGTAACGAATGCAGAATGCTTATATGAAAATGGTGATCAATTTACGGGTAAAGGTGGGGCAAGATGCCCACCGGCACTAAGGAGAGAGCTAGCCTCTGAGTAGTTGGATTATTGACCTCATATGACCTTTTTTCAGCCTGAGAGAGTATGCGGGCAGCGCTTGAAGCACTCTAATTATGAAATTGGAAGCCGATGTTTCGTACTGATTTCAATCCTTTAGTCATGTTTTGGTCACCAGAGAGAGAGAGGTTGATTCCGGGCCGGCTAATGGGCCGTTCTGACCAGGCGCCGTTCTCTGGCGCTAACGGCCAGGGTTGGATGCGTATTGTGCGAGAGAGAAGTGGCGGCGGAGCGTTGGGGGGGGGGGGATCAAAACAATTTCCTGGGACCCGTAGCTTTCGGGGCCCTTCTCTTGTTCTGAAGGTCCCTCACTACATGCGCCTTAGTATGGATATATATATCATGATAGTATATGATAGGTAGTATAGATTATATAACTATGTAAGTATAGATATATATATAAAGTGAATAGTATACATATATATATATATTATATACTAGTAGTATGTAGTGGAGTAATATATATAGTAGGTATATATACTAGTATATGTAGGTATATGCGTGGCTCACCCCACCATCACATCACACAGTTACAGTGAACAGCAGAATTAGGAGGCGAAAGTGTTACTCTGTTATCAACTGAGGCCGGTCCACCCGGCTCGCTGGCTTCATCTGACATTGAATGCGGCGGGCTGTCCATGTGAGTCACGGGCACGTGCTGGGTTGTGACACCGTGTTTACCGTCATGACCCACAAATACCGACGGTGTCAAGTGGCGTCGACAAATCGTCTTGACGTCGTCCAGACGCGTCTCGCAGCTCTGGGACACTCGGGCTGCCTCAGATGTGTTTATGTTTGGAAATACCAGAGTTGCAATGCAGACACTTGCACTTTAACTGGCGCGTCACCACGACCCCAACATAACGGGTGATCGCTATGGAATTGGACAGTTTTTAATATACGGTAGTTTTAGCAAAAATGCAAGGACTTCCACGAAATTCAGCATCTGTAAAGCTCATTTTGTTGGACATCTGCTCACAAAATTTAAAGCTTTGGAAACAAACGTTGCGCTGTCAGTTGTCAACAATGTCGTACCATACCAAAGCAGAACTTCGCGAACTGGTTGACAAATTTGTTGATAAGAACCATTTTGTAACAAAAAGTGAGATTGCCCGGCGTTTTGGTGACATTGGAATGCCCAGGTCGACAACATACAATATTCTCAGATTTATGAACCCAGGGACCATGTAAAAAACATGACTTAAGGTTGAAAGGCTTTGAAAATGACATCCTTGAACAGGAGGAAGCTTTTCCGCGGGTGAAAGGCTAAAGTGGGGGTATTTCAGTGCTTACTGGCCAAAAAGAATGAAATTGCCCAGTCCTATGCATGCAAGATTCTGAGGAAAGGAGGTGTCAACTACCTTAAGCGTCAAAAAGGACCCAACCAAATAGAAAGCCAGCTGCGAACACAGAAGACCAGGGTCCGAAAACTGACAAGAGAAGTCCTCAACGCACTAACGGCGCCAGACATCGTCATGCAGGCGACGGGTCGTATTTCATCTACTCATGAGCGGAAATGCCGGCGAAACAGGGCTTTCACGCTGGAGCCAGGGATGCTGTGCCGAATGAGGTGAGATTCAAGCCTCAGAGCAAGTTTCCAAGAAAGCTGCTGAGGTGGATCGGAATATCATTCCCGAGGAGTCACTGCCCCTGTGCTCTGCTCCAATAGGGGCAATATCAACGGCGAATTCGATCGCGATAAGTGTCTCAAGAAGGTGCTTCTGCCGTACCTGGCCTCGCAGTACCCCACAGGAGGGTATATATTCTGCCCGGATCGGGCCACAGCGCAGTATGCTCGAGCCACAGCGAATCTACTGTCTGAAGCGGGAGTGACCACAGTGGCACGTGATATGAACCCCCCAAACGTCCCTCAGCTCATGCCGATCGAAGAGTTCTGGGGGATCCTGAAGCAAGAGGTTTATCTTGGTGGCTTGCGAAAGCATTCATCTGACCAGATTCTACGAGCCCGAATCAGGAGCTGTGTGATGCAACTGGATAATCCGTCCTCGCGCAAAAATGAAAGAGGGGCTCACAAAGCGCGTGCGCCTGGCAGACCGTCTAGGCGCAGAGGAACTTATCCGCTGATAAGGACCTGGTGACAAATGTCAACTGTACATGAGAACCAAGTTTTGTTTTCCTGAACTTAAATATACGGTATCTGCAGATGATTGAACTTTGTCCAATTCCATAGTGATCACTCGTTACGTGCTCTACTGTCTGTTAGTTGTCTGACTTGTCTCTCTCTCTCTTTCTCCGTGTCGGCAGTGGAGCTGACCTGGCTGCTGGACGGACACCCTCTGAGTAAGGAGCGCTGGGTGACGGAGACCTCTGAAGAGTACGTCACCTCGCGGCTAGTGATCCGGACCGCACAAGACTCCGACTCCGGCACCTACACGTGCGCCCCCGCCCGTGCCGCGCACGCTGATGTCCAGGTGCACGTGATTAGCGGTAAGTGAAGGGGGGCAGAGGGAGTCGGAAGGGGGGGGGGCAGAAGTCAGGTCGCGTGACATCTGCTGATGCTTGCATGAGCCGCTGGCGTCGCCGCTAGAAATTGATGATCAGTTCTGGTCGTTTTCTGGGAACGGCGGCGCAGCGCGGTGTGTTTCGAGGAAGTGGGTCACAGGATAGGACTGTAAAATGGCATGCTGTGGCGTCAATAGCGGACGCCGTGAGGTAGTGTAGGCCATCGATAGTCTAGGAACTGCATTCGGTGTCACCCCTAAACGCAAGACGACTTGGGATAGGCGATTTCTTTATGTCTCTTGATGTTTTGACGAGTAGAATATATATTCAAATGAATGTGTCAGTTCATGTCAACTCGTTGATGAAACGTTAATAGTTTAAGAATCTCATCTTAAAGCCGTTGCTTAGTATTCCACACAAAGGCAACTGGCAAGCGCATTGACATACATCATATATGTCGTGTATGTGTTTCGAGGAACACTTCACTCGACAAGTCTGCGTCGAGTGAGGGACAGTGTTACGTGTTGGTTCGGTCTAATAGACTGCCTTCTGACCGGTCCAATAGACTGCCTTCTGACCTGAGCCGCTGTCTATGGCCGACAGGGGAGCACCCAGCGGCCATGCAGCACGGAGTGGCCGGAGGTCAGAGTGCCATCGTCCCAGCACTCGGCGTCCTGCTCATCAGCCATGTTATTGTTGCGTGTACTAGATAATAAACGGATGTTTTCGTAGAATGATGTCTGAGGAGGTATGAGTGCGATCGACCGGCCAAGGGAATGAAAAAAACGCGCCGTAAAAAGATTTGCCGAAGACAGGTATCACGGGCGAACGCTGCAGCATGGCGGGAAAACAGCGGCGATTTAGTTACCTCCCTGGCCGATGATTTGAGACACAGCACTGGGCGAGCATGGGAATGCTTGACAGTGCATCACATAGTACTACACAGAAAGCAATTTCAAAATAAGATGTGGGCCGTCCATTCAGCAGCAAAAGAAAATGAAAATTGGCAACAACCAAAACACAAATTAATTTATTTTCTCAAATTTGTATTCCAATTAACAAATTTTTCAGGTTGAATGGAATTTACATACTTTCTTCATCTGAAATAGTGACACTTTTTCCTCAGATTTAAAAATAACGTAAAATTCCGTAAGAGAAACTAGGCACGCATGTTTGTTTCTATCAACAGTCCAACTACGTCACATCGAAATTAAACAAACAAATATAATAGAGTTCTGCATGATATTATGTGTGCAACAAAATAAAATGCATAGATATTTAAATGTACCTAAATACATCAAAACAATTTGTGATGGATTGTAATCGCTAACACATTAACATATCTTAAGTTAAATTAAGTTTGCAGTTATGTAAAAGCCCTAAACGTTAAGCACCTCATAAATTGACGGGAATCAAGGGAATAACGAGTAGTTCATAACAGTGAATCAGCTAAACATGACAGATGACATCAAATATCACCACTTTTCAGTACAAAGTTACTGTAGTTTCGTATCTTTATCATTGCCAAACAAAAATGGAAAGATAGTAAACCTCTCTAGTTGTCAAACTGTTTTGACCTTCGCCCGAGTACATTTGGTGGATGCCACCTCCTCGGTTTTCGGGAATAACTCAGGTTATTATCAACCGATTGCAATGCAACTTTCAGTACCCTACTTTTCAGTAGCAATTTTACACATACTCTGAAAATTTCGAAATTCTTCTGACATGACCAGTGATCTTTGACCTGTTTCTAAAGGCCATGTCAGGCGCAACTTGCGTCCCGAAGTATCGATTAAAAAATATATAAATAGTCCGAATATTTTGTATGGATGGCTTTCCGAGGTCATGACCTGCGCTAAGCAGAGCTCGTTGCGCAGGTCCTGACTCACCACCCAATTGCACAATTCCTGTTGGCCGGCAGAATTTAGAGGCGAAAGTTTTAAGTGCCCGACATACCTGGACACGGTCCGCCCCGCTCACTGACGTCACCTGGCCTTGAGTGCGATCGCTGCCACGGCCGCAGGCCATCCCAGTCAGGAGCAAATAGCGAGCGCCGGAATAGCGACTCAAACTCGGGCTGCCACTACCGGGATAGGTCAGAAGTCCAGCGCTCTCCCACTGAGCTACAGGGGTGGATAAATCAGTCATCGATGCTTGTAACTTGTGCAGTTTCCGAGTGTTTGTTGTTCAGGAGCATATGCACACTGCACAGGTGTTGCAACGGGACATTATGGTTTTCACCGATATCATGACCTACGGTGACCTGCTATGACTTTGTTTGACTTCTGGCAGTTTCTACCGCATTTTGTGACGCTGATTTCAAATTTGACCCTCATCACTTGTCATGATATGTTCCACTGGGGTCATGCAATTTCACAGGTCAACCGAGTTCATTGACCTCGGATGACCTTATATGACCTTTCTGGATTTCGGTAGTTTCTTGGAGATTTTGTGACGCTGATCTCAAATTTGGCATCCATTTTTCATAATACTATGCTCATTCACTTTTCTAGCTCGATTACATTCAATTTATACGCATTTACTATTTGGATGACATCCGGGTTGTTGTCATGACATCGGAGGTCACCTAATGACCCAGGACATTAAAATCGGGTATAAGTTTCTTTTTCTCGTCATAAGCAGCACGCTCATTTTTATATAAAAGCTCTAGCTCAACTAGGAGCGAAACACCAGGGGGCGTAACTACTCCCTTACCCGGTCACGTAGGTGTTATGCCCTACCCTGGCGAGTGTTAGCTGTTTTAAATTATTTATTTATTTATTTGGTTATTTTTGTTAACTAATATCTAAAAATGTGTCTGGTTCCCATGCTGCTATAATCTAGCGGAAACATCAAATCAGTCATTAATAATGAGGTTTAAACAAATATGTTAATATGAAACAGATTAGCGGGCCCAACCAAAAACTCGGTGGCCGAGTGAATGTGGGTCATATAGATGCCATAAGAACTCAATGGCTGGCCGTGGACGATATGACCAAAGTTCTCTATTTCCCTCGGGTCCCTATTACTTTATCTCTTTTCACTGCTGAGAGTAAACATTTTATTTGCCCACAAATGGTGCTAGTCCCAAACGCGTTATAAGCTATATAGATATTTATGGGATCTTTTGGTGTGAGGAGCTCTTCACAAGTATCTATTTTGAAAATCAAACGTCCAACGGTTATTGTTTGTCCGAGAATAGCAGGAAACCTGAAATAGTAACTGTTATTTGAATGATGGACACTCTTCTCTTTCTGTATTCACAAAGACAAATGTGGTTCCAGCACTGAGTAGTAGGTATACGGAAGTAGGATCGAGGCACTCTGCCAAATGATACACCCTTTCTTATGTGGTATACGTTAAAATTGCTGTCAGAGAAGAGGACTATATTACAGGCGAAGCCAACACTCAGGGCCAGGGGGCTTACAGCACCGCCAAGCGTCATCTCCGCTTTAAATAATACAAGTTATTGCATATTTCTTTGGCATAAATAAATTTGAGACTCTTGGTGACGCACTTTTAATGCTGGGTGGATCATTTTCTGATTTAATGTTAACAGAACGCTAAAGACAGGAGTGTTCTCGACTTAAGATTCGACTCGGTTTTCATTCAAGTTATGCCTATCACGTGCACTGCTTACAGCTCAAATTTGCACGGAATGTGTACATGCGTAGTGGAATGTCAGTATTTGCCATCAAATGCGCAGGTGTTCTAAGTAGCCACTGGAGACTGGGAGTCTACACCAGTTACATAACAGTTATCTCACCCAGCCAATCCCAACGGTTCCTTCGAATCGACACCAAGTTACAATGAGTTGGAGACCAAACGAGAATAACTTGAGTTATCTTCTTAGTAGATGGTGATTTTCCATTGGGTCTGCAGTGCAGGAATATTTTTAGCTTAACACTCCACTGAGATGCATAGATAAAAAGGTTGAATGCTCGTTCAACGCTAAAATGAAATATTGTGTTATCTTTGCATCCCTCTAAGATAAGGTTATGCGAGTTTCGACAAAAAATCAAGTACTGAACTGAACTGCACTGAATCAAACTCTACGAAGAAATATATCAAGGCCCTGGATACTAGGTAGACCCGTCCGGGGTAGGCAGCCAATGGCGTGACGTCAAAGGCACGTGACGTCACACGCTTCCTATTCAAATAGTGTTAAATCGGCCTACTTGAACGTCCTACCATTTGAATACCTTAGATGCCAGCGGGACGAATTGGGCACCTACTGATCGATCAAAATACCCTCTACAGCTCGCTTATTGGTCATTTTCTCCTAAAATGCAAGGATGAGCCACTAGGCGACCGAGCGAGACCTCCGTGACCCATGCCCATAAATGGTTATGTTGCCGCGCCGGTCAAACGCGTGTTTCCTTTGGTAGACCGATAAGTGCCACGTCGACCCACCTTTTACGGTCTGCCAAAGGAAATCACATCTCCGATTCGGCCACCCCATTGGTGAAAATCGAGCTCTGTCCAATGACGTCATTGGACAGGGTGGACACATTACGGAGATAGCCATGACACCTCCTGGAAAGATGTAGAGTTATTCATGTTTCCCTCGTGAAAGAAAGGAAATCTTTTCCGCGCGTGTTTCTGACAAACCTCTCTCCTTCGTTGCTCGGTTTTTCAGTCACACGCTTGGAAAACACATCATTATCTTCCACTCGGAGCCATGAAGAATTATCCATGTCTCTGGGTCAAAATACGAGACGACTGCATCCATGCAAGGGTAAGGGATAAAAAGGCTTGGCCTTACATGATCATAGCAGTTGTGTCCCCACACCGGGCTCATAGTTGCTACGGTACCGTGAAAGGTCGTCTTGTACGCTTTAACGTTTTGACACATGCAATACGCTTAACTTCTTGAGCGCTTTTAGTGGCGCATTGAAATGAGCTTAATGAGCATTAGAAGCGCATAACTGAACAGCTTAGTACGATACACGTATAAAACGATTTATCTGATTAAACGGATATGCTAATAGCTAAGCACCGTATTTGCAGCTTGTCGACATGGTAATTTATGGTGTTGCGTGAAGCGGTAAAAATTGAAATATTTAATAAAAAATGCATAATTGAAACTATTTTCCCTAACATATAAATCAAATCAAAATATTAAACTGTCACAGGTTTGTGGTACAGGACGATGCTGGTACATCATTAACAAGTGGAAGAAAACATGGCCGACATATTTTAACAGCAATTACATTGCTGGGGATTTAAACACCATAAAGTGCCTCACCCCCTATTTCAAACTTAGAAAGCAGATTTTTTTTATTTTCTTGGTTTTGTTCTTACTTGATTTGTACCGAGTGTTTTCTAATGTCTCATGGTATAATAAATTTCTGCAAAGCATGTTAACACGTAAACAAATATATTTTGATATGACCTAATGGGTTTTTAACATCATCAATGCTTGTGTATATTTTACTGGGTCTTATTATTTAATGTTCCGTTATGTTAAATATACCACCGGTGGAATCCGGCAAACAACAACAACAACATACATACAATGTATGTTTACACGGCACACACATATAGGCCTTAAAGGGAATAGTTCACCTTTAAACATAGGGTTTTGAGTTGAGATAGCCAAGTTGTGGCGCATGCTCGATAATGACTTGTGACGCTTTCACATTTTCAATGCAAACCTCTGAATTATTTAATATTCAGTTCTAGGAAAGTCGGGACCGGGTATACCCGTAACTCAATCGTCCCGAGTGGCTGATTTTGCCTGAGTTGACGCTCTATGATTATGACGCTACAGATGACTGTAAGACTTGGGGAAAGAATATAGTAAGTTGCTGCACAAAACCATACTGTTTGAGTACCTCATTCTTTTTATTTGCAAGGAATAGAACTTTTCAGGTTAATGCTATGCATTAGGATTTTCATGTTTAAATCTTCTATAAAACATTTTTTCTAAAACAAAACGTTCTTAGCGTATGCGAGCTTGTTCAAGCGCTGACCTTAACTCTGTTCCAGGCTCGCGTAAAAAAATTGTTGATCTATCCCCTCCCACTCACCGACACCCCACCTCCGTACCAGTTACGCCGGCGTGCCGCTGTTTTGATTGGCCGCCTTCGCGGCGAGCCGCCGCTGAGTGATTTAGGAGCCCGACCGGCGAGACCGGTACGCCAGTGACGTGTAACCGTGCATAAACCTTGTGACACATAATCCAGACGGGACGCCCCAAGCAACGCGACAGTTGAGCGACGATTGGCGGACACTACCACTTTCATAGTGGAAATCAATAGTGGAACGGAATACCTTACTTAAAGCAAGTACTGTGATGGTTTTCAAAGCGTTGTATTTTTCGGCATCTTCAAACAAGTTACTAATATAGGCAAGTACCACTATGTATACGACACGATCCTCACTAAATCGATTGACGGCGTGCTTCTCAGCCAAATCTGATTTCGGCATTACTTTATGTAAGGAAAAAAAATATGGATTATCACCAAATTAATTGACATTTTAATTTGCTTTTTCCGCGTAAATATAGGTTTCTCTGACTTACTAGTAATATGATATTTAATTTCTTGCTTCTCTTCATCATCTCTGAGCTCTTTCTTTTTTCAAGGTGAACTATTCCCTTTAATGCACGGGTGAGGCTTTCCAACCTTCGTTTTGGTAGCGCTTGTAAAAACATGACCTCTTTTGGCACCAAATTGCCCTCAAATCTGACAAACGCGGACCACGTTAGTTACTAAGAAGTCTCTCCAGCGAAGCAAAATTAATGCATGCGTTAGCGTATAGCTACACTGTATAGTGTATAAGGCTGCACGCTGCGTGATGTTCTTGTCCAGCCTGGAGTGGTATACTGTACCGCACTGTACAGGTGGTATGCGGCACAGTATACATCACAGGGACGCTGGGGCGTGCAGCACTCGTAATTCAAGACGGGCACAATAATAAACCATATACTATCCAGGTGAAACCCAAACGATTCCAGGGAACTCATTAATCATCTCCCACTCTGCGCATGCTAGTCTTCAGTGTGTGAGAAGAAGACAAACACAGGCACGGAGGGCAGTGAGCAGATGCCTGCTTTCGAGCCGGATGGGAGCGGTCGCATCCCTCGGGGACTGGCAACGCAAACAACAATCACGAGTCCGCTCCTGAGTCGGAACTCGGAGCTGGCTGGCGGATTGATGGGTAGGGATGAGCACCTGCAGCTACAATCATATGGCTGAATTCGAAAGGTTGCTAATGCATTCATTATTATTGCTATCATTATAATTGTTTTTCAAAAAAGAAACGTTGTGTTCAAAAAATGAATCGTTTGTACAAGAACTGTTGAATAAATTTACCGGTGGCTGCTCTGCATAGTATCCATTACACTAAGCATATCTTGTCCAAGCCTATCGTTGAGACTGGTTCTGGCTGAGCGTTGATATCAATGAAGGTGCGGCACGAAATCTAGCAGCAGTCAACACTCAGTGAGAGGTGGAGCGTTGCTCAATCAACATTCAATCAGAGGCGTATCGGGAATGAGCTAGACTTGGTAGGGTAGGGAGGACCGAATCAACCACACCACTTAAACTCACACCGAAAGTTTTCAGTGGCGGCCGCCGTGCCATTTAACAACCGTAGTATGTTCTAGGACTTGGTCAGAAGCTTCCTGGGTGCTAGGCAATGCTGTTACTTTCCTTTACCGTAACGTTTGATTAGCTTCTAGTCGAATCAATCGGTCTGCCACAGAACTGGACTGAAGTCAGAAATTGTATACCTCAACGCCACTAAAGATTTACCCTCGCCCTACGGGGGGGGGGGGGGTTGGCAGACCTCACTGAGGTTTTCCTTGAATAATTGTTTACACATGTGGAGGATAGTATTAAATTTGCCAGTAGCTGAGCTTACACAATTATGAACTATAAGTATTTAATCGAAATCTGAAGTGTAGGTATATGACTATTAGATCGTGACCTATGACTTTTTCGTCAAGGTCATATCAGATCCCAAAGGCCCATTGACCTGACCCCAAAGGTCACCAGTTGACCTAAATGCTCAAAATGTATTTTTTAGTAAAAAATGCAGCATTTAATTCTTTTTATGACAGGCAACACATTACTTTGAATTCTTCTTATGACAGGCAACACATTACTTTTTACGGTGTCTCTATATCTCACTCTGTTCGGAAGTAATACTGCACGCCCTGTAAATGTACTGTAATGCCAAATTTATAGCAGTTCTCATCCATGGTGACGAGTTCCGTGACCAAAAAGGTCATTAACTGGGCCAGACCTTAAATTCGACATATATTGCCAGATAGATAATACAACGAACAACATTTTGACACTAACCAAATCGTTTCTATATACTCATAACTTTGTTAATGACGACGGACAGAGCAGAATCTCTATTTTAGGACGTGGTCAAATTTAGGTCATTCACTTGACCTGGAAGGTCACCCGTTGACCTGAAACCTAAGAATCACATACTCTTAGATTGTTCTTATGACAGGCAACATGCTGGTTCTTATCGCATTGCTTTACGCTGCTTGGTTTGGAAGTTAACAGTGGGGTCTACTTTTCATTCTGTCGGGTCAGGTAGGCCGGGCGAAGGTGATAAAAGAAAGTTTCCCCTAGAACGAGGGTTAAAGTACATACCTTAGATCTGCTAGTACCTTTAACGTGGTTTATTGGATGAAATGCAGCACTAACTGCCTTCCGTCTATTTCATACTGGAAAGCTTAGCTTAGGCTTGGTAAATCGGAAAAGGCAAAAATGAGTTAATATCTTAACCAGAACCGTCATAATTTTGAACCGTCAGGTTTGTTTTGTTTCGGTCACCACGACAAATTACGTTTTATTTAATGTTTGTGGAACATTCACTATTTTATACTTAACCCTATTCCCTGCGGACTGCCATAATTACGTTAACTGCGGGGCAGATCTGCTACCCCCCTAGAGAATTAAGAAGCTCGCGATTTCGATTGATTAAACAATTCGTTTTCGTGAGAAATTTTCTTTTTGGGACCCGAACGGTTTTTGGGATAAAAACTGGGGGGGGCCGGGAATTTTTCAAAGGTCATTGCGGTATAAGATCGACGATTTGGCATGCACAAAACGTTTTTGGGCTTCATGTCATGGGTTTAAGTATAGGAGGTGGGGACGTGGTAACAAATTGAAAATATAGGCGTGCTCAGAGATAAAATGGATGCATTTGTTATAAAATTGTGCTGTTGAAGATGTTTGGGACGATAGGAACGTCAATGAGGCTTTGTTGCTGTATTTTTTAATGATAATTGCAATAGGCGGTACAGGTAACACGTGGGGTACCAGATGCAGAACACTTTAATCATTGCCTTTATTTGAAGTTGGACTAAATTGGGGAGGATATACTCGTTTTATGTACTGAGTGTACTCTGCCAAATATTATATCAAGAGATGTTTATATGTATATAGGACTGAATAGTTTTGACGCTTGTATTTCATCGCAACTAGAAGGAGTATGCGCGTCATAAACCATTCGTAACGACTCCAAAACATGAGCCGCTGCTGGATCGATTTTTTAAAATTACAAAGGTTTCATATGTAGATGTTCGAAAGTTTCAAGAACGATGACTAAGGTTCAGAGCGGGGGCGAAAGAACTAACGGGGTGGGGGGCGAATCTAATCCCCCTGAGGGATTGGGTTAAAACTAGTTTGATAGAGAGCTATTACACATTACTCCATCTTCCGTTAAAAAAGGCAATTGCAACGCATGGAAACACTCTTGATAGCGGAAAACGTACAAGTGATGTCTGGTTTTACGGCATGTTAACAGTACTGAATACTTGCGCTAGCGCAAGTTAGAAATTAGCAACGTTTAGCAACAAACTTGCTCATATTGACAACGGAATGTATTCTGCTTTTGTTGCAGGGTGCGATGAATACTACGCAAAAAGTGATTTGTTTTAAATACAGATTCTCGTCCTCTCCTGTGGAAAGCAGCTATTGCGCACTGCCGTTCTAATAAAGCCAAAGGGGATTATAAGAGAACCGAATGAAATGTAAAAACTCGCTCTGAGCGGAGAGTTGTGGTGCTAGAGTTGGTTGCGCCAGTTTGGTTCACTCTTCATGCTAGATTAAATGCGAAACAGATATAGGGCGGTAGGGAATTCTCGGTCTCTGACTGGATATCGTTCCATTGCTCGTGCTCTAAGCATATGTTAATACTTGTGGATGTCCGGGGTTTAAAGCTGGTGGAGGAATCAGCAACAGACTTCACAGGTCAGTTTATCCAGACGATGTACCATTAGCTGACTTTGGTCAGGGATTTATATTGAGGCTATGGAGTGAAGCCTACATAGTTTGTCTGTATTTTATTTATGATGGCGACCACTTATAAAGTGCAAGTTAAATGGATCGTTTGGGCTCAACGGTCTGCGCAAAGGTTTTTGACATATGGGGGTTGTGCGGTGAGCATCAGTGCTTTGTATATATATGTATGTTTGTTAATACATATATGATTGGTGCATGCATAGTGAGTGAGATATTAATCGTGCTATATGCCGCACTACAGTACGCAACCTTGCAGGTAAGTTTTTAAGCGTTATGCGATAAAGCAAGTGTTCTGGCTCAGGTTTCCATGGTAACTATTTAGCGATGGCTTGTGACATTTCTTAATCCAGAGTATTCAGAATCAGTTACGTCAAGTCAAGGGAAACTGTCTTGAATCTTTTATATTTTGTTTTCTCTTCCTTGAGTGAGTGGCGCGACTTTTCTCCTTTTTCATCTCTTGTGGTGTTAACGTAAGGTGCGGTTGTCGCGTTGGATAGAGGGAGGGTCACTCATATAAGGGCTTTGCAGTTACGCAATGCAAAACCTTTACCAGTAAAGGCTTAAAAAAATCATTTGATGATGATTGGTGATTAAGTGCGCTCCGACAACGAAGATCATATGACGCCCGTAACCGTCCCTTTATTATAAGGACAATGCTTAGATGCTGAAATCGTGTAGAATAGCAATTACTGTAATAAACGTGACTGTTGCAAACGATCCTGTTTGAGACCGTAGAAATCGGCATTAACTGAACGTATAGCGAGAGCTGACGGTCGATTACAATGACGTCACGTGACTTAGTAGCCCATAAACAATCCAGCTGAAATGCAATGTGCATATTTAGTGGCAGTTGTCCATGGAGATGCTGTTTATGTACCGATTATGTCAGACAAATGGCCAGCTGTTTCTACTTCATCCAGACATATGTCTCAAACGAGCTGTAAAACCGGTAATCTTGAAGTTGCTCCCCTTTGTGTTCAGGTTATTGATAAGTGTGTGCTAATCAAGTGCTGATATTAACAAGTTCATCCGTGTCTACAGAAGTTACCCGAATGCTTTTTGAAGACATTGGAAGCAAATTTCAGCAGCTAAAGATATTTCAAACCAAACTGACGTAAAACACAACAAGCTGTATACGTGGATTGTTTCAGCTATGTTTATACTTCAGCATAATAACGATGCACGGGATATTTTTATCAATGCTACACTTACTTTGTGTCTGCATGAATTGATGCCTCAGTATGGCACTGCAACTCCAAGGAAGTAAGATACCTGAAATTATTAGTCAAAAGCAGGATTTGCATGCAATATTATAGTACGTATATGTGCATACACTCTAGAGGTGGTACTTGTCTAAAGTACGAAGCAAATTTGTATTTGAGAACAGCATACCACGTACGCACTAATTAAAAAAAGAATGTCGCTGATCTAAGCTGTCCGGAAGCATGCCACCCTTACGACAGCATTAATTAGCTTTGGAAGAAATGAATGAATTTTGCTTAGTTCACTTTCTCAGTAGATAAAAGACCGTAATATCTCTCATCTGTGTTTGATATAACACAGCTCATGCGACTTTTTGCAAATAACACCAATTTAATTACTTTCAAAATCAATGTAATGTATCTACATTCTACATATTGCACAACTACTGCAATATTAACCGTTTGTCTCAATATGTCATAAGCATGTCTCAAATGATATGCAATATACATATCTAAGTATTTTCTCTGCTATAGCACTTCAGCATTAGTTACGGCGCAATACGTGTATCTTAACAAAGGACTGCCATTGGCAAAACAAAATAAAGTAAAATACGCATGTTAGATCGGTAAACACACAATTAAAGTGGCACTGCCTCTTCCGGATGATATCGCAAAAACATGCTTAAACAAGTCTTAAGGACTAAATATTATTTTGGATCGTCCTCACCAAAGCAGCGAAAATACAAAAAACTACATTTATTTTATTTTTCATAATAATTTAAAAACGGTTGGCGATTTCTACACACCACTTGATATATGGAAGCGACTGAGCGCCAAATTCAGCGCAGTTGAGACATTTCCGTATTTATAGACAACACTGTACAGGGAGTACCTTAAAACAATGTAAACAATCCGATGCCATAAAACCTCGGTTGGAAAAAAAAAAACTTAGTTTTAATGGTTGGAGCTCAAAATCCTTTCGTAATGGTCCAAAAAACCCTTCGGGGGAAATGTTTGCCCTTCGGGAGAAATATTTTCCTTTACGCCTATTATTTAGCTTAAATCATGCATAATTGGACATACAATGTTTTCTGACATTATAAATTTGGGTAGAATGCTTAAGCAAAAAATATTACTATTTTTCATAGTTGCACAAGGCTGCAATTAATTGATTTTGGTACGTAATGGTGGCGGACTCGATAATGTCATTGGCTGGGAGAAAACTTAACTTTGATCGATGATATTGGGCGACTGGGCGCAAAAAAAACGGACTTCATGGTGCCTATCCAATCCGATTGTTCTTTGACATATCAAATTTTACTTTGAACAGACAGTGACCCTTTAAAACCTCATTATCAATTTATCGCTGTATACGTTGGCATTAGCCTGTTCGCAGCACAACCGCTCGCATGTCCCCCTAGGCATGTGCATTTATGGAGTACCTTTCTACGTCGAGAGCCGAGATCTAAGCGTCCTTGCACACCTAGTAAAGGGTTTATGACCACTGGAGACGTTCACTTGGTGTGATGGGTTAATTTCATTGCAGGTTTGCAGGGTAAATGGCCAATGGCACTACACAAATGAATAAAAACATATTTTTTCATTCGTAAATATATTTCAGCATCAATTGACCAACCAATAATCTCGACTTTCCATCATGCGATGTTAATGCCAGCCAATAAACTAAAGGTCAAATCATTTTTGCCAAGAGCAAATGCATGGTGGTTC
>VOPJ01002401.1:0-39656 GCA_014673585.1 Semibalanus balanoides
CTTGGTGGAAGATAAAATATCCGGCTGGGTAGCTTTACATGGTGGGTTGGATTATTTTTTATCCGGGTGCACCAATCCGCAGCAAACTGCAGTGTGTGTTTATATGTTCGAATTTTGGAAAATAAAATGATGATGATGATGATGATGATGATGATGATGATGATGATGATGATGATGATGATGATGATGGGTAGATTATTTGGTGCAAGAGGCCTCAGCAGGTCACACAAGGTCACTGTCACCAAGAGGTCAACGAAAGTATTGTGACACATGTTTTAGGGGTTATTTTACACGTGTACAAATCGAATAACAACAGACATTTTTACACTTGACCCAATAAGAGGTCAAGATCAGGTGCATCTAAGGGTAAAACTGGAAACTGGTAATATGAATAAACAATGCATGTTTTCTAGGTCAGTTTTGTCTCATAAATGCAACAATAGCATGTATAATATCTGTATAGGTCAAACAAATTAAAAATGTTATTTTGAAAAATGAGGTCATTAGCTATTATGCTTGGGAGGCAATCAAGTCACTGCAAAATGAAGATATACTTAGAAATTTGGTTTGGGTATTTAATAAACTTGGTTCTCTTATATATATGTATTCCAGTTTTTTGAATGCCTTAAAAAAATGGGAGCAATTTAAAAAAGACGTTTTTTTGGATTTTGGGGGTGATTTTTTTTTGAAAATCGGAGATAGCCATTTTGTAAAGAATAACATTCCCTTCCTATCACAGTTTTGCGTTTGCAATTTTCATTTAAGATATGTTTTCTACGATGCATCAAACATTTATCGTTATTCAATTCAACCCAAAATGGCATGACATGACGTCATCAACACGTTATTATCTCCCAAAGTTCTGATTTATTTTCGATGATTTTTAAGGAAGACGTCAAATTGATGCTGAATAAGGTACTCAAACTTGTGCGTCGTTATCTGTTATAGTTTTCAAGTTATTGCGGAAATCCGGGAGGGAGGGTAATATTTACCCCCTCTACGCCGCGCGGGTTAACAGATGAGCAGAACTATTTGAACACTAGTCACTTGAATACTCATTCTGCAAACTTGTTTCTTGAATGCTTGCGTATTTTAACCTAAAGCCCTATAAGCGAAGAATGTGGAATGCAGAACTGACCTTGAGAAGACGTAGAGAAGAAGGCAATGTAAGGTAAAAGTGTCACGAATTTTCGGCCTTAGGCCATCCTCAGGTGTGGAGGGGTTGGGGTTGGGGTATGGGAAGGAGGGAAAGGGAGAACCACCACAAAGCACCGCGGCGGGAAACCGACTGCTGTTTATGTGGGTCGACACCAGGTGGCTCCCGAGATGGCAGTTGGATGGCAGCACCACCTGTCGCGGTTGTCGGCCGGCTGCCGCGGTCGTTTTAAAGGGACACTGCCAGTGACGCCACCTTCCAAAAAGTTCTCAAATGTACGCCATTTGTGGTGCAAAATATGAAGTAATTGCCTGCTGAACAGCGATAGTGACATTGTTGGTTTCTCACAACATTGCTCAATTTCAATGAAAAATGCGTTTTAAATATTTTTGGGGCTGATGACGTATATGAAAGAATCTTTTTTGAAAAAGGAGAGAACCTTTCACGGCCACAAGTATGAGTAGTGTATGCCGTATTGCGTATGGCTTATGCATGGTCAAAAAAGGTAAAACAATCGAATTGTAATAAATATTTAGCAAGAGAGATACGACATCGGCTCACGGCCCCATTCAAATACATTGGGGACTGGGTGTTACAGAATGTCCAAATCAAACTCGAATTTTCTCTCTGGTGTCGACCTCCAGTGGTTTGTTTTAACTTATACCATACATATTGCAATGCCAAGCACGCAAAATGGCTATCTCAACTCAAATATAATGTTAAGGTGGCAGTGTCCCTTTAAATGATTGGCCACGATGTCGTCTGCGTGTTGAGCGGTGGTCTGCGGTCGCGAATCAACAATGACTGCGATTTTCCTGTTTGGGCCGTCTTCGCACACCTTCAGAAAGCTTAGTCTAAAGCAGTTGTCGTTTTTTCTCGTCTGTTGTCCTGGGTGACAGGCTGTCATGTGGTCGATCATGTGGTATTTATCATGTGGTATTTTTCTTCTACATCGCCTTCTCAAGGTCAGTTCTATATTCTACATTTTTTGCTTATAGGGCTTAAGTTCAAAATACGTAAGTATTCAAGATGTCGATGAGTTGAGTTAAAATATGCCCTATATCCAAGAGGCCTTCCGACAACTGTATTCTGCAAAACTGTTTGATTATTCAACATTATTTCGACTATGGTCGAAAATGTTCGTCATTTCACTATTAGCCGTTTTCATGATGGATTTTTTTGCGCGAAATGTTTTAAAACATTTTAAAGTGTTTAAAATGTTTTGGTAGAAGCCGTTTTCAGTTTTCATGATGGACTAATTTGCGAGAAATGTTTTAACCCTCGCCCTAAGGTCTCGTAGGACGAGGGTTAAAACACTTTTTTTTGCAAATTAGTTCATCGTGAAAACGGCTACTACACCTATTTGCACACAGATTTGACCATTCAGCATAACTATTTGAACGGCAATTTCAACAATCATCGTTCGACAAAACAGATCGGCTGCTGGCGCCGGAATTTAACAGATGAGCAAAACTACTTGAACACTGGTCACTAGATTACTCATTCTGCAAAACTGTTTTATAATTCAACATGATTTCGACTATGGTCGAAAAATTTCGTCACATCGCTATTATAGTCGAGTATAGCTTTTGTGCGTTGAAGGAAATAGCTGGGCGATCAAAATATCTGCTCGTCCATCTGCACAACTGTTACTGCGATTCATTTCACCCAATGCCGATCTGTTTTTGAGATTTTTTGAAAGTTTTGCTCAATGACGAGAAAATATTTTCTGAAAAAGGGAGTCTTAAGCGAAAGTATTGAGTATCCGAGATAGCCATTTTGAAGAGAACACGATTTTCTTCTTTTTGCGTTTCTTATCTACCATTTCTGTCAAAACTCTATTTTCTTCTATTGTTTAAACGTAAATAGTTATCATTTAAAAATGACATAACATAACGTCATTCAAACATCGTTATCTCCCGAAATACTGCATCAATTTAGTTAAATTGTAGTGAGAAGACGTATAATTAATGTTGCATAAGGTACTGCAAGTTTCACGTCAATATCTATAAGGTTAGTTTTTTGCTAATGAGGAGAATCCGAGAGCGAGGGCAAGATTTTAATCCCGCCCAGCGGGGGCGGGTTAACCCGCGGTCACTGGGGGGGCTTTTTAGCCCCCCCCCTGAGGAATTTAAAATATCTAACGAAACAATGCAGCTATCAACGCAAACTTCTAGTACCTGACCGGCCATCTTTTTCACCCCTTTTTGCATTATTTTTTTATTTCGCCAGTTAGTGACGTCACTTACACACGATTTTGAACACAAAATCAGCTAACTTCTAGGAGACTGTACGAATGTTATGTAATGATACAAATGGAATCCGAAAAAAGGGGAGGATAGCAAATTTTTGTCAAGGGCTACAATATTTGGGTTTCTCAAATTTTTTGAAAAAATGATTTTTGACCCCAAAATTTTCAAAAGTTTACTTTTTTGACAAAAAATCTAAGTTTTAAACTAATTCACAAAAACCTGAATATAAAAATGGGTTTTGGTTTAAAATAACTATACATATTCAACAACCATACCAAATTTCAAAATGATATCTGTATTTTCGCCCGAATGATGACATCTAAGGTATGGGTAACTCGCGACGTCAAATTTTGAAATTTAATTTTTGTCCTTTTTTGACCAGATTCAGACAAATAAAGAGCAGCACTGTATTTCTGAGACAAACCGGTTCTAGCAAATTGTAATTGATTTACTGTAATTTAACAGAGTTTGAATTTATGGACCTTTTGTGACATGACTTGCACCTTTACTTGAACCTTGTCATTCACGAACCTTGATCAGGTGGTTAAAATGATTATCAATTTCGTGCCTACAAGCTAAAATAGTATGTACAAAGATGTATTGCATGCCTTTCGTATAATTTTGGCATAGTGACCTTATTGTGACCTGACCTTGAAATCCTTGAAATTTTGCAAAAATCCCCGATTAGCTCATTCTGGATGTGCGTCATACATTTGAGAGCAATCTGGGTGTCATGGTTGCAACCAAATTGCTTTGAATGGAAAATATGGTCTATAAAATTTTGTCTGTAAATGTTTACCTTTGACCTGACCTGTGACGTCACCACTGACCTCTAGTTCAACAAAAATTATTTAACGTCGATGAATTGTCCACGGCTATCGATTGCCGTTTGGGTTCAGCGCGATGGTCTGAATTGGCTTCCGAAGTTACAAGGGGGGGCTAAGAAAGCCCCCCCCCCCCAGTGACTCGTGTTACAGAAAATACCCCAGTGACTGCCGGGTTAAGTCTAAGCTGCGCATTGTGTGTATTAACACCGTTTCCGTCGTGCGCTAAACTACTGCATGATATTGACGCAACGTCTGGCCTATCAACGGAAACGTCGGGCCTGCATTATCACGCTCGTGAAGAATCACGGCATTATACAAGTGTATTTCCATAAATTTGAAAATTATACCCAAATCATGAACCTTCCATGCAAAATTTAGGATGGATACTTTGATATCAGCTCCCCTTGCAAATTCAATAGGTCACCCGGCACGGTGCCCTGCCCCCAACCTCCCCCCGTTCCGCCTCCTTTGCTGACCGAACAGTGTGTCCCACATGACCACTGCTGACCGAACAGCGTGCCCCACATGACCACTGCTGACCGGACAGCGTGTCCCACATGACCACTGCTGACCGAACAGCGTGTCCTACATGACCACTGCTGACCGGACAGCGTGTCCCACATGACCACTGCTGACCGGACAGCGTGTCCCACATGACACTGCTGACCGAACAGCGTGTCCAATGACCACTGCTTGACCGAAACAGCGTGTCCCACAGTGACCTGCTGAAACCCCCGACAACCAGCGGGGGGTGGGGGGGGGGGGGGGGGGGGGTTTTTTTTTTTTTCCCCCCCCCCAGCATGACCACTGCTGACCGAACAGCGTGGTCCCACTGACCACTGCTGACCGAACAGCGTGTCCCACATGACCACTGCTGACCGGACAGCGTGTCCCACATGACCACTGCTGACCGGGAAGCGTCCAGCATTCGCGCTACCAAACGTTGTTTCAAGAACCATCTGCCTTGTAAGGAAGCAATGTTGTTTGCACGTGTCGGCAGTTTTTTGTTTGTCTAATGTCGCATTCACTACTGCAGGCAGTCACGCCATATAAAACCTTCATCGCTGAACTCGAGTAGTGCAGTAGGCCCCCCAGTCTCCAACAATGAAGCAGCTGGTAAGTGTGTCTTGCTGACTTTGGTCCAAGGGACCCTTGATGCTGTTGAATTAACTGAAGATGCGACACGGCTTTAACTTTGTCTGATTTGATGACTTATCTTCTGTGACGACGGTATGCCTTTCAATTTGAGCAGACTAATGTGTATTCCAATACAACAGACAAAATATTAAACTTAGCAAATGTCACTTAGTGGTTAACATGAAATTGACAATTTGGGCGAAACGTTAAGTTAGTGTTGGGTTGGGTTCAGACGGCATTGCTCCTCACCTTACTGGGCGCCGTCACTGTGGGTTACCGAGCGTGTTGGTAGTATAGCAGTGTGCTGGTGTTGTATTACGATGTGCTGGAGTTGTATTACGGTGTGCTGGTGTTGTATTGCAGTGTGTTGGTGTTGCATTTCGGTGTTTTGGTGTTGTATTACGGTGTGCTGGTGTTGTATTACGGTGTCCTGGTGTTGTATTACGGCGTGCTAGTGTTGTATTACACTGTGCTGGTGTTGTATGACACTGTGCTGGTGATGTTATTACAGTAGCCGTTTTCACGATGGATTATTTTGCGCGAAATGTTTTAAAACATCTTAAGATGTTTTGAAATGTTTTGTATAAAAGTTTTAGTATACTTATCCATTCCTTAACCATACAACTTTTGCAAGCGTTTTTTGTCTTGAAATGTCTCTCAGAATTTTGTTATATGTTGGTAAGAAATTAGTATGTTAAAAAATGCTTGTTTTGGTTGTAATTAGCAGATAAATATGTTTAGGTTAGTGTGATCTTCACCCTGTACTGACACTTTTCAGAACATTCTTGAAAAAATGTTTTAATCATCGGGCACGCTATTGGTCACTCAGAAAAAGCGACCTCCCTTGACTCGTAATGACTCGCCTCCAGCGAATCCCGGGTTCTAGCGATTAATTGCGCCATGCTGAAGGCAGGGATCTGGTGATCCGTGACGCTGCCAGATTGAGTAACCTAATAAGCCGTTTTCACGATGGCGATTATTTTGCGCGAAATGTTTTTTAAAACATCTTAGATGTTTTGAAATGTTTTGTATGAAATTTTTAGTAAACGATATATTCCAAGAAAAATAAAGTTGACTGATTTAGGCGATATTATCATTTTCAAGAGTTTGGAAACAAAAATGAGCTCATTACAAAGATTATTATACAAAATTGTCCGTTTCTAAAAAACATATGGTCTAGTGTTCCATTCGGTTCAGTTAAGCATTTACTGCCCATATTCAAGAAACTCAATCTGGCAGCGTCATGGATCACAGGTCTACTTCGCCATGGCGCATTAATGGTCGCTAGAAACAGGATTCGCTGGAGGCGAGTCCATATGAGTCAAGGGGAGTTCGCCTTTTGTTTGAGCGATCAATAGCGTGCCCGAGACCGAGTTGTTTCGAGATGTTCTGAAAAGTGGTCAGTACGTGGAGATCTGCACACAGCTAACATATACATAATATTCTTGCCTAATTATCACCGAAACTTGCAATTTTGTAAACATATATATTCCTTAACCAACATATTAAAAAATTCTGAGAGACAATTAAAGACAAAAATCGCTTTAAAAAATGGTAGGTCAAGGAAGAATAAGTATACTAAACTTTGACACTAAAAAAACACTCTCAAAACATGCTATAGACTGTTTTTAAAACTATTCGCGCAAATAATCCATCGTGAAAACGGCTATTTAAAACATTTCAAAAAACATCTTAAGATGTTTTAAAACAATTTCGCGCAAAATAATCCATCGTGAAAACGGCCTATTAAAACATTTCCAAAATCTTCAAGATGGTTTTTTAAACATTTTGCGCCAAAATAATGCACATCGTGAAAACGGCTATTGAAACATTTCAAAACATCTTAAGATGTTTTAAAACATTTCGCGCAAAATAATCCATCGTGAAAACGGCTAGTGTTCTAGTGTTGTATTACGGTGTAATGATGTTGTTCTACAGTGTTCTGGTGTTGTATTACACTGTGCTGGTGATGTATTGTGGTGTGCTGGTGTTGTATTACACTGTGCTGGTGATGTATTACGGTTTGCTGGTGTTGTAACGGCAGGTTGACGCTGGTTGTGATCGGTAGGTATTGCTTCTCACTGTGCTGGGCGTGGTCTCCGTCAGCCATGCACAATTCTTCGGCGGGTAAGTGCTGACGAGTATTCGAGGAACGGTGGGCGCGTGTCTCGTTTGAGTGTTCGTTACATCTGGTCTAATTAAGTGGGAAGAAGGAGCAGGGGCGTCGCCACGAACCGAGAGTTATGGAGGGGAAGGAGGCATTCTGAAGTGGATTCTTTGCATGCAAAGCCCACAGGCGCACTGCTAAAAATATGAACATTTTGGGGGCGAGGCCCTGTTTGTCGTGCTCTGCCTCCCCCCCATCCCGCTTTCGACGCACATAAGAAAGAGCACATGAAAATAATGTCTCTTCAATGCACCGTTTACAAATTTGACCCACCCTCCTGTTTCTCTCAATAAGTTTCTTTGTTTATACACCATTTTAGTTGCAACTGGGTGTATCAGCTTACAATTGAGGAGCGGTGCGTCGAGTGTTGACAACGGCAGTCAAATTGGACAAATCGTGTATGTATTTCAGGCGGACAAAGTCGGCAGAGACCTGATTGTGTTCGCCCGCAATTCGACACATAAATCACCTTATGATCTTGGTTTCTACAAACGATGTACAATGCAGACCATATGTTCTGTCCACTTCATCAAAACCACCCGATGTCGATGCGCCCGGGGAATAAATCCAAGTCGTGAAAACGGCTAGTAGTAGTCCTTTCAGTGCACTGTTCGAATAAACCCTCCATTAATCTGGGGCAATGTTTTTTTTGTCTGCTGGAAGCTAGTTTTGAAAGCATATTTAAACATCCTCGCCTAACCGCACCCATTTAATTAAATGTCAACATTGTCCACCAGTGCTGTCTGTCGGTGCTGCACGCAGTGAAATCGAATGAAACTGTTAATGCCCTCGCCCCTGATACCGGGGTCGAGAGCTATAGTAATTGCATTGGATTCCACTGCATGCAGCACCGACAGAGACAAAGACATAGGTGGTGTCGATGAAGTGGACAGAACATTTGGTCCGTACTGTGCAGTGTGCACATAGCTTCAATAAATAACCTGCAATTATTTCATCAAAAAAAACTTAGAGAGGGTGTTTAGACACCCTTCCTCTAGTACGGCGCTGGTTTTAATACGCTACAACCGTTCAATGAATTGACTCCATGTTTCCAGAACAACACGTCTATAGAATAAGGTCAATGTCATGTCCTCCCTCCGTCCAGGCGCCTGAGATCTGTTTGAAAAAAAGGCTGAACGACATTAAATACATCCCAGAAAAAGGTGCATTTTGTATTCTTCTAGCCATGCCAAAAACAAACTTAGTGAAAATCACATGAACCCACTTATACACAAACTAAGGTTAGTTTGTCTAATACAGTTTTTATTTAACATGCAACCATGAAACCGTAATCCAGACGCCAATGCAAAAAAGTCTAATTACAGTTGGCGGAGTCGCTAATTTCCGCCTGTGTCGCTTATTTCGGCCGGAATCGGAGTCGCAGTCAGCACAATTTTACAAACTCCGACTCCGGTTGGCGGGTGTAAGTAACGCAAAGACAGCGTGCCTATTTTTCAAGCAATTTTTAGTTTACCGCAATTCCAAAAGGCAAAGCACAGTTTGTATGGCTGCGAAATTGTGCTGCTACAATGTCATTTCCATATTATGACATTCGATCATAAGTTGTTTACTACCACTATAAAGAGCAGACTAGAACCTCCTACCCAGTATAGTGTGCCGTCGGGAATTTAAATCCCAAGTGTCACCCCACGGAATGTTTACAACGACCACGATAAATCAGTCAGCAAAACATACAAACCTGCTTTAAAGAGAGTTTTAACTCATGACGGCTTAACCCTCGCCCCGCTGGGGGGCATAATTTGCCCCTCCCCCTCCCGGATTTTCTTAATAACTCCAAAACTATGGCAGATACCGACGTGAAACTTGCAGTACCTTATCCTACATCAATTCAATTTGCTAAAAAAGGTGAAATTGATAAAGCACTTTGGGAGATAATGACTTTTAAATTACGTCATGTCATGCCATTTTTGGTTGAAAAACGATAAATGTTTGCAAAATCATAGAAAATGGAATTTTGAAGCAAAGTACAATATCAAAGCACCAAAGGTAGGAAATGACATTGTCTTCAAAATGACAATCTCGGATTTTTATAATTTTGAGTTTAAAGTCCAAAAAACGGACTTTTTAGGGCATCTGCATCTGCTTCCATTGTGCAGATGTGTTCACATGCACCCCATAGTAGGTGCATGTGAACTAGTGATGTCGTTTTCCTGAAATTGACTGACCAAGACCAATCCAATACCAAACGGCAGGCATTTTGGTTGTCCAAATATTGACCGATTTTCGTTAAGGCCAAAAATGTCCAAGACTTGACCGATTTTTAAAAAGTAGCCGTTTTCACGATGGCTTATTTTGCGCGAAATGTTTTAAAACATTTTAAAATGTTTAAAATGTTTTAGTATAAAAGTTTTAGTATTCGTATCATTCCTTAGAATACATAAACTTTTGCAAACGATATTTTGTCTTGAAATGTCTCTTAGAATTTGTAATATGTTGGGTAAGGAATATAGTATGTTACAAAATTGCGGTTTCGTGGTATTAGCAAAGATATATGCATAGGTTAAATTGTGATTGCCGATTTCAACTACTGAAACTTTTCAGAAGACTCCGAAACATTGGTTATCTCGGGCGCGCTGTGGTCGCTCAACAAACGACCTCCCCTTGATTCATAATGGACTCGCCGGCAGGCGAATCGCTTCTAGCGCATTATTGCGCCATGCAAAGGCAGCACCTTGTGATCCATGACGCTGCCAGATTGAGTAACTAGTATGGCGGGTATGCTTCACTGACGAATGGATCTAGCGCAATATTCTTTAGAAACGACAGTGTGTGTATTATCTTGTAATGAGCTTCATTTCATGTTTCCATCAACTCTTGAAATGATAATATCGCCTAAATCAGTAATTTATTTTTCTTGGAATATATCGTATACTAAAACTTTCATACTAACTTTTTAAAACATTTTAAAAATGTTTTAAAACATTTCGCGCAAAATAACCCATCGTGAAAACGGCTAGTATACTTATTTATACTAATTGTCAAAAATAGCTTTGGTAACATCATAATTTATAATACGCACATGTGTGCAGTTTCCAAAAAGACATTGCAATTGTGAAAAAGGAACTAAATACATTTGCAAAGCAAAGTAGCGATTGCCGCAAGCAAGACCAAATAAATTTACATTAATTAATTTAATTTCGAGCAAATTGTGTATCAAATTGTTGGACATAAATGAGAATGCGTAAAAATGTGACAAAAAAGTGAATTTTTTAATATCAAGCTGACCGAAAAGTGTCCAAAAATGTATAAGCCTGACCGACCGATTACCAAATCGGTCACACAATTTTTCGGTAACCACAATTTTGGTTACCAATTGACACCACTAATGTGAACGCATCTGCACACGCTTCCAATCTAATACTCAGGGGCATAGCTTCTCCAGAGAAGTTTGGAGGGGTGCTGAGCTGGGAAAATTCGGGTTAAGTGCCATAAAAATCCACCAAATACAGATTTCTCCCCGGATTTGACCCACTTTCTAAGTTCTTCGGTCCAAGTGAGAGTTGGGGCTGCCCACCCACCAACTGAATAGGTCTTACATCCTTGACTGATACTTATAACGAACATTTATAACTGAAAAATAACATGTATATAAGTTATAACTAGCTTCATGCATATCAAAGAAGAACATCACGGTAATTATCACGGTAATTATTGAAAACTGTTCCTTGGTAAGGCGACAATAAACAAACAAACGACGAATCATACATGGGCTGATGTCATTGCACTATATAAAGTGTATTGTATAAGACATCTTATTATCAAGTTTTATGTTAAGTTAGCAGCCAAAACCATTGAGAAAAGCTGCACTGGAACAGTATTTTTTAGCGTAATTAAACGTTGATTTTGCGTTTTTTGATTTACGTCAACTTAACTCACCTGCTTATGACTGGAGCCAAGAAACTTTGCAAATTATGTTCTGGCAAAAGGACCAACGACGAAATATACAATCTTCCTCTTGCGGCCAACACAAAGCTTATCACCGTCATGTGGACGTCACAAGCCACGCCCACGTCAGTACGGCAGCGGCCAGCCCGGCCTCCTATTGGCTGGTGGCGATGGCAGCCGGTTTGTATAAGACACTTCGGGAATACGCCGCCCGGGCAGTGTAGGCTGGAAGCGCAGGTACGAATTCATCCAATTTCCCCGCTCCTACCTCCACACAGGGATGAGTGCGAGCGGAAAATGCGCAAAAATAGATGTCCGGATAATTTTGTTACCCCAAAATTAAGTGTCCCATAACTGAGGAGAATGAAAATGGAGGTAGGTTGGTTGTTTCCACTTATCAAATTCTCTCGAGGATCATGGTAATGCAAATGTTAAAAAATGAGTGCCGTCGAATCGAATAGCTTTATCAAACACGCTAGTTAGCTGGAGGGAAGGTATGCCAATCCACCCATCATCCACTCCTATCATTTCCTTCCGGAAAATCTGTAAGAATTCATAGTTTATATTCATAACAATGGCCTTCAGGTACACCCAAATAAATGACACATTGGCTCCCCTTGGGGCTTGGATCCACCATTGGGCACCTCAATTTAAAACTAAAGATAAAGTGCATAACACAATTCCTTTTTTTCAAAAATTGAGCCGAGCGAAATGATGTTTTTGGCGATCTAGGTATAAATGAAAATGTCCTTGTTACATTCGAGTAAACAATAATCGGACTAAAGACGGTGAGATAAACATGAAGCTGGTGGAGAAATGGCCAAATCACCGAATAGGAAGCTCTAACCATGACTACGTGGGACCACAGCGAACACTGAACATGTCACGCCCTGTTCTTCTGGCTGACGGTGGTGTTTTCGTTTCAGAGTTATCTCTCCGCTCGTCATTAAATTGCCCGAGCCGGAGCCGGAGCCGGGCCCGGTGGTGGCGGTGCACATTCACCACGAGCCGGCCGAGCCGGAGCCACCGCCAGAGGGTGGTGTCGTCGTCCATGTGCACGTCGGTGGCCACGGCGGCGGAGGTCACGGGGGTGGTCATCCCCCGCCACCACCACCACCACAGATCATTGTTATATAGTTCCGGCAGTGATGATTGAGTCGGCGGCAGCCACGCTAAAAGTGAGCGGTGTTAAGGACAGTGGAGAGAAGGTGAACGTGGAGGTGGACAACGTGGAGGTGGACAATGTGGAGGTGGACAATGTGGAGGTGGAAAGCACGAAGGCGGCATACCATCAACACTGCCTTACTCTGCACGTCACAGAGTTTGAAGGCTGGATATCATGCCCGCGCAGCCGCTGCTTAAAATCGCAAATGTTGAGGTAAAAATGTGCTGACATGCATTACATAGAGGACAGGTTGCAGCCTTGCTGGTTTAGAACTAGTTTAGTCGTGTTTGAACAGCCACTCATAATCGCGTGCAAAGTAGTGTCATGGAACGCTGTCAGTGTTCTGCGTTTCCTTGCATTGTGTTGCCTCTAAAAGGTGCTTTTAAAAATGATTTAATGTGGTGTGGAGAAAAACAACTTATCCATGAATCTTTACATTTTTGCACATTATTGATGTCGCAGCCAAATATATACCGTACTTGTATACCGTTACTTTTACAACTTACTTGTATGCAATTACTTGTACCTACAATAATATAGTAATTTTGTATACCATTAACCATACATGCATACAAATACTATATTATACCCTAGTATCATGCGTAATAATATGACATTCTTGAAAATTAATTCCTTCAGCTTCGGAAGCACTATTGTAATTTTAACTTCACCAATAAACGCTTCCTATTTAAAGGGAGTGTGCCTACTCACATTGGTCATGTGGAGTTGTTGACATAAGTCTGTAGACTATTTTTTGAATTTAGCCTGTTCTTCATGTCCCAGAATCACTTTAGTTGCTGAGATATTCCAAAGTCGCAATCAATACTGCAGTAGACTTAATATCAATAGTCGCAGAGAGCCTTTCGCACTTAGAAGCATTGCTCTTAAATTACAAACGTAGCATATATTGTTAGCTTTGGCCATTGCGCCATATAGTACATCTTTTGCTACTCGTTTATAGTGACGATCTTATGAGTTTGAAACCAAACAAATGCAAACAGGAATATAAGTTAAAAATTTCAACTAAAGGGGCTTCCAGACGTGGAATTTTATCGTAACCAATAATCAAAGCAATAGCTTCTTACCGTAATAAAAATATATTTGAAATTTCAAAAGAGTAGGCACACTCCCTGCAAACCGATAAAAAGCTCCGAGTTGATTTTGGAGTCAGGCCGGAGTCGACTCCCGAGGATCGGAGTTGAAGCCGAAGTCACGGTGTCTTTCTCAGGATAAGCCCACAGGTACACATTACACAACACACTGAATCTCAGCTTATCAATTTGTTTTGTGACGACACTTTTCAAAGCGTCTTGAAGCTTGGCAGTATAATGCATCTCTAGGTGAATAAGCTGACATGATTCTAGTTTGGACGTGAAATAGATATCCGTGGAGAGATAAGCATTTTTTTTGTATGACGCATGACAACATACAATATTAGTGCAGTTGCTTGCGGTTGACTCCACCCACTACACTACAACGTCAACAGTCTCTTATAAGGATTTGCCGCAGCGCGCGGGCGGCTGAGCGGGACACTGCTATATGCCGTTTTCACGAAGGATTATTGTTCGAAACTTTTTTAAACTTTAAAATGTTTTGAAAAGTGTCGGCGATCCATTCCTAACTACACATCATATATTGGCGAATCATTCCACGTTGTGGTTTAGTGTTTGATCCGTTTAAAAAACATCGTCAATATGGGTACATAAAGGCAAAAAACATCGTCGTCAAAGATGAGTACATAGAGGCATAGGTATACATCGATATACTAAAAGAGGCATATACATACATCGGTCAAGGGCGCTAGTACACGTACCTAACTCAGACGCTAAATGTTAACACAGATGCGAATACAAATGCCAAATCATTTTTCACCAAAAATGATGTCAATCTAGGTGGCGGCGAAAACATCTGGTACATACGAGCAGTCGAGGCGGCTGCCGGCAGGTTGTTTCAGGACTGGACTGCACCGTGCACGGTATGAGAAAGTACTGCGAGCCAAGGAAAGCCGGAACGGAGGAAGCTGATACTCGCCACTGCTGGCTGTTGCTCGAGTAACTCGCTGCGACACGGCCGAACGTCGGACAAATAACGGCTTAATAGCTTCCGGAGTGTTTGCATCATTCAGAGCCTTGGAGACTTTGATGCAGTCTCGATGTTTGATCAGTCGTCAATTTTGCGCCAACCATAGTGATCAAAATAGGGGAGATTTGATCGAATTTTCGCACCTGTAGAACTACCGAGGCCGCACAATTTTATAAGTTGAATTATGTGCAAGTGACAGGCTGCAGCTCCGCCCAGATTGAGAACATAGATGATATGGGAACACGTGCTTAAGTTCGTGTTGCACGAACGCCTAGGGGTAAAACCATGCTGGCCTGCTGCTGGCTCAAAACCGGTGCGACATGGCGGAATAGCTCGTCATATGCAACGCGTTCCAGTATCTTCTCGAAGAGAGGAAGCAAGGAAATAGATCTGTAATTTGATGTCTCTTTTTTGTCGCCTTTCTTGTATAATGGTATAATGTTTGCCTGCCCCCATCTCCGCGTGAAGACACCAGAACTCACTGACAGGTTACAAATCTTAGTGATAGGGATGACCAGCTCGTTCGCGCACTCCGTGATTATACGAGCACGGATATTATTCTAAGTCAGTCCCGCAGGCTTGTTGCGGACTGACCATGGTGAGCGCAGCTCGCACAGCCGCCCCAGAAACACGTATGCGACACATGTTGTCGACTGGGTAGCTCGGGGCATGAGGACGGTTCTGCACACGTGGGTTAGTGAACTTGGCTGCGAATGTCTCATTCAGTGCGTCCGCGCGTTCTAGATCATCCGACACGAGTACACGATCAGAGTTATATAGTACCGGTGATACACATGATTTCTTAGTTATACATTTTAAAAACGACCAATAACGTTTAGGGTTTGTCTTAAAATCGTCAGTGAGCATCCGCAAATATTTAAAATACATAGAGCCAGACACAGATTTAAAATCACGTCTCCTATTCGCGAACTCAGCCTGGGTCGCCGGGGTGGGGTTTCTACGCAGCCGCCAGAAAGCAGCCTCATTCAGCAGGAGAGCCGACCGCACCACGCCATCAAACCACGGGGGAAGACGGCGCCGGAGGATCACTGTGGGGACGTGGTCGGCGATGGCCGACTCCAGCAGGGTTTAGAAGGTCACAAGGTGTCTACTGTTTTGTCGACTCCGACGTCGTCCAGTAGTCCCCACGGGATCAGGGAGAGACTCCGGCGCAGGCCGTCGAAATCCGCCCGCTTGTAGTTGAGGGCGGAGCGCCGATTGGACCACAGGCCGGACGGCTCACCGCCGCTGAGGGTGCGATGTCTACTGTGGTCCGAAGGGAGAGCAGGCCGTCCCGCACGATAAACCTGCGCCGACAGCGTCTGGTCAGGCACTCAGTCGAGAATGTTCTCGCCCTGGTGGCTGGCACACCCCCCACTGCTTCAGACCCAGTAGGTCGCACATAGCGACCGACACTTAGCGGACGGCTGTCGCTTGCGCACGTTCAGGAGCAGCGCCGTCCGTGACAACCGGCGCCAGGAGTCAGTGCAGCTCAGGTTACATTGAAGGTCTCCGACGGCGACCACTCTGCAGTCCGGCGGTTGCACCGACAGGCGGCAGCTATCCGCGTCCATCGCAGCTTCGTCGTCGGGGCGTAGTAACGGCCAGCGTACGAAGCCGCCTTGCAGCCGGACCAGCAGCATCTCGGTGTCGGGCGGGTTCCGGCAGACGCAGCGGCAGCAAGCCGATGTGGCGGAGCGCAGGCCACGCCACCGCCCAGCGAACCGCGATCACGGCGGAACCAAGTGTGCGGTCAAAAAACCGAGCTTCCAGTTCCGAGGTGGCGATAGTGTCGTTCTGAGCCAGTCTCGAGAACGCTACCACGTCATAACGGTTCGAGAACCCGGTGCGCAGGCAACGAGGTTACCCAGCTGCTTCTTGAGGCGACGAACGTTTGCGTGGTACACGCTTGTGGTGCCGGTCCCCGCTACCGGTGGCGCCACCTGCGCCGCTGCGTCGCCTGGGCCGGGATTCAGCTCGATGTCGCTCGCAAGAACCAGTGACTCGCGACACAACAGCCGTCCGAGCTGACGAGTCGCCACGGTGTTACCGCCGTAGGTCACCCACGATTTGAACCAGCGGGTGGCGACCCGTCCAAAGCATGACGATCGCGCGAATTCATGCACATACATATTCTTTACACAACTTTGACATTCGACTTTTGGCTAGAAATTCCCCAATAATTTTGAAATACCTTTGCTGGTAAGAATATCATATGTTGACAAAATTGCGGTTTCTGGTAATAAGCAATGAAAGTATTGATAGGTTAGCTGTGTTGTCAGATCTTCACCGAGTGAAACTTTTCAGAGAAATAATGTGGCGTGTCTGACGCTCAAGTCACGCTCCCGCAGCCGCAGAACCGGCACGGCGGCCGGGCTGCGCGGCGGCACGCGGTCTGAAGCGGCGACTCGGTCGATCCTGCACACACAGTGCAGTTCCTATTCAGTGAAGAGGTTCGCCCCACCCCCTCCCAAACTGGACGAGAGAAGTGAGTAAATCTGGGAAGATCTGCATTTATGTGATTTTGATGTACATTGAGGCAATATCCCCCCTCCCCCCCCCCAGAGAAGCTTACGCCCTTGTGGCCCATCAATTTTTCAGGGGAGAAGTAGTGGTTGATGTGAGGATTTTATGGGTTACCTTTGAGCGATTTTTCCAAGCTCAGCCCCCCAATCTTGTCTGGAGAAGCTACGCGCCCCTGCTGGCACATCAACGCGCCGCGTGCGCAGAGCTGCATCCCGACCTGTGATCCATGACGCTGCCAGAAGTAGTATGACCATGAGTGGATGGGGAGCCGGTAGCTCCGTGGTATGTCTCGGACTGCCACGCGGCGGCCCCGGGTTCGATTTCCGGGGTGCCGGTTCCGGGGATAAAAAAGGGCTCCCGGATCAAATCCCCTGCCTCCGAGGAGGGAGGTCCCATGGGGAGGTCAAACCCCAAGCCCCCCTCTCGCCCCCTCCCCGTAGGGAGGGCTTATTTTTTTTCGCAAATTAGTCCATCGTGAAAACGGCTACTACTACAACATTGTTAAAACATTTTAAAATGTTTTAAAACATTTCGCACAAAATAATCCATCGTGAAAAAGGCTATTGTCTCTGAATTATTCGTCATGCCTACGGCCTACCGCATCGGCATACGCCCTCACGCAGCCGCAACACTCTTCAAAGGCTAAACAATAGGCATCCACCTCATACCAACATTTTCATCTGACTGCCCTCCTCCCTAACAGAGGTCCCCCACCACGCTACACAAGTTACGATGGCGAGCGGGGTTTCGTTAGCACATCACTTTAGAACGAAAATTTGAATGTTGTATCGATACCAAAAGCCGTGGGCGTATGAAGATACCAATTTTCGAAGAAGCGTTTGAAATTGCAAGGTTCACAGTTACCCTAATCAGCCACTATTTAACGACAAAGACGCTATGTGTGTACAGTATATTTCCGCTTTCGACAAGGCATGTGTACAGGATTTTCATAAAGTACCGGTAACAAAATATACAAGGAAACAATGAACACAGGCGGCGCTACATAATCCCATTTGACACGCAATAACACGAGTAGTGACTCAAGCAATGCCAGCAAGCTCTGCTCATGAAAAAATCGAGGTAAATGGAGACTCGATTCGCTCCCTTATGCAATTGTAGTTGACTATTTAACGGACAGGGAATTTAGCTATAATGGTAATTTATCCATAAATGACCTGTGGCGCCGGTGGAGGCGGTGCGCCACCGTGGCCGTGTCCTCCGCCACCGCCGCCATGGATGGGGATGATGAATTGGAGGAGGGCCTGCACCGTGTCCGCCACCGCCAGGAGGGTGACCTCCACCGCCAGGAGGGTGACCTCCACCGTGACCTCCGCCGCCATGGATGGGGATGATGAATTGGAGGAGGGCCTGCACCGTGTCCGCCACCGCCAGGAGGGTGACCTCCACCACCAGGAGGGTGACCTCCACCGTGACCTCCGCCGCCGCCGCCATGGATGGGGATGATGATTGGAGGAGGGCCTGCGCCGTGTCCGCCACCGCCAGGGGGGTGACCTCCACCGCCAGGAGGGTGACCTCCACCGCCAGGAGGGTGACCTCCACCGTGACCTCCACCGCCACCACCACCACTAATGGGCAGCACTATAATCGGTGGTCCCGGAGGGGGAGGTGGAGGTGGTGCTGGATGGCCACCGCCACCGCCTCCGCCGCCGCCAGCGATCAGAATGATTGGTGGAGGTGCCGGCGGGTGGGGTTCCGGTGGCGGAGGTTCATGAGGCGGTGCCTTGTGGACGTGCACCTCAACCTTGGGCGGTTCCGGCTCTGGAGGCGGCTCTGCCGGCTTGATGATGATCGGTTGATGGATCAACGGTGAGCCTCCGTAGCCGTGGCTGAAACGTGACAATAATCCCGGGTCAGACCAGCATGGTGAGCAGTATACAGCCATAGCAATACTGCACTCTGGTGACGCTTTTACAGTGTAACCTGTAAACATTGCTATCACTATACTTTTCGTTTCTTAAAAACTGTTCATAGTTGTCAAGTTCGATGTCAGGTGCATCACCTCAAAGAGACGCACATCAATCATGCTGATATTTTGCTATCATCAGTGACAGAGCTAAGGCAAAAACTCACCCATAACTCGGAAAACTCGGAAAGCCCGAAAATCCGAAGCCGCCGCCGCCGAAGCCGCCGTAGCCGCCGCCGCCGTAGCCGCCGAAGCCGGAGAATGGGTTAAGGTATAGCGCGTGGGCGCCAGAAATGCCAGCTAACGCGATGGTGAGCAGAGCCTGAAACACATGCATACAGCGTAGCAGCACCGAGTCTACATAGTGTTCACACCGTAACAGTACGTTACCGGTACCGTAACTGTACGTTCAGGCAGCGTGCACACGCCGAGTTCCCCCCATAATTTTACCGTAACTGTACGTTCAGGCAGCGTGCACACGCCGAGTTCCCCCCAGAATTTGTCAACGGCGACGTCAAAAGAAGCCAGTATCCAGTGAAGTTATAAATAGCGGTGGAATGTTCAATCTGCTCAATAATATTTTAAGTCGTCATGTCTTGACTTATCACTATCAACGGTAAATTAACTGTCTCGCACCGTTTGCAATTAGAACAAAAGTAATTCATCGCATAGCAAAAATATAAACACAGTGAGGACAACTAAAAACAAAAACAAATCGTATACCACATCACATGTTTTCCGAAACACGGTATGCATTTCAGCATTCTGATATAGCTCCATACAAATATGCGATTTATTACAATACATAACAACCATCTTCGACACGGCAAATGGGTCGATTCCAGGACTGCACTCACCAGCTGCTTCATCTTGGATGACTGGGGGGCTTCTGCACCATCCTTCGACCGCTAGTCTTAGTTTATATAGCATGACTGATGGGAAGGAAATGTGAATCATTGAAAAAATGCGCACCTACAAATAAACGGACCGTGGATGTCGCACTAATTTCCTGAAGTAGCGGACAGACTGATGATCTAAGGAAGACCTTGCACCTATTAATTATGTGGGCAAGCATTAGTCAAGCGCCTGACGGTTGCGTGAGAAACACGACGTACAGTTAGGATAGTCCCGTGGGAGACAGACACTGTCTGGTCAACAGTGGTCCCGTGGGACAGACACTGTCTGGTCAGCAGTGGTCTCGTGGGATAAACACTGTCTGGTCAGAAGTGGTCCCGTAGGACAGGCACTGTCCGGTCAGCAGTGGTCCCGTGGGATAAACACTGTCTGGTCAGAAGTGGTCCCGTAGGACAGGCACTGTCCGGTCAGCAGTGGTCCCGTGGGACAGACACTGTCCGGTCAGCAGTGGTCCCATGGGACTGGCGGATCCAGGAGGTCATGCCCCCCCCCTACACACACACACACAAAGGCATAAAGTGGCCTTCCCCCCAAACGATCAAGCCTCACAAAAACAAGCGATCGGTAATTATGTATAATCGGCCATGGCTTTGCCTCTGTTCCATAAATACAAGTTTCGATGGAAACAAATAGCAGGTCATTACACAAACAAAATAACAAAAAGAATGCAATTGTACAGAGAAAAAAAAACTAAAAAATTGCACGCCACTTCGTGGCGCAATTTAAATACAAGATATGTGATATGCGGGTTAAAAAATAGTGTCATTTTTCAGCGCGTTTATGTTTTATGTTGTTACTTTCCTTTACTATTGGTCAAAATAGTTGGCTATAATACTTGTTTATCGCACTTTTAAACACACAATACAATTTTTTGAGGTCCGCACCATACACAATGGGCGGATTGATGATAATAGCCGTTTTCACGATGGATTATTTTGCACGAAATGTTTTAAAACATTTTAAAATGTTTTAAAATCTTTTAGTAGCAGCCTCTTTCACGATGGACTAATTTGCGAAAGAATGTTTTAACCCTCGCCCTACGGGACCGTTGGGCGAGGGTTAAAATATGTATCGCAAATTAGTCCATCGTGAAAACGGCTACTACTAAAATATGTTAAAAAATTCAAAATGTTTTAAAACATTTCGCGCAAAATAATCCATCGTGAAAACGGCTAATGTATATCCAGGGCATAATATTCAAATTTGTCCCGAAATTGACTTAAGAGTTACAGGTCTTGGACCTAAACAAATATTTCAAGTTGGTATAGTTGATTCCAAATTAGTATCATTGTTACAAAGTTGATATGGCAAGTTGTTAAGTCCAGCTCCTAAAAGCTGGTATGGCCCATGCCATAAATGTCATACCGCATTCTCCATCCTTGTAAGGTGGCTTTTCATCCGTTTTGTTTTGCTCTTTTAACGTTTGGGAAGGGCCTTTTCAACGCCACTGACGGATCCTGGGGGCATTAGGGGCACCCCCGCAGGCCGCAGGAAACTGGGGGCATTCAATACAGGTATGCCCCCGCACGTTCCTGCACTGAACGTGAAAAACAATGATCTTAGGCGAAAACTGTGTAAGTTATCAATTTTGCGGGAAAAGATAACAATTAATCGTAAAAATTATTTTTGCAGCAGTCAAAATCCAGCTATCTACAGACAAAAACTGGAAAACTTTGCGCTGCTTCGCGATAAGTTTCGCAATGGCTTATACAAAATTGGCAAATTAATTTAATTCAGTGTCTGGCAGAAGCTCTCCTTGTCGGTAATTCCTGGCCCAGGGCCCAATCCCCTCATAAGACATTAACATTCAAGCGGGCTACATGTTGAACCTGCTGAGTTCCTGAAAAATTTAGCCTGCTGATAAAGGTGAATATGAAACCCATAAAGGTGAACTATTCCCTTTAACTTCATAAGCATCTACGCACCATAAACGTACCTTAGCGTGTCGCAGCCGCGGTTAAAACTCCCGGGCCGAGTGGCCAGAGGTGTGACGCGTCACAGCCTACCAGTACAGAAGGCGTTAAGCGGCACAGTCTTACCCTCCAGTTTGCATAGTGTTCAAGCTAGGTATCACCAGCCAGGGTATAGTGTAAGCGATCTCTCTGTCGGCAACTGTACATCTTAAAGGGAATGTTTCACATTTCTGAAAGTTGTCCAATGTACGCCGCATATGGTGCAAAATATGAAGTAATTGCTGCCGAACACGATTCTGACATTTGTTTCTCCAAACAGCCTGCTGCAATTTCATGAAAAACTAAGTTTTAGTATTTGGGGCTGATGACGGTCAATATGAAGAAATTTGGGGAAATAGAGAAAACCTTCACGCTGCAATATGTATGACTAGTTGTATGGCTTGTATAGCCAAATGTAAAAACAAGTCAACTTTCATCAACATATTTGATAAAGAGAGATGACACATCGGCTTTACGCGGCTATTCAAATACACTAGGGGCTTATTTTTTGCAGATGTCAAAACCAAACTCAAATTTTCTTTCGATTAGAATCTGTGGGTGTTTAATCTTGTACAATACTTAATTTCAATGGAATTCCAACAACTTGGCCATCTAAACTCAAATTTTATGTTAATGTGAAACATTCCCTTTAATGGTTGCTTGTTTTGCTTTAGCCCCGAAGAAACCGCAAGGCGAAATGTAGGTTTTCGTTGTATTTAATATTTTCTGCATCATATTTTGTATCATCATGACATGAGTAAAGGTTTTATTTTCCTTCTTATGGATAAATGCAGTGCTGGGCAACTTCCGTAACTACGCTACTTCGCTACTAACGGAACTAGTAACGGAGTAACGGACTAACAAGATCGTTACTCCGTTACTTTATTCAGTAACTGTTTTTCAGTAGCGGAGTAAATATCATGTTAGTCTGTGACTGCGGCACTAGTTTTTCTTGTAACGGAGTAGCGGAATAACGGAAGCTACCCACCATTAGATATATGTGTCTCCATCATACCAGTGCAGTGGCTTGATAATGTCACACAGTGTAGTCAATCAGCCAATACCAGCAGGCAGCAGCAGCAGTTCCAAGCAAAGATCGGCGAACGAAGTATTTTATTCCACATTAAAAACAGTAAATCATTAACATCACTACAAACCATTTAATCACCTGTTTTTAATGAAATAGGTCGTGTCAAACACACACACACGGCTAATACAAGATTTCACAAACAGAAGATACCCCACCTAAAACGGCCATCAAACGGTCTTGATTACCAAGTGCACATGAGGTCTTTAGACAACAAGGGGGAAATCTACATACGAATAAGCGGCTGGACCGTAACCGCAGCTTTCAGAAGCCTATTTCTTCACAACTACTCGGTCGATGTGACTGAAATTTGCACACAAAGGCATGTTTGTCTGTTAAGTATTAAATATAATTATTTAATTATTATCATTTTATGTAATTATTATTTTTAAATTTAATCGTGTCTTTAAAAATCCTGCATTAGGGAAAAAGCACACCAGCACACAACCCTCTCTTCTGTATGCTGGTGGTAGCGGCCATGAAACGCTAGTCGTGCGTTTGGTTGACCCCGGCTGACCCGTCCGGTCACGTGACTGCCTGCGGCCGGGTAAGAGCAGAAACCAGGGTCGCCGTCCCTGCCCGGCTGAAACATCAATGGAGCTTGCACCGAGCAAAAAAAAGAGGAGTCGAAAATGATGTCAACCATGCTGCGTGGCAGTCTTTCTGAAACTGGTCAGAGGTCAAACTGAAGCAAGCCATTTTGAAACAAGTGCGGTGTGCTGCTCACCCAATGCGCCGCGGTCCGGCCAGGTATCAGTGCAGTGTGGATCACTGGTGGCTATGGTCTGGCCAGCCAACAGTGCAGCAGTGACCACTGGTGGCCGTGGTCTGGCCAGCCAGCAGTGCAGCAGTGACCACTGGTGGCCGTGGTCGGTGCCCACTCTCAGACGGCAGGAGCGTGGGACTGCTAGCGATCTTTCGACGTCAGTCTGCAGCTGCTGCCGGAGACGAAGACAGAGACGAAGATTAAAGAGACGTTGCAGGAGCTGGCTCGCTACTTGAACAGGCCGACCTCGCAGACGTTCTTGCGTTTAATTCCGGTGTTCGAGTCGTGGTAGTGGCCGTTGATGAGCGTCCCGTAGGACAGCTCGCTGTCACGACCGGGCTGTCCCTTCTTCCAGACATCAGCCGGCAGCTCCAGTGGGTTGTTCTCCAGGTCGGTAACGGTGTAGTCTGGGGATGGACCGTGAACGAGTATTCCGATGTAGGCTGCGTTTTGATAGTTCTCATTTGGAGGGATGAAGCCGGCCACGTCTTTGGCTTCCGTGACCAGTGTCTGGACGCAAGCGCGCTCCTCTGCTGTAATTGGCACGGCCACCCGACCTCCGGCCGCCGCGCAGGCCGCCTTTACCTCGTCCCGCGACATGGGCGGGTAGACGCGGTAGGCGGTGCGGCCACAGCGGAGTACCAACAGCCGGCAGGCGGCAGAGGCAGTTGACGAACGAACGTGCTCTCCAGGCCCCGGGTACAGCGCTGAGAACAGGCGACACGTGGGCTCCAGCAAATGGTGAAAGCCGTACGCAGTGCAACTGCCAGCCCCGCTGGCAGTGTATACCGCACAAGCGTGGCAAAGCGGTCAGCGGAGAAGCTGTGCCAGCTCCCGAAGCCGGGCGTGGCTCGTCCGGCAGCTGCCGCTGGTATCAGCGTACTGCCGACCGCCGCCCGCACACGCCAGCAGAAGCGAGCAGACGGAGAGGCGGCAATAAATTGGCGGCGCAGCCGGCTCTGAGCACGCTGAAGAACCGTGCCTGAAGAGCTTGCTGACCTCTGATGGCTCTGAAGCGCTGACATGCTGACCTCTGATCGCTCCTGACGCGCTGACTGCTGAATCTCTACCGCTCCATAGACCGCTGAACTGCTGACCTCTGATCGTCCTGACACGGACTGCCGACCTCTGATGCGCTCTGACCCGCTGACTGACTGACCTCTGATGCTCGACCACTGACTGCTGACCTCTGATCGCTCTGAACCGCTGACTGCTGACCTCATGACCGCTCTGACCGCTGACTGCTGACCTCTGACCAGGGGCGGTTCTCCCATGTAGGCAAGGTAGGCAATGCCTACCCAGTTCGGTAGCCATCTCCAATACCGATATTGATCTCCCCTTTTTATTTTTTTATCTTTGTTTTATATGATTCTTTGCAATCAGAATGGGCCTATTTTGGAGCAAATTTTCCAAATTTTCTGATAACATTTTCTTCGGAACCATAAATGAAGCACAAATGTAAGAAAAACCTTGCCTAAGCTTGCCTACCTCGTCCTACTAGATTCTCGACCAGCCTGGATAATCTAGTAGGGACCTGCTGGTGATAGTAGCTTGTAAGGTAGGCAAATAGACTAGAAAGTCGAAGAAGAACCACACTTTTTCAAGCGGATTAACTTCAGAAAATAATATATGCAATACCATTTGTTATTTTAGGCCCGTACTAAGCTTTGCCTACATAGGGGTTCAATTATTATTTCGAAAAACACTTTTTGAATGAGTCATCATTCTAGAAAAAACGACTGTTATTCCGCGCTGCAACCACAGCAAGAATTCGTGACATCCCCGGGCTCAGTTCACGTGTTGTACAAGCGTAGGGAGCCTTCATCCCGGAGAAATTCGTTAAATTAGGAGTGCTATAACTGCTATAGCCGAAGCCGTATATAAATGCCATAGCTATATGATGGAACTGGAAAGATGGGTTGGATTGGCGTTGGAGAGATGGGTTTGGAAACTGCAGCTTCTAACACCTATATTATGAAAGTATTATCGATGCGCATATGTTATGAAATATTATCGATTATGAGATATGAAAGTATTTATGATTATGATGTTTGTATGATAATGTTGCCTTGCCTACCTAGTCTCAAGGGCCCAGCGCCGCCCCTGCCTCTGACCGCTCTTGACCGCTTGACTCCTACCAGTCGCTTATCGTTGGTTTATGATGGTTCCTGACAGGTCTGACCACTCCCGGCTGCTATGGCCGACTGCTGTGTAGACTGTTGCCTGACCAACGTTGGCCCGGTACTTTACGACTGCCGATGATAAAAACATACAATTCGTCCTGCAATACTGGACAGCTAATCAGTGCAGCAAATATGTATTTTGTCGGCGTAACATTATCGGCGTCTCTGCCAGCCTTCAGCGCTCCACACTTTGCTTTTGATAACCGCTAATTATGGTTGTTGCAATCGGTAAGGAAGCAAAATGTCCAACGCAATAAGATTGTGACTCACTCCGTTGAAGCTGGTTTTCTAATTAGTATTGCTGTTAATGTTTTGAATAATCTCAAAGACATGTTTTTTCAGCACTTATCACAAAAATGCAATACACTTTCACAATTAATAGCACTCTCACTCTTTCGAAACTACACCACTCTATCGTGGTGCAAATGTCACCTTCTGATCTGCGTTTGTGGCGAAGACACCTTTGGGTTCATTGCATTTTCAGCGCAATGAGAAAACAATAGTAAATCTGAATTTTTGTATTTAATTATTTTTTCATAATTTTATCCGGACACTTTTGTTAAAAAACTAATTTATTTATTTATGTAATCAATAAAGCTTTTTATGATGATAAATTTATATTTGTATCATTGCATTTTATAATTAACAACAGTTTCAATGCAAGCGAAATCCTGGGTCAAAGTCACGTGACTGACGCCCAACACGGTTCACCTGGTAATAACTTCGAGTAACTTCTAAATAACTGTAAGTAACTTCAACACAGAACTAGTGGCCCCTTTAAGAAAGTATAATTATTTCACTACAACCCATTTTTAAATGCTCTACAAATCTGCTATCTCAGTTCAAAACCCTTAAAGGTGAACTATTTCCTTTAACACGTAGGTTAATGCACACTTACACGTGTAATAGCCTTTTAATTATATTTTTAATACGTTCCGAATTAATTCCTTACACTGCTGACATGGCGAATCATGGAATTACCGAACGCTAACGGTCGTACCGAGCCGTAACACGACTATGTCTGTACTTACATGACATGCAACAGGAAACACGCAAGCCGGCCTGTCAGAAGTCAACGCCTCTGCGGTATAAATTGCGATGCATATGGAAGCGTACCTAGTGCAACCACAAATATAAAATATCCCATATTTACAATACGGTCGTATACCTACTCAATATTTTGATGTCAATGCTGGTGACACAAACGAGCATCAGAGGTCGATTTCACAATGAAGCTTACAATGGGATTGAGGTAGGGGTGTACTATAAAATGGACTTTTTCAAATGCAAAAAAAGTCCAGAACCTGTTCCATTGACCTTAAAAAGAGACTTGGTTCATCGATTTTCGCTCTCCTTTCCAAAAAAAAANCTCTCTCTCTCTCTCTCTCTCTCTCTCTCTCTCTCTCTCTCTCTCTCTCTCTCTCTCCCTCTCTCTCTCTATTTCTCATTTGTCTACTTACTTATACATCCTCCGGACAAGCTAATTATCTTTCTTATGGAAGCCTTCCTCTCTATTTCAAAATTCCTTCCTTAACATGCACGCAGAGTGCAGCATGACTGCTCTTCTGAGGAACATCCTGCGGTGGGTAACAGTGGACGTCTCGGGTCCTGCTCGAGTCGTTTCCCCTGCACGGTGCCGCCTTCGATCGACCCGCGAGCCATCTCTCTTTTACTGTGCCTCGGGCACGGGTAAGAGACTGTAGACTCAGGGATGTTCTGCGGCTGTCTAGATGCAATTGAAAGCCTTTTTAGGCAGTGCTTTTAACGCAGACATCTTTTATGACAGTTTTGGAACTTTTAAAACCCAGGTGTTAAAGTACGTTTTAACCCTGTAGTTTGTCGCTGAAGACTTTAGGCTGTGCGATAATGTGATGTGTGCTGTGTGGTGTATTTATTGTTTGTCTTATATTCATGACTTCGCCTGTCAGTGGAGCGTAGCTCCTGTTTGGCGAAATAACGAAAAAATCACACTTGTAGAACGGACCCTTTTTCGAAACAAGGCGGTGCTTCAGGAAAACTAAATGTAATAATCCAATAAAGCAGAGGTCAATCATGCCTGCATAGCAACAGAAGCCGCGTACATGTGAAAAAAATACAAATGGTTGTCCCTTCGTCTCACAGCGCTGTTCCTGCCCTCTATCCAATGGGCTCCTTCTGCCCTCTGTCCAATGGGTTCCTTCTGCCCTCTGTCCAATGGGCTCCTTCTGCCCTCTGTCCAATGGGCTCCTTCTGCCCTCTGTCCAATGGGCTCCTTCTGCCCTCTGTCCAATGGGTTCCTCGGTACCACGGACTGTCTTTGACACAGTCACACAGCCACAGGTCATGTATGTCCCAGGAGATGTCTCTGACCCATAGTGTACCGTGTGTCTCGACAGCGCTCGGGGCGGCGTTTCATGACTACGAGGGTCTGATCCTGTGCCTCTCCTCGGGCACGTTCCTCGTGTTCCAGGCGCTCCTGATCGCCGTCATGGTCTCCAGGTGAGTCATGCGATCAGTCGGTCGCTTACCTGTAGAACTTTAGTGAAAAGACAAACACGGTTGTTCAGACCAGCTATATGTTTCCGCTAAATGTATACCGTCAACAAGTGGAGGCAAGATAAATTAACACAATATGTGTGTTATAATGCACTTAGATGCATTTATCTTTAGCTCAATTTGTGAGTGATTTATATAGTTTTATGCATGAGTGGCATTAATGATTCAGTTTATGAACGAGCCGAAGGCGAGTTCATCTAACTGAATCTTTAATGCCACGAGCGCATAAAACGATTAGTGCATGGCCGAAGACTGACTGTTTAGAGCGACGAAGTACATATTTTTTCAAGTGGTTCAATGCTATGGGTCTTTACCCGGGAGGCTTAAAGCAGTTATAATCACTTTTTGGGAATGTATTAACACTGCAGTTAATACACCGCTACAGTTAAGCACATGGTCAATGGGAAAACAGTCTTCGGCCATGCACTAAACACGTTTAATGGACCGACTTCAGCAGGCCTTTACAAGTGTTTATGATTACCGACTTTTTCAATGACCTCGAAAGTTTCGTGATCTTCTGCGACGTATTTCACCTCAACATTTCAACAGCAATTATTTATGATGGTCGCGTGAACTTTGTCTGGAAGTGATATGATTGCATCGTTTGTGTTTCAGATCCCATGCCAGCAGGGAGACTGCACTTTTGATAGTACTCAAATTCACCTGGCTCCTATACTGTAAGTGCATCTCTTATACGCATTGTGTCTGTAGGGCATCGGTGGACGTATATATATATATATATATATATATATATATTATATATATATTATATATATATAACCAGGGGTGGAATCCAGGAGGGGGGGGGGGTCAATCGGGACATGGCCCCTCAAAACTTCTGAAATCGGAGTAAATTTGACACATTTCTTAAAAAGAAAATATGAGCAACTTTTACAAAGGAAAATTTGTGTTGAATCCACTCTCAATGCATAAGCAAGTAAAATCCGATGAGGTTTCAGAATTAGTGATATTTTTAACTTTGGGCCCCCCAAAAAAAAAAAACGTCGCCCCTCCCAAGCTACCGCTATGGATCCACCACTGCTGTTTGCGTGCCGCTTCAGATCAGCAGATCTTTGTCTACAATGTATGTTGCCTCTACAGCTGATTCACAGTTCATTCATGTAGGTGTGTTTTTTTGTAATGTACGAAGGAAAAATTACTCCAATAAACAGCGTATAAAATGTTTTCGCTCTTGTATCTACAATACAATTATAACTGAAATTTGATTCCACCGCACGGATCTGGGCAGTGGTCTGTTTCAAATGATTAATATTTGATATGCAAGCATTTTTTATTTACAAATTATTTTGATATACAAATATTTTTATATGAAAAGTAATGTACGTATTTGTTATACCAAAGTATATGCAATATGGAAATACATTTGATGCAACAATACATTTCATTTCATAATACATTTGACATTATAATGAATTCAGTCTGTGTTTTCGTGGTACGGCTGCAGCTGACCAGTATGTCCTGCTGACTGGTGTGCCGTCCCACTGTTTGTCTGACCAGTGTGCCTACTGACTGGTGTACCGTACCGCTGTTTGTCTGACAAGTGTGTCCCGCTGTTTGTCTGACCAGTGTGTCCTGCTGACTGATGTGCCGTCCCACTGTTTGTCTGACCAGTGTGTCCTACTGACTGGTGTGCCGTCCCGCTGTTTGTCTGACCAGTGTGCCTACTGACTGGTGTGCCGTCCCGATGTTTGTCTGACCAGTGTCCCCTGCTGACTGGTGTGCCGTCCCGCTGTTTGTCTGACCAGTGTGCCCTGCTGACTGGTGTGCCATCCCGCTGTTTGTCTGACCAGTGTGTCCTGCTGACTGGTGCATCATCCCGCTGTTTTTCTGACCAGTGTCCCCTGCTGACTGGTGTGCCGTCCCGCTGTTTGTCTGACCAGTGTGCCCTGCTGACTGGTGTGTCGTACCGCTGTTTGTCTGACCAGTGTGCCTTGCTGACTGGTGTGCCGTCCCGCTGTTTGTCTGACCAGTGTGTCCTACTGACTGGTGTGTCGTCCCGCTGTTTGTCTGACCAGTTTGTCCTGCTGACTGGTGTATCGTCCCGCTGTTTGTCTGACCAGTGTCCCCTGCTGACTGGTGTGTCGTCTCGCTGTTTGTCTGACCAGTGTGTCCTGCTGGCTGGTGTGCCGTCCCACTGTTTGTCTGACCAGTGTGCGTTGCTGACTGGTGTACTGTCCCGCTGTTTGTCTGATCAGTGTGCCCTGCTGGCTGGTGTGCCGTCCCGCTGTTTGTCTGACCAGTGTGTCCTGCTGACTGGTGTACCGTCCCGCTGTTTGCCTGACCAGTGTGCCCTGCTGACTGGTGTACTGTCCCGCTGTTTGTCTGACCAGTGTGTCCTGCTGACTGGTGTGCCGTCCCGCTGTTTGTCTGACCAGTGTGCCCTGCTGGCTGGTGTGCCGTCCCGCTGTTTGTCTGACCAGTGTCCCCTACTGACTGGTGTGCCATCCCGCTGTTTGTCTGACCAGTGTGTCCTGCTGACTGGTGAACCGTCCCGCTGTTTGTCGGCAGTTTTTGTCGCCCCGGCGCTGGTGTTGGTGGTGAATCACTTTGGTCAGATACACGCGCAGTCGGCCGTCCAGGGCGTGCTCGCTGGACTCGTGCTGCTGTTTCTTCAGCTGGCCATCAACTGGCACCAGCTGGGAGTCAAGGTCGGTCACTTACAGCGTCACGCCACGCCGTCAGGATAAAGTACTTTTATTGGCGTGAATACAACAAATTTGGAAGACAAAAGTTTTAGCGACGTATCCGTTCACTTCTAATGTTAAATATGCAAGAAACTTTTAAATGACATAAATATGATTTTTTAAATTGGTAATACCCGTGTTTTTTATTCTATTGGCTTGTAGAGTAAATCCGTTTTATCCGAATTCTCGTTGGCAAATTGCCCGGAGCTGGATTTACAAATGATTATTAAAAATACGAAATCCGGAAATTTGCCAAATTAGACGGATTATATTGCCGGAAAAAATTGGACCTAGATACTTGGGCACATACCAGTCTCTTTGGAATATCTGCAGCTAACGCTGCCTCTCTGGCCGACAGGTGGTGGTGATCCAGGTGGGCACCAGCGTGGTGATGGGCTTCTCCAGCTACCTGATGTACCAGCTGCACCCGTGGGCCTGGTACCGCCTCTTCATCTGGACATTCATCGGTAAGATATTCATTTTCGGGCATCAATAGTCACAGGTGCTCATGGATAAACAATCTGATGAGAACGACTAAGAAGAACGGCTAAACCGAAAATGTCCATATAATACACCATGAACAGATATATCCAAAACTTGCTTAAATGTAATGGATGCGTAAGCCGGGTTCCATCTTGCAATAACATTTTAAAAAGTTCCACTTAAAGGGACACTGCCACCTTAACATTATATTTGAGTTGAGATAGCCATTTTGCATGCTTGGCATTGCAATTATGCATGGTAAATAAAGTTAAAACAACCAACTGAGTCGAATCACAGAGAAATTCGAAGTTTGATTTTGACATCTGTAACATCCCCAGTCCCCAAATTAATTGAATGGGGATCCTGAGCCCGATGTCGTAGTCCTTCATTTACTAAATGTTGATTCAGTCGACTTGTTTTACCTTTGACCATACATTAGCCATACACTAGTCATACTTATGGCAGCGTGAAGTTTTTTTCCAAAAAATATTTCATATGACGTCATCAGCCCAAATATTAAAACGCATTTTCATGAAATTGAGCAATATTTGTGAGAAACAAATGTCATAATCGTGTTCGGCAGCAATTACTTCTCATTAAGCACCACAAGCAGCGTACATTTGAGAACTTTTGGGAAGGTGGCAGTGTCCCTTTAAAGAGTAGGACATACAATAGCCACCAACAATTTGGCGCAGGCCCCTCTCACCGTATTTTGCCTGAGACGCTGCACCGCCCCGCAGGTGTGATGATCTACACCCTGTACGGGTACCGGAAGTCACACCTGGGCCGCGGCATCGTCGACCTGGACGTGGTGCCCGAGCAGGAGTGCGTCCGCAGCCTGGAGGAGGGCCTCGACAACCTGGGCTTCCAGCACGAGCTGGCTGATCTCGGCATCGGTCGCCTGCGACGCACGCAGCACAGCGTCGGCGGGCACAGCTACGCCAGCGCCCGCTCCCGTCACAAGGAGAGCTTCCACAGCGCCCGCGAGGACGACCAACGGCAGCAGAGCTTCCACAGTGTCAAGGACGACGACGAGCGGAAGGCCAGCTTCAAGAGCTTCTCGGAGAGCTGCATGAGCAGTGGTCCGCCGTCACTGGCTTTCCAAAGCATCAGCGGCGATGAGTTAAGTCCGAGTTCACAGCGCGGCGGGAGAGACGTGGTTGATGGCGGACGGAGTTCCTCGGCAGCTGCACTGCAGCGACAGGGGGAGAACAGAGACAGCTGCAGGAGCGTCAGATCGGACATCAGCAGCAGGAGCTTCAAGAGCGTGCGGAGCGAAGAAGAGCGGGGAAGCTTCCGCGGTGCGGTGCCGGGCGGCCGGCGCCGTCGAGGCGCCTCCGGAAGTTTTCGATCAGCTTCGTCAGGCAACTCGCAGCGCTCCGGCGGCAGCGGCCGGAGGCAGCCCAGAGCAGCCAAGCGGGTGACGCCACCCAACTCCGCACGCACCGTCCGCGCGGACCTAACCGGCGCCGCTCCCACGTCGCGTCGAGCCACGCCGGCAGACCTCAGCCGCACTCCGCCCGCGTCCCGTCGCGCCGTCGCCGCGGACCTCACGCGCACGCCGCCGCGGAGCACGCCTCGCAGCCGCGGCAGCGTGGAGATCCTCATCGACCCGCGGCGACTCTGCGAGGAGATGTACCCGACTCCTGCCGCACCGCCACGGACCAGCACAGCCCCGGCTGACCTGGCTTCCAGGGCGGAACCTCCGAGATCGCCCGACAGCGGGTCTGCACGAGTAGTGGCGGAGGACGTCGCGCCGGTGAAGGGGGGCAGAAGTCCTGACAGAAACCCCGACAGACGGCGGGGCGATGACTCCGAGGACTCCTCGTTCGACTCCGAGTGGGACTCAGATAGTACGGAGCGCCGGCGGTACTCGGATGCCGACATTGAGGCCGCTGCGGCTCCGTCGTCTGGTGGCAGTGCCCGCTTTTATGCGTCGTCTGACAGTAGCGAAGACGGACCGCGGACGGCCAGCGCACTTCCGGCTGGGACTGGGACGGCACTTCCAGCTGCGGCTTCAGCCAGCCAGGTCAACAAGCGACTGACGGATCTGGGATTGGGAGATTTCGCACCCGTTGCACCAAGGAAGCGATCTCTGTCGATGTCTGACATATCTTACGACGACGACGAGTCTGATTCGGTCCCAACCATGCAGCCAAGATATCTACCTCGGAAGGGTAAAGCTAAGCGGGCTCCAACAAATGTATCGAAAGAGGAAGACTCGGGCGATACTCTTAGCTCCGAAAGCTCTGATAACAGCGCTCCTAGAGTACGCAATACTCCACCACAGACAGCGCATGGCGACATTTTAACTCAGGGTTCACCTAAGATCGTGCCGCACACACTGGCTCCTCTGCACCAGTCTCTTCCCAGTGTCCACAGAACCAGAGAAGCAGACAATCATACACCTGCTGGTCCAATTGCCCAGCCTAGCACTGATCCAGGCGCCAGTTCCACTAGCTTGACACACGAAGATGACGACTTCCAGCGCTTATTCCAAAAGGTGAGCGCTGAGCCAGGTAAGATGTCAAGTGACGTGCTTGATCCTCACGATACCCAAACAACAGACGATAATATCCTTCAGGATCTGGCGGATCAGATACGCGACAGCGGCTTCCATCCTGAACAGAATCATTTTTCACGGAGCAGCAGTGATAGCTCAGAAGGAAAGCATCTTGATCTGCCTGCGGCTGAGAATTACGGCATCGAGCTAGCTCAAAATGAACACAGTGACAGAGATTCTCTCAAGAACACCGAAAGTGACGAAGGTTCTCTCAGTAGCGAAAGCAGCGACAGAGAGCTACATAATAATGCAAGAACCCACCGGGATGATTCGCTCATAGAAGGCAATGATGATAAGCTGGCGGCAAAAGAAAACCTCGACATGAGTTCCTTCGATAAAGCTGACAGCGACGAGGCCTTGTCTGACTACCCTTCTCATGACGGCTCAGAAGACAGCGCTGTCTCGACAGACGAGAAGAGTGCCAGAGGTGTTCCGAGGGAGTCACCTCCAGCTCTGACCCACTCGGAACACTCGGACGATATAGACTCCGAGAGGAGCGGCGAGGCTCCCGTCAGGGCTGCAGTAGAGGGGACCGACACCTCGAGTGACTCCGACAGCGACTCGGTGTTCGTCGGAACTGCTTCAGCTGCTGCCGCAGACTCTGAACCTTTCTCCGACGGGGACGGCGCCCAGGAGCGGACTGACCACTCCGGTGCGGCCAGCCTGGCCGCCGAGGAGCCGGCCGAGGAAGAGGGTGACCTGCGGCCGGTGGTGCGGCGTCAGATGCGGCTGCCGCAGGTGCCAACCGAGGCCCGCTGGCTGGTCCGCACGCCCACACCACCAGCGCTGCTGGCCTCGCTCGGGGATACCAGCGGCAATCGGCTGGCGCTGAACCGCAGCGCCAGTCTGCCGGATCTCTCCAGCAGCAGCGGCCACAGCGAGGACGAGAATGAGCCAGAGTTTCCGGCACTCCAGTGGCGACCGGAGTATGGCAGTGACGACAGGGACAGCAGAGCGAGGTCTCTAGAGCCTCAGAGATTGCCAGAGGCCAGCGACTACGGGAATAGCGAGGAGGACTCTCCGGTGCGTCAGGCGGGATCAGCACCAGATAGCGATAGTAGCGACAGCAGTGCAGAGTCCCCGGCGCCACACAAGCGACCAGCACAAGTTAGCGACAAACAGGAGAACAAAGACCATTCCCCAGTGCAGGAGGAGCGACAAGAGTCAGACAGTGACAGCGAGTACAGCGGAGATACCTCCCCCGCGCCCCTCAGGCGATCTCGACAGGTCAGCGACAGCAGTGGGGACGGGTCACCGGTGCCGCTCCGCCGCAGGAAGGACACGGTTCCGCATCCCGCCGCCGACCGAGTCGTGTCGCTTCAGGGAGCGCCCTCACCTCACAGCCCAGTGGCGCGCCTCGGCAGCCTGCCCCCTCTGAACCCGATGTATCGCCCCATCTACCGGCCGGCCGAGCAGCCGAGCTACGCGCTCGGCGCCGGCAGGATGCGGACCGCGGTGCAGCAAGCCCGCGAGACGTTCATACGCGGCGATGACGAGCGCGCGGTGAGCTTCGTGGCCACGCCGCTGGATCTGTCTCACGTGGTGGACGAGTCGGACGGACTGCAGGTACGCCCAGAGCTGGACCGGCTGAGTCAACGGCTGGGAAGTGGCAGGTCAGAGGGAGGGAGCCAGCCGCGCGCTGTCCCGACCCCTACACCGCGCGCCGCCCCGACCGCCGCCGGACTCATCAGACCCGAGACCCGATCCGAAACGGACACGATGGCAGTCCGGCATCACTATTTATATGTGAGCGCAGATGCAGCGTGCGGCAACATCAAGGGACCAACAGGCTAGCAGTGCCTGTGATTGTGTGTAGAGCCAGGGGGGCTTTTTGGGGCCCAGGGAGGTGCTGTAGTTGCCGGTGGCTACAGAGGCTCCGGAGGTTACCAGACATATTGAAACAGTTATATAATGGTCTTGTGTGCATAGCAGATGTTTCAAATGCACTGTATATAGACAGCAGAGTTGCATCATACGTGGATTTCTATACAGCTCCCCGTCTGCATTGGCTTAACGAATGGTGTGCGGATGGATATATTGAATCGCGTCACGTGTGAATAGCATGCCCTTTGCGGATGAAGTTCATGAGTATGCAACGTTGTGACTTGTGGGTGTGTGCAGTCACGCATGTTGCACGAATGTCGTACATGGTGGGAAAATAGCAAGCATATTTAAACCTCAGGTCACGATTTTGTTATGATTTTGGATTGATGATGTTCCAATGCTGTCTTTATCTGTCCAGTGAAACGGAACAGCGAGTTTGCGAATGGGCGAAATCGCGTTGTTTAATTGTTTGCGAATCTTGCAGTGTCATTGGTCGGAATGACGCATCACATCTCTTGATCTATATTCAGTAAGTAAAGTTATGTCTTTGATGCGAAGCGCACAGACATATAATGGGCCCATCATATCCATACGTTTAATTTGCAGTCATGTTGCCTTCAGCCACCAGGAGTGTTGTTTAACCGTGCCTTTGTTTGTGGCCGTACTCATTTGTGCAATGAAATGCATGCAATGAAATAAATCAGGCCTTGTACGTCTCGCGTAGGTTGGTGATTTCGTTCGACGGTTTGACTACCGTTCCGCAGCTTCAGCCTGTTGCCATCAGTGGCGGCGTAAACGGGGGGGGGGGTCAGAGGGGGCAAGCTGCCCCCATAATTTTTGAGAGGGGGAAATACTATGTTTTTGACCCCCCATAATTTCGGAAAAGAACTTAACGTAAAAAAATCTGCCGGCGTCCCCGCCGGAAGGCCGCCCCTCGAGCTGCTTGGGCGACGTGCATTGCGTCTTTCCAAACTACATGACAGCTGATGACATCGTCCCTCTTGGCTAACGACAGCGCCCGCTCTGGCTAGTGGGCGGCCGCTTACTCTGGGCTTAGTGAGGCGCCCCTCTGGCTAGTTGACCGGCGCCCCTCGGCTAGTGGACGGCGCCCCTCTGTCTTTTATGACGGCGCCCCTCTGGCTATGTTGACGGGGCGCGCCCCTCTGGCTAGTGACGGGGCCCCATTGGCTTATGACGCCGCCCCTCTGGCTAGTGACGGCGCCACCTACTGGCTAGTGACGGCGTGCCCTTGGCTAGTACGGCGCCCCTCTGGTTATGCGGCGCCCTCTGGCTAGTGACGGCGCCCCTCTGGCTTATGACGGCGCCCCTCTGGCTAGTGACGGCGCCCCTCTGGCTAGTGATGGCGCTCCTCTGACTGGTGACGGCGCCCCTCTGACTGGTGGCGGCGCTCCTCTGGCTAGTGTATATGCTCCTGGACAACAAACACTCGGAAGCTGCACAAGTTACAAGGATCGATACTACGGGACGTCAGCTGCACCTGACATGATCTTGAAAACAGGTCATAACTTATAAGTCAAGGGGTAATGAAAGTTGAAAGTTCGAAATTTTCACAGTAGGTATGTGTAAAACTGCTCAAAAGTAGGGTAATGGAAACTTTATTTTCAAACTTCATTGCACGTAAATATCAACTTCGTTGATATTTACGTGAATTATTCTAGAAAAACTGAGAGAGGTTGGTAGTATCCTCCCCCTGCACTGGCGATGTACTTACGTGAAGTTAGAGACGTATTCGTATACGAATTCAGCGACGAGTTCCGATTTGGCTTAAAATCATTATGTAAGTTAATCTCGCCGAGATATTCACGAATATATGATTGGTTTTTCGATAGCTGACCAAGGGCGGATCCAGGGGGCCAAAGGGGCCATGCCCCCAAAGGTCCTGAGACTATGTTTTGCCCCCCCCCCCAAACGGTCGGACATACAGCTGTAAAAAATTAGCTTTTGCAAGCAGTCAAAATACCAGCTATTCACAATACGAAAACTGGAAAAATTTCGCGCCGCTTTCGCGGCATCACACAAAATTTCGCAATTGTTTAATGACACAGATTAGGAAAATGGAAAAATTCAATTTCATTAAGTGTCTGGCAGTCTATCCTTGACGGTACCTATTTGCTCTGTGTCCAAGTTGCTGGACCAAAATGCTAATAGTGGGACTAGGCCAGGACCATCTCCCCAAGTCATTTCGTCCCAGGCTCCTCCAGATCCGCAGGGACCATTCATGTGCGGAAAAGCCGTTCTGCCGCTTGCCGTTTTCAAACCATTTGCACTGTTACCAATTGTTTGTTACAGTTCGGTGCATATGTATACAGTTATTAATATTACATATACCTAAGTCATTAAGAACTCACTACCACCGGTCATCGTGATTTACTATCCGAAGAGTATATTTATTAAAAACTATTAATTTCAATATTTGTATCATACCGAAATGTGCAACCAGGCATAGGGGTTATCTGAGTCTGGTTCCAATATTTAAATTTGTTCGTTTATTCCACGACCTTAAAATTAAACTTTTTGAGACACTTCGGGCGTACATTACGCGTCGCATGTCATAACAAAGCCATGCCATCGTCTTCGTTTCATGTAACGGTGAATTGAATGAATAGCATGTTAAGCTTTTTGTTCTCTACAAGGCGAATCGCCCATGTTTTTGGGTTTTATCAGGCAAACCCGTAAAAATTTCGCGCCGCTTCGCGGCGCTAAATAACAAATACCTATTTTAATCTTAAGTTCACATTACACAATGCTGCAAAGGATTACATACACGCGTAAAAAGGGTTACATTTTTGCGTCATTTCAGCCCAGCCCCCACTTAAAAATTATCGGCGACGCCCTTGGGTACAGTGGACAATTGAAATAGTTTTGCTCTGGTACTGTAAGGCAATGTCGGAACAATACAAACTGCAAGCTGAGATCCAAAGAAGCAAAAAAACAAACCAAAACAAACAAATCAAAATAAAGAAATTATAATAAATCCCGTGGTTGCAAAATAAAGTGGACCAAATCCGGCAAGAAATTCGAAATTGGGGTAGGTTAGGTCCACTAAAAACGGTTTGCCCCCCCTAAAAAACGGCTGACTGGATCCGCCCTTGTAGCTGACCTAGTTTGACCTCTCAGGGTCATCAAAGTTAACAAAACGGTGTACCTCTAAAATATTTTGTATCAACGAATTCGATCAAAACAAACAACATAGCGTGTCTCGTCATCCCGACAAACCGCACCTCCGAGGAATTTGGTTTCGACGTCATATGTCAAGGTCAAAGTCATTTTAGGTCATTTTGAAAACGGTGTACCCTCTAAAATCTTAATTTATTAATCAATTCGATCAAAACAAATACCGTACCGTGTCTCGCCGTCCCCCCAAACAGGGGAGGATCCAAGGGGGCCAATCCGGCCATGCCCCCCCAAAGCGAAAAAGGGTGGGGCCAATATATCTTTTGCCCCCCCCCCAAAGGATATCAGTGAATACCCACATTATTT